>JALIGW010000001.1:245208019-245553019 GCA_023053685.1 Diadophis punctatus similis
TATTTTTTTGGGTGGCAGCCTAACATTGGAGAGGGGTTTAAGAGCCACCAATAGGCAGGGTAATGGTGCAACAGGTAGAGGACAAGATTCTTTTTTTCTCTCCTGGATTTGGGAAATTTTGGGAATCCTTTGTTGAATTTTAAACTATGCAAAGCCTATGGCTAGGCTTCCGCTATTATTTCTAGCATTTCTTCCCCAAAAGTGCAGGAAATTATGATAACAAAAAGGGATCTTAGAAATTTCATGGAATCCCATGTAAGTATAGATTAGCTATACTTGCTACATGTGCGAAAAATGTACTAATATAGAATATAGTTCAGCATGATACGATGAATTCAGCAGCCTGAATTACCTAAACTAAAGCAAAGATCTTCCCAAGTCTTTGGTGTGGTTTCTTGTGGTACTATTTTGACTGCAATAACATTCTAATTATGGTAACCTATACAACCAAGAATTTAGAGAGACAGGAAGTTAATGGCCATATATTTTAAAAGATACACATTTCCTATGATGTGGATTAAATCCATTGTTTTGATTTCAGAATCATTCCCTCTCCATCTTCCTCTTTTTCTTGGTAGCTCATACATTTCAACTAATTCTGTTTTTTTTTTTAATTTTATTTTTAAAAAGTTATAAGGGTGCTCAACTCTACCATGATTTGGGGAGGATTGCTGTAAAAAATAAAAAGCAAAGCATTAACAATTCCAGAAGAAAAACAACTATTAAAGGATCTTCCGCTCACTCCAAACCAAGACCTAGGGAAAGAACCAGGTTTTTAGATCTCTTTGAACCCAAGCAAATTGGGTGTTTCAGAAAGCAGGTTGTGGAGCCCACATACATGTCCTGACTCCAAGGGGTTAAATTTTATGTGTAAAGTTAAAGTGTTGTGGAAACTCATTGTCTACACAAGTAAATGTGGAACCAAACCATTTTAAAATGGAATGGTAAGTAGGTAAAGGGAGGGGTTTATCCTAGCTCTCCAGCAGGGAGGGGGGATAGAATCCGTCAAGAGGAGTCAGCCAATCAAATCAAAGATAGCAGAGCTAGGAGATATAAAAGGTGGAGTTGGGAGACCGTTAGGTTCTCTACCTGGAGTTAACTGACAAGGAAGGAGGTTAACAGTAGAGAAACGGGCCCTAGGATGTCCTGAGGGAAACGAATGAAAGGGTTTGGAGTCATTAGTGATTAGTGATTTTATGTTGGATTAGCTGTACAGAGAGTTATACGTACTCTAGACTGTAGGCAATAATCCATGAAGGACTGAAGTCCTTAGGCTTAGTTAAGAAAGCTAGGACTGTTCATTGAGAGGCAGGAAAAGTCTAAAGAAGTGAACCACTTGTAGTTGCTATAAGAAACTTATTTTGTTATGTGCTGAGAAGACTATAACTAATAAACTTGTTTCTTGTTTGTTAAAGAAACGTGGCAAAGTCTTTCTTTCACTTACATAAAGTATTTCAAGCAAGCCAGCAGAGTCTAAGGTTATTGTATCTAAACATAACCACCGGCAGAGTGCTAAGTGGGGATTGAGGTGTACCCTTCTTCAGCTCACTGCAGAAAGCAACATTAATATTAAGCCTTTAAGAGGAGAGAAGATAACAGGAGGCGCGACTCTTGGTTAGGGAGCTGTAGTAAATATTTATACCTGGACATTATTCTACGCTACCAATACAATTAAAGTCAATACCCCTGACCAGGAGGGCAGGCGCTTCCACACAGGTGCTGTGACAAAAGGTATGCTTCCTAGGTCCCATCAGGTGACACTGCTTAATAGATGGGACCAGAAGCATATTGACTGTCCATGATCATATAGGCCAGGAAGAAGCCAAGAAGACAAATGGTTTAAAAAAAACAAACTAAATGGACAAATTTATAACATTTAGAACATTTTAGAGAATGCCTCCTTACCCTTCTTTGTATAGCATTTTCTCTTTCGATCATACTCTTACTGACAGGGACGGCAAGTTCCAAATCAGAGGGCAACAGAGCCATCTCAGGCAGATTTTTAATTCAGTTAAGATGGGATGGATTATCATGAACTCATCCTCTTCTCCATTTCAAATCATTCAGGAAGGTCAACAACTGATAAGTAGTTCTGGAATTCTACTATTATGCAAAAAGTTTCAATCTTACAGCCTGTTATTTTATTTTATTAGTTGTCTTAAGCTACAATAACATATGGAGGAGACATGCTAGTCTACTAGTCTATTACATGGACCTGGTGAAACATGGCAGAGAGAAAAGTATAATATATCTTTTAGTTTTTTCCCCTGAAATCTTTGGCATTTGCTCATGCAAAATAAGCACTGGATAAATAGTCAATCAAACTGATAATTTTCTTAATATGCATCGGCATGTCCGAATTATTTAGTTATAAACAGTTCTGTAATTTGGTTTTTAGAGTGTTCATCAAACTGAAGCCACATTCAAAGTCTGCACTCCCTTAGAGGTACATTGCTAGAGTAGCCATTAATTCTGATAGCTCTTGCAACTGTTTGTTCTGAAGTACAAATGTCACCATATTTATGTAACTTAGTGATAAATATTTATTTTATTTTATTATTTTATATTTTATTTTATTTTATTTTATTATTTTATTATTTTATTTTATTTTATTTTATTTTATTTTATTTTATTTTATTTTATTATTTTTATTTATTTTTATTTATTTTTATTTATTTTATTTTATTTTATTCTATTCTATTCTATTCTATTCTATTCTATTCTATTCTTCTATTCTATTCTATTCTATTCTATTCTATTCTTTTATTTTCTTTTATTTATTTTCTTTTATTATTTTATTTATTTTATTTTATTTTATTTTATTTTATTTTATTTTATTTTATTTTATTTTATTTTATTTTATTTATTTTATTTTATTTTATTTTATTTTATTTTATTATTTTATTTTATTTTATTTTATTTTATTTTATTATTTTATTCTATTCTATTCTATTCTATTCTATTCTATTCTATTCTATTCTATTCTATTCTATTCTATTCTATTCTATTCTATTCTATTCTTTTATTTTATTTTATTTATTTTATTATTTTATTTTATTATTTTATTATTATTTTTTATTATTTTTTATTATTATTTTATTTATTTTATTTTATTTTATTTTATTATTTTATTAAATTTTATTATTAAATTTTATTATTTAATTTAATTTAATTTATTATTTTTATTTATTTTATTTTATTTTATTTTATTTTACCTACTGCAAACCTGAACTCAGTGGACTGATTGATTATAATTGCATTTTCAGCAAAAGAAAAGAAGTTATACATTCTCTGTATTTTGAATACAATAAATTAACTTGCTCAGTTCCAAAACTGAAATCATATTGCACTGTTGTTGTACAATCAAGAAAAAAAAAGGCCACTGCTGGATTTTGTCTGGTCAGTCTGTTTGCCAAAGGAGCACACCTGTTGTTTATGAAAGTAGTTATGGAATGAGTATGCTCTTCAGAACTCATATTGAGATGAGCCTTAACTTTATCACTGCATGACACTGAGTCACCATGATATTGTCACCAGGACAAAATACTTCAAGAGGTGTCAAACTGGGCTTTTGAAACAATTCTTGAGGAAATATCATTCAATATTTTCAACATTCAATACCAGACTTTGGGGCTTTCTATGACAATATTTAGAAATTGGATCATTGCTTCAAAAAGAGGATTGTAATCACACATGATTGCTTGCCTAACAAAATACCAGATGTTTCACTGAGAGGTCTGAAAGTTACGCATTTACATTTAGAACTATTCATTATTTCTTGAAATGGGCTTTTTGTTTTGTTTTGTGGAGGACCAACACTGTGTAGACAGCTCTCATTAAAGTTTTGGTGTCTTTTATCAGGTTTATCTCTTTTCATGTATTAGAAATCCCAAGATTTTAGTGTATAAAGTAATGTTGGTGAGCTAAGTGTGGAATATTACATTTAAACTCTGTTGCATCCCCAAGAATCTATCAACAATATTACAGTATCATAGCCTTGTAATATTGAGTTTGTATAGATTGTAGATTATATGAAACTACACTTAAAGTAGGGTATCAAGTATTTCTTGATGGATATTTCTGTGCTTTCAACAACCGCTAAAGTATGTCTCAAACTTACTTTTTCAAAAGGCAATTGGACTTTGTTTTTCCTTGAAGACGTTTCACTTCTCGTCCAAGTAGTTTTGAAAAAGCACCTTTGGAACAACCATGACCTGGATGACAGAATCTCCATAGACAATAGCTAAAGTAAGAAACATTGCCAATTCTAGTTCATTTATGGCAGCATTTTGCAAAATTGATAAATTTGGAGAATTTAAAAAGCACATTTCTTACTTTTCCAAGATTATGCTATGTCTATATAATTTTCCATGTGTTTATTAATATCCTGAATGGAAAGCAATGGAACTATTAATTTTAATCATCAGTCAAATTCTGTCAATAATTCTGTAAGTTGTAATTAAATGAATTAACCTATGGATGACTACCACCGACACCTACATTATGGAACATACTTAAAATGTATATACAGATTTTGATACAAAACAAATACTTCAAGAACGCTGTAAAAAAGTACTCGATTTCTTTGTAATGTTGCGTGTAAATATGTGTATTCGTTCATGCTATATGTGTTATGTCCGTGTGTTGTTGTGTGTTGTTCGTGTTCTTTTTTATTGTAAAATTTCAATAAAGATTATTTTATAAAAAAAAAAAAGAATTATGATTTCTTCCAGGTTGGAATGCTTGCATTCAAGATGAATTGGCTATCTCAACTGTTTAGCTGCAAAACATATCAAGCTATCTTCTTCCTAAAAAAAGATTTTCATTTTTGTGTGTGTGTACTATCTATGTGAGACTTACTCAAGAGAACCATAATCCAAGTTCCATATGTCAATTTTTTTCCTGTGGGATATTCTCCAGGAGCTTTGGTATTTTGATAATATAAGCAAACAGCTCCATGCTCCACATCATTTGTGAATATTCTGCAAAGTTCAACAAGCATTCATGCTGTGGGATTTCAATGTAGCTGTTTTTATAGAGTCATCCATTAAAAGGAATATTTGTGGGGTGTCACCACAGTGACCAGGCCAAAAAACCTTTTGACATTTGCAGAATATCCATCTTAGAAACCTTTCTGTTTGTTGTTATTTTAAGTCCTAATACATGTATTTGGTTCTACCTATAAAGTAAATCTGTGCGTATATGAGGGAGGGAGGGAGAGAGCAGAGGTGGGTTTCAGCAGGTTCTGATCAGCCCCAGAGAACCGGTAGCGGAATTTTTGAGTAGTTCGGAGAACCGGTAGTGGAAATTTTGAGTAGTTCGGAGAACCGGTAAATACCACCTCTGATCGGCCCCGCCCCCATCTATTCTCTGCCTCCCGAGTTCCAGCTGATCGGGAGGAAATGGGGATTTTGCAGTAACTTTCCCCTGGAGTGGGGAGGGAACGGAGATTTTGCAGTATCCTTCCCCTGGAGTGGGGTGGGAATGGAGATTTTGCAGTATCCTTCCCCTGGAGTGGGGTGGGAATGGAGATTTTACAGTATCCTTCCCCTGCCATGTCCACCAAGCCATGCCCACCAAGCCATGCCACACCACCAAGCCACGCCCACAGAATCAGCAGTAAAAAAATTTGAAACCCACCACTGGGAGGGAGGGAGGGAGGGAAGGAGGGAAAGAAGGAAGGAAGGAAGGATAGAAATGACAACAACAGCATTGTTGGAGAGCAAAGGTTATTTCATTCTGGCATATAGCTGCAGTGTATTGCAATTACTGGAAAATTCTGCTTTTTATTCTGTTTTGTTTTGATTGAATTTGATTGAACAGTGGCTCCATTCTCCCACTGTAATAAATTTCTGCTTACTCCTTTTCCTGGTGTCTGATCACACAGGTCCTTTAAGGGAAATGCTATCTTGCTGGCTTTGCAGCTTCTTCCCAATGGCCAAGAAGCATGGTTGAAACAGAGGAGAGTTTTGTTAGTTTTCTCCTTCCTATAAGCAGGAGAGTACTAGAATTTCCCTTTTGTGTTAATTTAAATGAACTCCTTTTTATACAAAAATACCCTAGAAGGGGTTTAAATCCTACCTTCTAGGCCAGGGGTGGGCAAACTATGGTTCTTTGAGGATCTGTGGACTTCAACTCCCAGAATTCCTGAGCTAGCCATGCATGCATGGCTGGCTCAGGAATTCTGGGGGTTGAAGTCCACAGGTCCTCAAAGAACCATAGTTTGCCCACCCCTATTCTAGGCCATCTATCCTTTGAGACTGGGGGGGGGGGCAGAATTGTTCAAGATCTTTGGAAATTACATTTACAAAATGAACTGCTCATTTTCCTTTGTGTTAATTTAAGTGAAAATCATTCTGAAGTTTTTCAGAATTGTAATTTGATACCACATCATAATGATTATATGGAAAAGATTGGCTTCTCATGAAAGTGGTGGACAGATGAAATGATGGAGGCTTTTTCAGAGAAAGTAGTGGTATTGTTCTTTGTTGAAATGATTAGATTTAAATTCAACTCTTTTCATTTATTATGGAATTTATTAACTGTGGCAATAACATTAAATCTCTCTGAATGATTTCCAGTACAAATTTTTGTTTGTTTGTTTGTTTGTTTGTTTGTTTAATTTGTCTCCTGCCCATCTCACCATGAACTATAATGGGTTGCTCATAATGTTAAAAAATAAAACTATACAGAAACATGTATATAATAAAAATAAAATACTATAAAATACAAATTATCAGTCTTAATTAAAAGATGGGGAGGGAAGAAGTAGGAGGAGCAGGGTGAAGGTAGGATCTGTTATTAACCTCTCAACCACCTCCAACATGACTTTCCCCCATTGGAGCCCCGGGGCCAAACTGGTAGAGCCAAGGTCTTCAAGCTCTTGTTTAAGGTCAGGGGTGTTGTGGAAGCCGACCACACTCTGGAGGGCAAGATGTTCCAAAGGGCAGAAGGCTCTTCTCCTAGGCCCCGCCAGCTGGATTTCCCTGGCCGATGGAGCCCTCAGCAGGCCACCTCTTCCGCTAATGAATGAATAATAAATGATTAGTTTTATGAGATTTGGAATTTAATCCTGATAATAATATTTACTTAATTATGCTTATGTTTACATAATTAGGCTTAATAATTTAATAAGTAAGTTTACATAACGCTTATGTAAAGAGAAGCAATGTTAAAGAAAACAGAACAAAAACCCTTTAAGAAACTGGTTTTTGTGTCCTTAATGGACAGTTAAAAACGTTTGAAAATGCATCAGATTCATGCACTACTGTTCTAAAAGTAAATTGGTGTACTTACAGGTTCACCAATGCAGTTACAGATACAGATATACCAAATTCTCTGTTATTATCATTTATTATTAATTCCATACAGGCAGACATCAATACCAAAATCTTTCCTCCTGCTTTTAAACAGCATTTAATATTTCTTCCTGAGGTAACTGAGTATATATTGAAATGTATCCTTTGTAAATGAAAACTTAATCATTTTTATTTTACTTCTGCAAGCATATTGTGTGCAAGCATACTGTTTGTAAATATATGGTAAAAGATAATTTGATTTCAGGAAACCTACAGAATTGCTGAATGCATATTGTCAGATGTCTGCCATATGACTGATTTAATATTACGCATTAGTTTTCAGGATATATTTTAGTCTACATCTGACTTACGTTCCAAAAAAATAATGGATGCAGTCAGTGGCAGTAATGTTTTTTAATGACTATCATTTTATTAAAAAAAAGTACTCTCTGGATAGTCGATAATTCATAACTACGATCCCCTGTTAACAATAGCATCAAAACAGATGAAAGATCTGTAATCCTCATTCATGATAAACTGATGCATTTATAATCTCCTATATCAATTTAATTCCCAGGGTAAATGAATGTCTCCTACATAGGGCAAATAAAATAAAGTACTATTGGCTTGTACTACGCTTCCTTCAGAATTTAGTTCAGCTAATACATAGCATAGAGAGAATGGCAAGGAAGTATTTAACTGCACATAGTAAGGAGCAGTATCTAGCCAATCATCAGAAAGTCCCAGAAGGTAGGGAAGTAAATACATTCCAAAAGAAAGGAATATTGATGCCAAGAAAGCTTTAGAAGTGTCTATACATGTGATGGTGAACCTATGGCAAGCATGCCAGAAGTGGCATGCAGAGCCAAGTCGCCTGGCACGTGCGGCATCACCCATTCCTCTTCCGGGTTTCCGGCACACACATGCACACTGGCCAGCTAGTCTTCTGGTTACTGGTGCACATGTGCATGTGACAATCAGCTGATTGTCACGCACACATGCGTGCCAATAACCATAAGACCAGCTGGCCGGTGCGCATGCGTGCACCGGAAACCCGAAAGTTCATTTTCCGGCATGCACATGCCCACTGGGCAACTTCTCTTAGCGCGTGTGCACACCGGCCATGCCGTCGACGCCTGCATGCAGCCCCGGGACATCCACCCCCTTGCCAGCCAGGAGCGCTGCCACCAGTTGGTCCCCTGTGCCCGCCCACCTGCCTTGTCACCACCACCACCACCACCACTGTGAGGAAAGCCCTAAAGCTGCGCTGCCTGGAGTGCGAGGCTGGCAGGAGCCGCCACTGCCTCTTAGCCAGGGTGAACGGCCTGCTGCCACAGCCTGCCACCACCCACTCTGCCCCGCCGGCTGCTCTTGCCACTGCCAGGGAAGCGGCAGAGCGAGAACCGCTGCCACCAGGGGCGAGAGGATGGCAGCAACAAGGATGGCTGGGCCGGTGCTTCCCTATCTCCCCACCGAGTGGGCTTCTTGTGTGGCCCCAAGTCTTCAGCAGGGTGGGAGGGAAGCCCCAGTCCACTGCTCCTGCCGCCACTGGGGAAGCAGCAGTGTGAGAATTGCCATCGCCGGGGGTGAGGGGGTGGTGGCGGCAAGGAGCTTTGGGAACGAGAGGGGCTCATGGAAAAAGGCAAGGGCCAGGACCCCTTCTTTCCCCTTGCCCACCGAGGAAGCCATCCTGCCGGGTGCAGCATCCTGCCCCCTTGCCAAGGGGGATGGTGCTGGCATTGGGATGTTCCTGTCCAAAAGGGTCAGGGGAGAGGAGATGAGCTCCAGCCCCTCACTTTGACCGGGGAGGGGCGGTGTTTGAAGGGGGGTTGGGTAGGACTTGCTTCAGGATCGATCCCAAAGGAATTGGAAGCTTTGGAGTCCTCCAGAGCTCTTCATCATGCACAGAGTGGCAGAGAAGAGGAGGAGGATTTAGTGAAGTAGCAGAAATGCCCCAGATTAAATGAAGGATTCCTACCAAATTCATAAGTCTTCCCATCCGAGCGGCCTTCTTACACGGCCCCAGGCCTCTGGCGGGGAGGGAAGGAAGCTTCTTCTTTAAAAGAGGAGGGAGGATCCTCCTTAATGCAGCCTCGCCTCCCCCTTGTCTTCCTCCTCTTTTAAAGGACCGCACACCAACAAGAGCAACTTTTTAAGCTGTGGGAGATGCTTTTCCAAGTCAGGTGAGACACCCCTGCCTGGGGGGGGGTGATGTGGAGGGGTGTTTCCCGCCCATCCTTGACGCCGCCACCCCCTTGCCCCCGGTGATGGCAGTTCTCGCACTGCTGCTTCCTCGGCGGCGGCAGGAGCAGCAGGCTGGGGCTTCCGGCTTTTTTTCTCTCCAAGCCACTGTGCTGGCTTGGTTCAGGAGGCTTTCAAGGTGGCACAGGGGGTGGGGTGCATGCACGGGGGACATGCACATGCATAGTACAAGGCGCATGCATGGGGGGTGTCATGCACAGATGCACAAATGGGGCACGCATTGTGTTATGGGTGCCGGCACACACACACGCTATTGCACACGCGCACACACGCTTTTGGCACGCAACAACAAAAAGATTCACCATCACTGGTCTATACAGTCACTAGGGGTTGTTCTCAACCAGAGAAAGTCTTTTATCTATCATGCAAGCATATTCTAACTGTCACTACTCTGAAGTGTCCAAATGCTTGAAACTTCTGGGCTTGTCCACTAGAGGTCATATAACAGGAATTTCATACAAGGAAAAAGGCCCAACTCTAAGCCCAGATGCCTTGAATGAGAGAGAAGATTTCAGTAGGGCAACAAAGAAAAATATAACTTACATTTTGCTATAAGCCTTTATGTCAACAATGCAGGAAAAGATATCAAGATTAAGGGAGGGAGGAATCAGTCTGCAGAGAGTGACAGCAATACCAGCTGCAACTTTATGAAAAAGAACAAGGAAATAGAAATGGAAATGTGCTTAGTAAAAATAAAATAAAATAAACTGAACTTCTGAATGGACCCAAAGTTCAGATATTTCAGATTGTTTTACCTGTATACTTATTAATAATAAATGATGATATATCTTAAAATTTATAATAATTTATATTTATGGTTATAAATTATATTTGGATAGAAGAAGTTGTGTGTATTCAAAAGATTTAGTGAGCCTGAAAAGTCCTTTACTTGCTCTCCTTTTTAGAGCTTAGAAGTCCCCCTGAATGTTCAGCTTTTACTTCTGTTCATTTCTTGAGTTTTGAGTCCTTCAGAAGGTTCAAATATTTTATAGCTGATTTAGTCTGAAGAATTTAGAAATCTAGCTCAGGTACGGAATTTCTTACTCAGCAGCATAAGATCATTTGGCTGAAATTTGACTGAATTGACTGGACTTGGGTGGTATGAACTTTATCTTTATTTGCAAAAGTAGGGACAAGAATGAGAGCAAGATCACTCAGAGATGCGAATTGTTCCCATTTCTACACTTGCCTTAGACCAGGGGTGTCAAACTTGTTTTTCCTCATAGGCCGGATCAGCATTGTAGTTCTCCGTGGCCTGGCTGGGGGGTCAGGGGGGAAGATGGGACGGACGCCTCCTGCAGCATTTTGCTGGCCAAAACAGGGCTCCATTCTCGGCCTGCACAGCCTCCTGTGGGCCTTGAGTTTGACACCCCTGCCTTAGACCAGTGTTTCTCATCCTCCACAAATTTAAGAATGCCCTTGCTCGGGGCAATTCTGGGAGCTGAAATTGATGAGGTTGAGAAATACTGCCTTAGACTAAAAAAATCAGCACCATCCCTTTTGTTATTCAGCCTCTGCCCAAGTTTCCTGGACAACAATTTTCAGTGAGGTTTGTCTGAGTCCTAAATTTAGTAGAAATTGTTTTTTCTTACTTTAAGCAATTAAATAGGCATGGGAACCCCCCCCCCTCTTGCAAAGTGAGTATGGGAATAATTAAAAGTAAGAGCTCTGCAACTTGAGTTCAATGATTCTAGCGTTCTGTAGCTACTAATTAAGCCTTCCAATTTCTGCAATGATTTCTCAGTACGTTGCAGAAGAGGCATATCCCCATCTTTGAGCTGAAATGAATGAATGAATGAATGAATGAATGAATGAATGAATGAATGAATGAGACAATGCTCACGTTGCTGCATAAACTGTAGACCTTTATTTTTTCAAGGCCATGGGGAGGGGGGAACATTGGCTTTCCATATAATATCAGTGTTTCACATTTGAAGTAATAAACAAAATGTCATCCGGGTTAAGGTCTCAGAGAATTGTAAACCCCTTCTGTGGTGCTTTGATAGAAATGTTGATTGTGCAGTGTAGCATGCTTTCTAAATTTAGAATTGAATGCTTGACCCTCACCACGTCTAGCCTACTCTCTCTGACCTATGTCAAGATGCCCTGGATACAGATGAATTTAATTTAGTGGAACACAAAAGGGATACATTCTGAATCTTTCCAAAATGTTTAAAGGGCAAAGGGATAAAAGACTTTTCCCTTATACTATTTCTATTTTCTTATGCTGCACAGCAAAGTGAGGTAAGGAAGGAAGGTAATATTTCACTTCAGGGTGTTGATAAATAGCTGATTTACTTCATTTACTGATTAAAGCAACATACATACATACATAGGTATTTTGGGGAAAACGTGTTATAGATATCAAGCAAGATTAATTAACTGATTGTATTTTACCTCATTCTTCAGTGAACAAGGCTCCTAGCTTAGCTTACATAAAACCCATGTATTGAAATAAATGGCAATGAAAGCCCAATAGTAAATCACAGTAGAGAACAGCATCACTACTGCAATTCAAAAATTTATTTATACATACATACATACAGTACATACTGTACATACATACATACTTACTTATTGGCTGACCAATATCACAAGTTCTTTGAGAGCAGTTAACAAATTCACCACAAATTATGATACAGTATCTGCAATCATTAATAGACATAGCTGATTTTACATTTTCATAATCTCAAATATCAATTTAAGTAATTGACATTTCAGAGCTAACATCACTTAAATGGAAAAATTCAATATTTATTTAAAAAGCCCAGACAAATTCCTATGGCATCAAAAGAAAATAGAAATAATGCTAAGTATGGAAAGCAGTTGCATAAAACCTGTAAAGAAAATATTAAGGCCTTAAGCATTTTCATCAGAAGTGTGTTACCAGAATTTGAGTCTATTAACCTAATCTAAATTAGCCTATTAGACAATCAGTAAACTGGGGTGTCATGAAAACCTAAAACATGAATTAAACTTTGGTTAGAGGAGACCACAGGTATGCCCAATGTTACTTTGGGATTTATTCTTCCTCTGGATAACAGCAACAATTGACTATTAGAATTGAAATTATTTCTCTACATTATCAATGTAAATAAATCCAATGACAGGGATAGAGAAATGGATTCCTCATTTCTTCTCTCTTCACGACTGAATTGGGCACATTGAATCCTTGAGTTTATTGAGCAATGTAAAAACATTGAAAGAGAATGAAAAGAGTGTGAGATGTTATGGTTGGATGGTTGGGGGTGGGCAAGGTTTGAGGGAAAAAGTCTTGCAAAATTATTTGGGGTTGTCTTAGAAAATAGTAGAAAACTGTTCAAAGGTTTTTTTGGGGGGGGGTGACTACAATCACTTAGGCTTTAGATAAGAATTCTTGGCATTGGCAGCTTTATTGGGTGAAGTGGGTTTTCAGCAAGAAAGCCTTCTCTTGGCTGCTGTGCATCTTGACTGCCAGATCTTTGACTTTCCTTGCTCACTGATGAAAATCAAAGCCTCTTCCTCTCTTCTTTTCCAGCAATGTCACCTTGTCTATTTGTCTAGATAGTTAGGGCTTGTGGCATATGGATCAGTTTTTATTCCTGCAGCAGGAAATGGAACCAATCAGCTACTGTCTTGGGACATCGATTTCTTGCTGCTACACTTCCTCCATTGTAGTGCACGATGGTTCATCGTGTCTCTAGACTAGGAATGGTAACCTTACATTTTAAAATAATGAAAGTATGGGTAATATTGACTGAATGAAACATTCTTTTGCAGTGAAGTTATTACATCTGTTTTGGTGGTCAGCTGGAGGAGCTTTCTAGACTAGAAATGTACCATTAGAGTCTTGATAGAGTGTACTACAATTTTGATTGTAGATGATGATAAGGCTGATTTTGCTGCAGTATCTCTTGCCATTAAAAACTCTTCATCTCATGTAAAATACAAAGTGAGATCTTGAGATGTTCTTTGGCGAACATTGATGGAGATTGGAGCAGACTAAAAGAGGAAATTCAACAAAAGCCATGTCTTTGCATATGTGTCTTGGCTTAAACATGTACATCAATATCTTCTTTGGCATGACTATGAGTGAGTGGATTTAAGACAGAGGTGGGTTCCTGCTGGTTCGGACCAGTTCTATAGAACCGGTAGCAGGAATTTCCCCCTGCTCGCCGAACTGGCAGCGATGGCCAGCTGGCCACACTCCTGAACTGGCTCTTTCAGCGGCGCCATCTTGTTTTTAGCTTCTGCGCATGTGCAGAAGCAGGGTTTTTGGCACTGTGCATGCACCCCCCCGCACAGCGCCCCCATGCGGCACCCCCACGCGGCGTGTGAGAAAGCAAACCGGCAGCGAGGTAAGTCAGAACCCACTCTTGTTTAAGCCTCCTAAAAAGTTGTGGGATGCAGTTTCAGAATAGAATTGGGAATGGAAAATAATTTCTCTTTAGAACTGGGGAAAATAATAGAGAAAAATTAGAAGACTAGGGAAAGGAAAAGATTGAAACTTTTGAAATAGTTCCACCATTCCCTAGATGTTCTAAATTTGCTCTAATGCTCTAATTTAATCACAGGTAAATCTCTGTTATTAAAACCTGACATTCATAATAATGATGAGTGCTTTCTCTTCTACTATGAATTATGGCCTCCTGAGATACTAACATTCTAAGAGCTTGCAAAAAGTGACAGTCACATAATCAGTATGGAAAATCCTTAGATGTCCAATGTGATCCATAATTCATTTTCAATACAAAGAAACAATACCTTGGGATAAATTTAGAAGAAGGACATATTAGATCAATATCAAAGAACTAGTTACATAAGTAAAACACTTAAAAATATCAACCATCATATCAAGAGGGTTGAGCTCCTGGTTAACAAAATATTAGTCTAGGTCAGTTTTGTCTAAAATAATTAACAGACTTCATATCATCTAATGCCATCTCCTAGTTGGCTATACTAGCTACTTTTGTCATTCAAAGTACATGGCTTTCTATAAGATGGAACATATTCTTCAAATATGTTCAGACATCTTTAGATAATTCCCTGACTTTTGTTCCCTTCTGAACAAAAATATGGTGTTTATATACTCTGAATTTTCATTAAGGCAGCCTACAAACACTAGATGTAATATTTAGGTTTCAAGGGACAGTTGGAAGGCAGATTGTTTTCGATCAATGCTTTTGTTTGAAAAACAAATTTCAAGGCATTAACAAACTTCTGCTTCTGTATTTAAATTATTTAACTTTTTCCTAAGTGATTCAACCTTTGGCAAAGCAATGACATCTTCCAAATCCAGAGGTTTTTTTTTTCTTGGCAATGGGGGCTGGCAGGCTGGAATGTGTCAAGCATAATGTTTTATTTCATAAATAAACAACCAAAGAAATGATCAGTAAACGGAGAAGCAATAGGCTATGTTCTAAAATGTTTTAAGAGCTGGCCTGTCAATCTGAGGCTTTAACCCTATCATCTACATTCCGAAGAACACATTACAAAATCACATTTTCCTTCATTTCTTGAAAGTATCCACACCCATGTATAATATGTCCCATCATTGTACAAAAGAAAGAGTCCCTCTTGCACTAGTTCAACAAGGGAGCATTGACCCAAGACACACAAGATAAGCCTTCTCGTCCCCTCCTGATATTACATTGGCTGTAACTTGTGGAATTTTTTTGGAAGCTATTAAGACTTGGTCTTCCAGCAAGTCTTCAAAGAATGTTATGATTTGACTTGCAGTAAGACTATTTCTTTTATTGGGGGGGGCAGGGTTTCGATATGGGCAATATTGCTCCTTGGCACATGAAATTTGAAGACTATTGTTATTTCATTTTTGGCAGTATATGCTATTTAGAGTTGGTCCATAAGCCAGAGAAAGGAAGGAACAAAGGGAAGAAAGGAGGGAGGGAGGGACAAACAAATTCTCCATCAAATCTATAACCTCCTCTCCAGAAAATACTACCTGTGCCCATGGGCATGGCATGACATCAATCATATGCAGCTGACATTCTTTCCCCTTCCCCCCTATGTTAAATATAGACTCCAGACACTGAACTATTATTCACTCCTTCAGGAATGCTTAGAGTGAAGTGTTCAAAACTGTTTTCTGAAAAAAAAGAGGAATAAGAAAAAAAGGATCATGGTGAAGAAGTCATCTCCCTATCTTGCCCTTGAGGAGATGATTTTGGAAGCATAGCTGATTTTGAATGGCTGCAACAGCTATAATATAGCACCATCAAAGAAAGGAAAAGATTCAGTTTTATCTGAGGATATTTCCTTTCTACTAAGGAATGATGTCATTGGTCTTTTGCAATATTTTGGAACAGCCAGGTTTGGCATAATTAGATGTCCACTCATCCTGAAAGAATTGGAAAATGCAAATATATTTATTTATTTATTTATTTATTTATTTATTTATTTATTTATTTATTTATTTATTTATTTATTTATTTATTTATTTATTTATTTATTTATTTCTACTTTCTTATAGGCCGCCCAATCCCGTAGGACTCAGGGCGGCGTACAACATGGATAAGAAACGTACATTAAAAGCAATAATAACAATTTAAAATGACACAATATAAAAACATTAACAAAACACCATTCATGGGGGAACCTGATCTCCTTGTTCACCCCGCCTGTCGGAAGAGCCATGTTTTCACGGCTTTACGGAAGGCCAGTAGAGTGGGGATGGTCCGGATCTCTGGTGGGAGTTGGTTCCAGAGGGACGGGGCTCCCACAGAGAAGGCCCTCCCCCACGGCCCCGCCAACCGACATTGTTTGGCTGACGGGACCTGGAGGAGGCCCTCTCTGTGGGACCTAACTGGTCGTAGGGAGGTATGTGGTAGGATGCGGTCCCGAAGGTAACCTGGCCCTGAGCCATGTAGGGCTTTAAAGGTCAAAACCAACACCTTAAATTGCAACCGGAGACTAATGGGCAACCAGTGCAGCTGGCGGAGGATAGATGTTACGTGGGTGTATCTCTGTACACCCACTACAGCTCGCGCAGCTGCATTCTGCACCAATTGCAGTCTCCGGATGCTCTTCAAGGGTAGCCCCATGTAGAGCGCGTTACAGTAGTCTAGCCATGAGGTGACAAGGGCATGAGTGACTGTGAGCAAAGCCTCCCTCTCCAAGTAGGGTCGCAATTGGTGCACGAGTCGAATCTGTGCAAAGGTCCCCCTAGCCACAGCTGACAGATGTTGATCCAATTTTAGCTGTGGATCTAGGAGGACACCCAAATTGCGAACCCGTTCTGAGGGAGTCAATTTTTCTCCCCCAAGAACCAAGGAGGGGCAGTTGACAGAATCCCTGGGGGGCAACATCCACAGCCACTCAGTCTTGTCAGGGTTGAGTTTGAGTCTATTCACTCCCATCCAGACCCTCACATCGTCCAGGCAGCGGCACATTACATCAACTGCTTCACTGAACTGACACGGGGTGGAGATGTACAACTGGGTATCATCAGCATACTGCTGATACCTCACCCCGTGTCGTCGGATGATCTCACCCAGCGGTTTCATGTAAATGTTAAACAGGATGGGTGAGAGGACCGAACCCTGTGGCACCCCGCAAGTCAGGGGCCTAGGGGCTGACCTCTGACCTCCTGTCAACACCGACTGCGTCCTGTCAGAGAGGTAGGAGGAGAACCACCGTAAAACAGTGCCTCCCACTCCCACCTCCCCAAGACGACGCAGAAGGATACCATGGTCAATGGTATCGAAAGCCGCTGAGAGGTCAAGTAACACCAGGATGGAGGAATAACCCCCATCCCGGGCTCTCATTCAATAGTCTCCAGAAGTTAGAAATAATAATGCTGTTAAAGTATGGAGCCTTTAGTAGCTTTCAGAAACTGGCAACTTAATTTTGCCATCATGCTATTAATTCTGTTATGTACAAAAGTAATGTGCTGTCCTTGGGATTATTTGCTTTTGCCACAATATTTTCCTATCCTTAAAGTGAAGTAGCCACCTCTCAGCCCTGGAGATTTTGGCCGCAATGTGTGCAAGTATATACAGATAATCCCCAATTTTATTTTCCCTCAATTTTTCTTACAATTACTACATTCTAGTGGAAATGTGCTCTGTTATTACTCAAACAGAAGAAAACTCCAACATACTGCAAGATGCACAGTGATGGTTCGTTAAGGAATAGCCCTGGATTTTACTTCTGAATGTCTCCTTCTTTTCTCTCTGCATTCTTTTACATTTTTTGTGTGCCTTGAAGTCATTGTTGGCTCTTGGCGACTGCCTTTCAGTTTCCTTCTTGGGAAGATTTTTTTTTTCCAGATTTTTTTTCCAGATTTTTCAGATGTTGTTTGCCATTTCCTTCTTCCTATGGCTGAAAGAATGACTGACCCAAATCTTCATGCCTGATGTGGGACTAGAATTCACAATCTTCCAGTTTCTAGCCTGATCCCTTAACCATTAGATCAAACTGGCTTTCATTGCTGCCTAAATTCTAATTATAAAAAGGATCTGCATTATGGGATCCCGACTGTGGCACTTAACATAGATCCTTTGATTGTGAAATTTCCACATAATTGCAGTCTTTCAGCATGATTAGCATATTTATTTGCCCAAATCTTTTTAAAAATCACCTTTTTAGCCCTTTATGGCATGGGTGCAGGGTATCTGAGGAACTGCCTCACCCCGATGGGACTAACTGCCTGACTCAATCCAGTGGAAAGCCCTACTTTGGATCCTTTTGGCCAAAACAATTTGGCTGGCAGAGTCCAGGAGAAGATCCTATTCTCTGTAATATTCTATTGTCCAAAAGTGAAGCCTGCACCAATACTCCTGGCTTTCTGGTAGAGCCTAAAAACTTGGCTCTGCCAACAGGGGCTGCTAAGTTCAGGGCAGGGGTGGGTTCTAACTTACCTTGCTGCCAGTTCGCGTCCTCAAGATGGCGTACCGTATGCACAGTGCTGGAAACTCGGCTTTTGCACATGCTTAGAAGAAAAATAAAATGAAAAATAATATTTAAAAAAAATTAAAAAAAGAAGAAAACCTAAAACAAGATGGCAACCATATGCACAGTGCCGGAAACTTGGCTTCTGCACATGCTCAAAAGAAAAAAAATCTAAAAAATAAAATAAAATAAAAAGATGGCTGTGCCCATGGACCAGCACAGACCGATCCGGTTCGGTGACATCATTGTGACATCACCAGCGGGTCGCTACTGGTTCGGGCAAACCTGTCCGAACCGGGAGGAACCCACCCCTGGTTCAGGGTGGCTGACTGAGCGGAGAAGATCTCCATACCCAAGTCACCCATCATCTTGGTTTTTAACTTCACTATTCAATTTCTCTAATTTTAATTTTTTTAGTACTTTTAAACTTTTTATTATATTGCAAGTTGCTGTATCACTGTATCGTTTTTATAAACCAACAAACAAACAAACAAATCCTTTGTTGTGTAGATGTTACATGTAGATTTTAAAATATTCCCTTGCATAAAACAAAACAAAACAAAACAAAACAAAGCCTCACTTCATCTCAAGCAATGGACAGCGATAGGCCTTTCTAGTGTGCTAGCCTTTGACTTGACCTTTTTAAAAAATACCTAGGAGCATTTCAAAAGATCCCTAATATCTACAGGCAGATACAGCGTAGTCAGCTGTAGTGTCTCATTCTGCTTCCTGAACAGATTAGGCCCAATTATCTAATAAGTATATATAACTATGCACCATATTGCATCCTATAGGCAAATAATTGTGTCAAATTGCTACTAATGGCATTTATTTTCCAGCATTAAAATTGTTCACAATGATAATAACAATGATGAAAAGTATAATTATGAGCTACGGTGGCGCAGTGGTTAGAGTGCAGTACTGCAGGCTACTTCTGCTGCCTGCCGGCTGCCTGTAATTTGGCAGTTCAAATCCCACCAGGATCAAGGTTGACTCAACCTTCCATCCTTCCAAGGTGGGTAAAATGAGAACCCAAACTGTTGGGAGCAATATGCTGACTCTGTAAACCACTTAGAGAGGGCTGTAAAGCGGTATATAAGTCTAAGTGCTCTTGCTATTGCTGATACTAGTTGCACCTTAGTATTTAAAGAGATATCTAACCAGTCTAATGACTGGCTAGAGTTTCAGCATGCCTATACAACATCCAAATATGTAGTTTTGTTTAGATAAGTTTTCCCATGCGACTATATTTCACTCATGTTTTCATATTGCATGTTTTTATAAAGCTTTCTTACATCACTCTATATATTATCTAGCAACACTAATAATTTCTTATATTATAGTTATCACTGATTATTCTACTTTTCCTATTTATACTTAATAAATATGTTTCTCTATTTTTATTTCATTAAAGAAATAAAGCACATTTATAGAACCATGCGATACATATCTTCTAAAAATTAGATATTTTTGGTTTTATGAGAATAAGAATTAGAAAAGAAAAAAGATCAGAAAGAAAAAAGAAATGCTTAAATAATTGTGAATCATCCAAAAGAATATTTATCAGTCTTTCCATTATTTCAACAATAGTAACAGTTCATAAATTGTAGTAAGTACATTTTTGCAATAATGATAATAATCCATTTTTAGTTTCTTATACTGAATAATTTATGTGATTTCATGTTACTTTCTTCTATATTTAGCCCAACACGCTTGCATATTACCTTCATATAGTTTGGCTTAATGAACACAATTCTTCATTTGGAAATTAAGGGCCAAATATTAACAGGATTTCTGACAGTTAATTGGGAAAGACTTCATTTTCCCATATGGAATCAGAAGACTCACCAATAATATACATTGCGGAATATATTTTGCTGAGTTTTATAGGGTATCTTTGATTATGCTAACATAATCAAACATACTTAAATCATTCAGTTTGGAGATAATTTTATAAGAGAGACAAACTGCATTATAATTGAACAAAGACTGCTAGGTGATCTGGGACGAAATTGCCTAATTTAAAAATATTAAGGCTATAATTCAGCACCCTGGGAGAACTAAAAAGTCATTCTATTATTCATAGAATCAAAAACAAACATTTTAGCGAGGGGCACAGCTAACCATGCTATCTGATTTTCTCATGAGAGAATTTTTGTATTAACTGTGAGTGAGAAAATAGCTGGTAAACATCCAAAAAGAAACTTAGAAAAGAGGGACTATGTGATTGCCAGTGGCAATCTAATGGAGGGATTTGTTACTCCACAAGGTAAACCAGACTTGGATGCCAGAGTTATGAATGCTAATACCTTATGATAAGGTTATATTAACAGAATCTTGCATGTCTGAATGTTCTTCCTCCCTTCTCCCCTACGACTATGGAGATATGACTATGGAGGGTCTTGTCTGAGATGCTTCCTCAAATTACCCTGAAGAAAGAAGAAAAATAATTAAAAAAGAAGTTTATAAAAATATATACAAAACAAGACCCATCCCGAAAATAAGCCCTAGCATGTTTTTACGCACGCACCTATTATAAGCCCTACCCTCCAAATAAGCCCTACTTAAGTGCCTTTGCAGCTGGCTGCCTGCCCATTTCATCTGGTTGCTCGTGGTGCTGCTTACATAAGTTGAGGCAAGGGGACTTACGTCAGACTTACGTCCCCTCGCGCGATTTTGCTTCCACACATGCGCAGGAAGCAAAAAATCGCCAAAAATTCAGAAAAAAGATGGCAGCGTGCGATGGAGCGGCGAAGAAGATACCGGAGCTGTTGCATGCAAATTGCACAATCAGCGGGCCACTACTGGAACTACAGAGTGGATTGCACCGGTAGGAACTCACCCATGATCCACGCCATGACAATGGCAGCACTGGCAACCATGTGCAGCAGCCACCAGCCCACTTCTGCTTGCTCGTGGCCGCCATGGAACACAAGGCTGAGTGACATGCCAGTGCTGCAGCAATGAGGGGAGGCAGACATGCGGGGTTCTGCTGGACGGGGCTGCTGGAGCCACCGCGAGGAAAAGCAGGTGTTGGGGCATGAGTGGCCTGGCTGCGGGGGCCCTGAATTAAGTCAGTGCATGGTGTTGGGGCAGTTCCACCCCTCCACCTCACAGTGGCAGCATTGGTGTGCCATGCAGCCACCTGCCCCAGCATGAGCAAGCTGAAGTGGGCCTCTCGTACATGGGGTAAAAAAGACATCCACCCAAAATAAGCCCTAGTGCTTATTTCAGAGCCCAAAAGCCTGGGTCTTATTTTCAGGGAAACATGGGTAAGTATTTGAAATCTAACAGTTTCAGTAAAAGCTAATGTGTTCACTGTAATAATCCATGCAAAATAGATATCTGTAAGCATCTCATTTGTAAGTCACAAGTAGCTGAATGACTAGTCTCCAACTCTTGTATCCACCACTTAATTACTCTCAACAGCAAACATATGAACAAGTTATTCATTGTTTTGATACAAATGGAACAATGACTTTATAAACCTCTATTGTAATTCTATTTATTTGTGGTGATTCTAGCAGATGATTTTTAAAACACATTTGGAAAGGTCCAGACTAGACTAGCAAGTATTGTTAGTGAGGAAACTGTGGGGAAAAAGAGGTATTTCATTGAACTACTGTAGTGCTACCCCCAAAAGGGCCGCTGGAGTCCGGGTTCTCCTAGCCTTCTTGGTATGGCCACTGGTCCACATTGGTCCATCGCTCAGGCACCTCTACTGGCTTGGGTCATGTAGTGTCGTGGTGGTCAGTCTCCTCTCAGCAGGCAGGTCATGTGGTGGGGTAATGGTCAGTCTTTTCCCAGCCGGGTGTGATGGTCACATGATGAAATGGTATTCATGTGGCTGCCAGCCCTTCTTCCTTTCTCTCTCTCTCCTCTCTCCCTCTCTTGAATTGCCTGTTGAGCTCTCCTCCTACCACCTCTGCTCCTTTGTGGATTTCTCTGCTTGCCCCACAGAAGCCTTTCCTCTCCTAACTCCTTCTCTCCCTCAGGCTTTCCCCACAGAAGCCTCTTCTCTCCTATCCCCTTTCTCTCCCTCAGGCTTGCCCCACAGAAGCCCCTCCTATCCTATCCCCTTTTCTCCCTCAGACTTGCCCCACAGAAGTCTCTCCTATCCTCCCTATTGCCTTCACTCCCTCTCTCTTTTCCAGGCCTCTTTCTTCATTTCCCCCTTAAGTCTTTTTTCCTATCCTCTCAGGCTTCCTTTTTCCCCAGTCTAGAAAGGATAGGATCCTCCCTATCCTTACCTTCTGGTCTCCCCCCCCAGAAAAAACCCCTCCTTCCTCCTCTCACACTCCCTCTGTCTCCTCCTCTTCCCGCCAAAACCTCCTCCTCCTATTCCCTTCTCCTCCCGCTACACTATAATAAGTTATAATATAGCATCTGACAAACAAAATATAAGAAAAGAATGGAATAAAGAATGGAGTATGTGATAAAAATAAAAATAAAAAACTATTCAAATTCCAGAAATAACTAGATATAAACCCCAGATAGTTTATGGAACAGTTAAAGTTATAATTATAGACTTTTTAGAAAATGATTCTAAGGGCAGAAGCAAGAGATTTAGGATAATTTTCCTGGAAATGTATGGTATTGATTTTTTACTTTAGATCCTATAGGAGCCCGATCCTTTTTTTCTTTATTTTTAATCATTATAGATCTAAAAGATGAGATGGGAGAAAGTGAAGTACATCTTTTCACAAAATTAGAGATAACATGGCTGCTTCAATGTGAAATCAGAACCAAAGAAGCACAATTGGAGAAAGGATAAGGGATTTCTAAAGTCAAGTTT
Source organism: Diadophis punctatus similis (assembly GCA_023053685.1). NCBI lineage: Eukaryota > Metazoa > Chordata > Lepidosauria > Squamata > Dipsadidae > Diadophis > Diadophis punctatus. The sequence continues at coordinate 245,231,264 of JALIGW010000001.1, forward strand.
ATTCCCTTAGTGGCACAGTTGATGTGATCCTTTTTGAAATACTACAAGAAGGCAGAGTGAAGGTGAAACATCTCCTTCATATGGTCCACAAATAATCATGTCATTTGGACTCATACATTCAAAGAAAAAAACTCCAATATAGTTAGATTAGAGGTGGATTTTGTGGCAGATACTATAAAGATTACCAGAGGGAGATGGTTATGTTTGACAACAAATTCCTGCCACAAGCTGCTACAATAGTTTGGCCAGGTAATAAGCACTACTGAATATTGTATTTGAGAATGCTTCATTTGCTATTTCTGGGACTTTGCATGAAAACTTGAACCAAGGTGTATAATGGTATGTGTGGTAGGAGAATTGAGTGGAGAAGGTGAGCAGGACTTTAATGCAACCCATAATTCTTCTTCCTGGATTTCTCATAGTTCATCCACATCCCATTCACCCAAGCCTTTAATGCAGATTCTCATCCATTAAAATGTCAACTGCCAATTTAAAACAATTGAATAAATATTAACTGACCCTTTTTGGGATATGAAACCTTGTCAGATTTTTATTTAATTTGGTATTATATTCAGCAGCACTTATGAGTGTCTTCCCAACTTTAATCCCTTTATTTAAGTACTTAATAATGTTTAAGAAATCATTGTCGTGATTGCTCAAGTTTCCAAAGAAATCTTTCTATTTCAAAAAGGGCTCAGTCCCCATTGTGATACTTTTAATTCCATGAATGCTTCTTTTTTATATATTTGCTTTACTATTTATACATGTACTGAAGTTTTCAAATACTTAAGCAAATACAGATGTGTTCATCTGACAGTAATTGCTTGATCAGAAAGAAAACAGAGATAAGATGTGATCGACATTACAAACGAACATTACAAACCAGCCTCCATCAACCTTAACCCTAACCCTCTATGCTATTATTTTTAATTGTTCCATTATTTATCATGTGTTAATATTTTACACTGTCCCTAAACCTAGAGTGATTTTACTGCCTTTCTTTTGCCCAGGGCTACCACATATTTTTCAGGGATTTACATGCATTCAATGTCTATAGTCCAGAGCATAAATATATGTTTGTTTATTTTGTACATCAGGTTGCATAAGTCCATCTTAATATGCTATTCCTGGTATGTGAAGTTTTGTATACAGAGAAAGAAGCACTCTTGTGATCTTTGACTTTTAGGCTTGCTGTCAAACATCAGCCATAATACTAATTACTGTTTTGAACAATATGCAGGTTGTGTTACACGAATGGCTGTTTTATATGTGAAATTATGACTGAAATATGTCTGCATCTATATTGGTTCTCACTGTCAGGAAGTTTCTCCTTAGTTTTAGGTTGCTTCTCTCTTTGTTCAGTTTCCATCCATTGCTTCTTGTTTTGCCTTCTGGTGCTTTGTAAAATACATTGCCCCCCCTTCTTTCTGGCAGCCCCTTAAAAACCTGTTGCCTATCACACTCTTGGGCAAAGCATGTGAGCCATTTCCTCCTTTCAGCGGTCCATGAAAGTACATCTATAATATGTAGATAATAAAGTTGAAAAAAGGCGAACAACATTTTTACAGAACTATAGATACGTTGAGGCTGGGTGTGACAAGGAATGGCTGGGAGGGGAGGGGCCAAGAGAGGCACCCCTTGACGTGAGTGACATTGAGTTGGCCATGCCCACCCAGTCACATGACCATGAAGCCACGGCCACCCAGGCACATGATCATGTAACCACACCCACAAAAATAAGCCACACCCACAGAATTGGTAGTAAAAAAATTAGAACCCACCCCTGCACTGAAAGGCATATAAATGAGGCATATAACAAAAAAGGAATATACACAAGTGTCAATAAAGTGAAATTGTTGGAAAAATAAAGACAGAATAGTGTCATATTTTCATTGGGGGGGTCACTATTACTAATTTAGCAATTTGCTCCTTTATGAATCATAAACTCAGCTAAAAGCATTTTTCAGTTTGCAAATTATAACATAAAGATTTATTTCCTTTGATGTTATATTTCCTATAACATTTACATGAACACCCTATTTGCTCTTGGACTTTGAATAGTCCTTTAATTAAATCATGTTCACAGTTCACACATTAATGAATTTACAAATCATTCATAAATGATATACATTATTTCTATTTTTGTAATTACTGTAACGTAAGACCTGTGGAGGAACTGGCTAACTGAAAAAAATAAATCTATGATGGAGTTCAATTTTATTCAACATTTTATCAAATGATTATTTATACTCATCCAAACTTTCTTGACCTGGAAGTTAATATGTTTGATCTCTTTAGATGAATGTAGGTATTATTAATACAGCCTTTCCCAACTTCTAATTTCCAAATAAATTAGAACTGCAGTCACCAGATGTCCCAGTCAACTTTGGCCATCACATTGGGATTTCTGGGGTTAAATTTCTAATATAGTTGGAAGATGCCATTCTGGAGAAGATTGAAATATCCAGTTTCCTGATTATTGTAGCAAGCAATGGGTTGGGTTTTCCTTAACAACTTTGCTGTGCAAATATTGGTAATCTGAATCCAGGCATGGGTACCAAATCATCTAAATCAATTATCTGAAGTAGAAACTTATATGTGTTTGTTCAGAAATAAGCTACCCTAGAAATAAGTTGCACTGAATGGATTTTCTCCCTGGTAAGTGAATATAAGATTACATTCTAAAAAGCCTACATTGATTGATTTCCAGGCCAACATTTATGTACATATGCTAATGTTATCTCTACAGCATACCCAGTGATTAGCTATCTTATTTAGGAAAATTTTGAGGAAAATGAAGGTAACGATTGTTTCAGAAACTTGCAAAAATGGTAGACAGACATGTCATACTTAGGTATATAATGCTCCTATAGCTTTCACTCCTGGCTTAATTTGACTATTAAATACAATCTGTTTCATACCCCTTTTATAAGATATCTGTACACAGGTATTATACTTTCCAAAGTTTTATAAGATAGGGAGTGCTAAAGTTGAGAACTCCTTTCCCGTAGGCAGTATGTTCACTGGGATTTTTTGTTTGTGGCCTGGTCACAGCTGTTTATCTCTTCTGACCACCAATATTACTCCTCTCTTCCTTCTAGAACAATTATTATTTTTGTTTTATCTAGTTATCCACTCTTTGAATTAATCCAGAACCCAATGACAAGAGTCAACATTCCATCAAGCTATGAAGGTATGCAACATGACCCTTGTTAATTAGCTATGTGCTGCTAAGAAATTGTCAGTTCATAGTGACCACATATATAGAGTTTTCTCCATAATGATCCTAACCAGATACCGGTATTTCAGCTCTTTTGACTAATAACCACTGAAGCCATCCACCTTGCTGCTGGCTGTTCTCTTCTCTTTTCTTCCACCTTTCCCAGCATTACAGTCTTCTCCAGAGAACAGTCTTTGCATACTAGGTTAAAAGTAGGAGAATTTGAGCCTGGTTATTTGTGCACTGAGTGAAAACTCTGAATTCATTTGTTTAATAATCAATTTGCTTGTTTTCTTAGGTGTTCACAGTATTGTCTTCTCCAAGAGAAAAGTTCAAATACCTAAATACTCTTCCATTCTGGTTTCTTCAAAGTCCAATTTTCACTTCCATAGAGCATCACAGGGAATACTATGGCTTGCACTATGATTTTTAAGGTATAGACACATCATGGCAATCAAATATATTTTCCAAGGCCTTCATGGTTGCTCTGCCAAGTGCTAGTCTGTGCTGTATTTCTCTACTGCTTAATCCTTTACCGTTGATGGGTGATTTTATGAGACAATGATATTTCAGATGTTGTAATATTGCTTCTTGTCTCTTCTAATAGCTTTCTGAAATTATTTTTTTCAGCTCCTTTTTGAGATTTTTGTCTTTTTTGTCTTTTCTTCTTTTTTCAGAAATGTTCATTATTTGTTCTTATATCCAGTTTGCTTTATTCTGGTTCTTTATTTTTGGCATTTTATTTTCAAATGCATCCTTAACAGCTTCTTTAATTTCATCCTATAGCGCCTCTGGTTGTCTATCAAAGGTTCAGGACCTCTGATGCTGTCATTGAAAAATGATGGGTACTGTATATGTTCAAGGTCACATTGTGGAAATGGACTGGCTTTTTTTCCTTCCTCTTTTTTAGCTTGGAACTTGCACATGAGCAATTTATGATCTGTTCCACAGTCAGCACCTGGCCATGTCTTTGATGTTTTAATTGAGCTCCTCCACCTCTAACACTACTTTAAAAGCAATTCCAGCAATTGCTTTTGAAGAGCAGATAAATTCCAAGTACTGAAACAAATGGACACTTTCATCCTTAGAACCAACCCCACTTTAAATACTGCTACAATTTCAGTAGATGTAATTCATGCAGAGCTCACTTATCTTCTCGAAAGCACAGCATAGAACACTGAACTAGGGTAACAATTAAGGGATGCAAAGCAGACTCTGTGTTTTGTAATAGAAAAGGAATAATTAAAGGACTATTACCAAACACTAAAATAGCATGCAGATCATCAAGCCCAGAAACAGAAACTAATTTGAGAATTCCTGCCATTCCAATTATTAGCTGTGTTAGAAACTAAACAAAGACGTAGACCACAACACATGTGGCTTCCTATACTCTCACTAATCAGATTTAATTGTGTAAATCAGATTTAATTGGGACAAAATTGCTTGAGACAGATGATGACCCAGGCTTGAGGAGATGCCTTATTGATATTCTGCTCAAGAAGAGGTCTCACATAACTTAAATGATGCTCTAACCCTGAATTTCACATGCCTGCATCTTCTGATGTTACCTAATGAAACCCCATCCATCATGTGCAATATTGCCAGGCTCCATTCAGAGAGTAATTAATCAATACAGGAGACATGCTTACTAGAGAGAAAACAGAATCTATTATGTGATCACACCAGAAATGTATTTTCAGCCTTACCAAACAGACCAGACAGGGAACACAACCAGATAAGCTAATTCTACTTTATTGTAAAGGTAGGTTAACAGAATCTTGTAAGTCTGAAAGTACAAATAACCTGCCATCTCTTTTACTGCCCAAGAAACCAGGGAGGGTTCTGTCTGAGCCTCTTTCTCTGCCCAATATCCAGCTATGCTTTCTCTTATCTGACTGTTCCCTTGCCCTGTCTCTCAAAGGATTTATGTAGTCGAAGAGGTGAAAATGCAGGACAGATCAGAAAGATAAATAAGTTTCTTCACATCGACAGAGAAAATCTGAACAGCTTTCTCTGAAAATATAGGCATATGTGTTGAGAGTGGGGCTGAATCAGTAGTGGGTTTCTCTTACCTTTGTTACCGGTTTGGGAATGGGAGTGCGAGGGACGCGTGCTTCGTGCACGTGCAACGCTTCTGCGCATGTGCAGAACCTTCTGTGCATGCGCAGAACCTTCTGCGCATGTGCAGAGCATTTTTGAAGATGTCCGGGCGGGTGGGGCTGTCAGATAGGAATTTTCCTACCAAGAGGCGATTTTAGGATCTTGCTTCCTTGAAGTCATTCGTATTTAGAAAATAAAACCGAGATTCAAATCTAATTAACAAAATATTTATTTCGGTACAAAAGTAACAAAAAATAAACCCTTAATAAGCTACATCTTCTCAGCTAATGGATTCACGTCTGCCTTCGGCAGGCATCGAAGAAGAAAAAGGAAGTGGGAGTAGACAAAACTCCTGGAATGCACGCAAGCGTAGTAAAACATATCACATGTCTGCTTGATTAGAAATAAACCTTAGAAAATAGTAGAGTTGCACAACTGGCAATTATTCACATCGTGACAGGGGCGGAGCCTCCCGCCACCGCTACCAGTTCACCCAATCCGGGGTGAATCGGTAGCAATCCACCACTGGGCTGAATTGCATAACCCTGGCACCCATCTGTATACCCAATTATTAAATGACTAAAGAAGCATGTAAGCTTATTATTCCTTAGCATAACTTAATATAACATCTTGCTTAGATAATTATCCTGTCCTGATTTGTATTGCTGTGTTTGTTGGTTGAGGAAATATATGGTCCTCACTGGAAGATTATTTTCAGGATCCTAATTGGCTGCAAAATACCATTGGCAATATTTTCTACCTTCCCTACTGAGATACAGATACCACACCTGGGTATCTACCAATATCTGAATAAGGTAGATTTGGTCACATGAACCCACAAGACTCTGAAAGGTAGGAGAAAGTACTGTATATAGTTCTGGGGCAGTCTAAAGAAGAAAAGCTATTTTGTAGTACAGAAAGAATCAGAGTAAAGCTGTCTACATCTTGCGCAGGGAATAAAATAAAATGAACATTGTGTAATCAAGAGAGAACATTGCCAGAACATTCAGCCTGATGAATGAATTGATGAAAAGGTGTATCTGAAATTTTACTCATATTACTTACTGAGTTAGATGTCCCATTGGCATTATGATAGAGCCTCTTAATTTCTTAGGTACACCTGATCTATAGAGAACATGCTGCAATTTTTTATTTTTTCACTTTTTTTCAACTTGTATATATCATTCTATGTTTACTGTTTCCTGAGGGGAAAAATACTCTTTGCTTGTTGCAAATAATTGGAAATAAAGTGTTCTAATTCCATCCTGAACTATCAAAAACAAATATTCTTTATCAGAAAAGAATATTCCTTCCTTCTTAAAAATCTATATAAATGCTATATAATTACATAGCACAAAACAACTGCCAAATTCATAGGTCACTGGTCTGCATGGATGATATTAATGGAAATCCTCCACATACTTTGAATAACATGAGAATAAGGTGAGAGCATCATCCCATTTTGTAGTGCTTCAGAATTCAATATTTTGCATTGGTTGACTTGCTGTCAAAGAAAAGAAAAATACAGACTGGAGAGGGAAAAATATTTTTTGTATGGAAAAAAAAATAAGAAGGAAAAACAAAGATAATTCCTAAAAAGTACAGACATTTGTAGAATGTAAAATTTTTCTTTCCTTTCCCTTCTTGGAATGAGGGGATTTTATATACTACTTATAAGAATCCAACTGCTGAAGTTTAGCTAATGGAACAATATTCAGATTATCTTGGAAGATTGCATTTTACTCTTTCATTAAATTTTAACATTTAATTTCTTGATTTTAAATAGTTGGGTTGAAAACACACACAATATTTTTTATTTTTTTACATTACTTCTGGCTTCAGTTTTATGATCTCATTTTATCTTACAGTTTGCAAGTTACTATCTTAGTCTCAGCAGTATGAGAATAATAAATCTGACTAATCTTATAGAATTGAATAAATATTATTATGTTTATAAAGCACTCTGAAAACTGATGTATTATATAAACATGTATCATCATAATTTATCTTGTCTCATAATGTGCTTTCTCTATTTCTGCCTGAAATAATTAAGTCAAATATGTATATATTACAGAGGTGCTCTACTTCTGGGGAGCTAGCAACTAAATTTTTCAAATTATTATTATTTGGACTCTATAGACTGGGGATCATGTAGCATGATGCAACAATATCATCGCAGGGAACAGGGCCAATTAAAAATGATGGTGGCAAAAGGAACTAGAATCTTAACACTTGATCGAAAGAAATGTATTCGTTCTAATGTAGCTTCAGCCATGGAAAGTTAAGGACTGACATTGGGCAGTAGAGACTTGGTAATCAAATATGAAAGCCAGTTTGGTGTAAAGGCACTGGACTAAAAGCTCAAAGATGTAACTTCTAGTCCTGCTTCAGCATGAAACCAGCTGGATAATTTTGTGCCAGTCAGTCCCTCTCAGCCGTAGGAAGAGGCAATGGGAAAGCACATCTGAATATGTTGCCAAGGAACTTGCAGGGGTGTAATGTCAACAGCAGCCAGAGTTGGGTCAATGGATCAAAACAGAAACAATAAAACAGTTATGCTGAATTGAAAAGTTAAGATGAAATCACGCACAAGCAATTATTGCATTCTTTATTGGCCGTGTGTGATGGTTCTCTCCAGTGCAGAAAACAGGGAAGGCAATGAGGCAGTTTCCTATGCAAAGAAGCAAATATGAGGTCCTAGGGATTGGATGGAAAAGGCATCTAGAGAATAAAAAATTCTCTAGACACATCTGTTTATAGGTGGGAATGCCTTTCTTGGTCCTTCCTCTACCTACTAAAACATAAGTTCCCACCCAAGATCTAGTCTAGAAAACTGGAGTACCACCTTTGGAATAACCAGAATAACATGCAGGGAGGGAGTGGCTAGGGAGGGGGAAGGGAGAAATCGATCAGAATAGAGCTGGAAGAGACTTTGGAGGTCTTCTAGTCCAACTCCCTGCTCAAGCAGGAGACCCTATACCATTTCAGACAAGTGACCGTCAAGTCTCTTCTTAAAAACCTCCAGTGTTGGCTTGCCCACAACTTCTGACAGCTAGCTGGTCTACTGATTAATTGTCCTCACTATTAGGAAGTTTCTCCTTAATTCCAGGTTTCTCCTCTCCTTGAGAAGGAGGAAATGCCATTAATTGCCTCCCCATTCCCACTACTTAATAAGTTTTGTGAAAAGGATACCACTGGATTAAAACCACACGTTTATTTTCTTCTTTTTAAAAAGACTTTTAAAAGGCTCACATTGAGAAGTTCCAGGACAGTAATGTCAAATTTGGGAGAAGACAGATGAGCGCAGACAGAAGTGTTATTTTTGAAAAGTGGGTGAGACATGCAGGGTCTTTGCCATACGCAGCGTCAGTGGAAGACATCTGAAATGCAGTCTTAAGTCCTGTCACTATAAAGATTTACATACCTTCTTCTTAGATTTCTTCCAGGTATTGTTCGATAATGGCATTTCTTGCTGAGGTAGGAATAGCCATGCTGTTTGTGATTGATCATATAGAGCTGCTCACAGTATTAGTTCAACAACATTATGTTGAAGGATTATGTTGTAGCTTCAGAAGAACAGACCCTTCACTTTTTTGAGGGATTTGCACACTAGTGGTCTTTAGATGTATTCAGTTACAGTTTTCAGAAATGTTTGGCCCAGTTATCTGGGCTTATAGAATATGACATTTGAAACATCTAGAAGAAACATCTGTCTGCCTACTCCTATTTTTATGGAGCAAGATGTTAATTTTATATTGAACTGAGGTAAAGCATAGATAAGGTATTTCTCAAGGGGGGAAAAGCTCTCATTTCCAGAAGAAACAAAGGAGAAGAGGAGCTACTGAACCTCTAGCATTTTTTATGCAATAGATAAAAAAGAATATATATATATATATATATATATATATATATATATATATATATATATATATATATATATATATATATATATATATATATATATATGTAGGATTTTTTGCTGATAAATGAAAATAAAGGGAGACTATTATAGATCTATTTCGAGCTTATTTTGCTCTCGTCAGATAGCCATACCCCTTGCTGGGATTTGAACCCGGGCCAGCTGCCTTGCAGTGCAGCAACTTAACCATTAGGCCATAGGCTCTGTTCCCAATCAGCTCTCTCTCTATATATATATATATAGTGTGTGTGTGTGTGTGTGTGTGTGTGTGTGTGTGTGTGTGTGTGTGTGTGTGTCCAATCAGTTTATTGGATACTTGGCATTCAATGTATTGTTTTGCACTCACAAACTACTTTAATCAAGAGAGGAGAAAAATATTAAGTTATCTATTCAATAATAAATCAACAAATTGGATAGAAGTGTAATGAAGACAGAATTTAGGATTTCTCAGGAACTGGGTAAGTATTAGTTAAATAAATACATTGCTAAATCTCAGGACCTTCTACATATACCTTCTTGCTTTCAAATATAATTTGTAATAGTAACAGTGTTGGAAGGGACCTTGGAGGTCTTCTAGTCCAACCCCCTGCTTAGGCAGGAAACCCTACACTACTTCAGACAAATGGTTATCCAACATCTTCTTAAAAACTTCCAGTATTGGAGCATTCACAACTTCTGGAGGCAAGCTGTTCCACTGATTAATTGTTCTAACTGTCAGGAAATTTCTCCTTAGTTCTAAGTTGCTTCTCTCCTTGATTAGTTTCCACCCATTGCTTCTTGTTCTGCCTTCAGGTGCTTTGGAGAATAGTTTGATTCCCTCTTCTTAGTGGCAACCCCTGAGATATTGGAACACTGCTAAAAGTGTCTCCCCTAATCTTTCTTTTCATTAAACTAGACATACACAGTTCCTGCAACCGTTCTTCATATGTTTTAGCCTTCAGTCCCCTAATCATCTTTGTTGCTCTTCTCTGCACTCTTTCTAGAGTCTCAACATCCTTTTTGCATCGTGGTGACCAAAACTGAATGCAGTATTCCAAGTGTGGCCTTACCAAGGCATTATAAAGTGGTATTAACACTTCGCGTCATCTTGATTCTATCCCTCTGTTAACGCAGCCTAGAACTGTGTTGGCTTTTTTGGCAGCTGCAGCACACTGCTGGCTCATATTTAAATGGTTGTCCACTAGGACAGGGGTAGGCAAAGTTGGCTCTTCTATGACTCATGGACTTCAACTCCCAGAATTCCTGAGCTAGCATGATTGGCTCAGAAAGTCTGGGAGTTGAAGTCCATGAGTCATAGAAGAGCCAACTTTGCCTACCCCTGCACTAGGACTCCAAGATCCCTCTCGCAGTTACTACTGTTGAGCAAGGTACCACATATACTGTACCTGTGCATTTTGTTTTTCTTGCCTAAATGTAGAACCTTACTTTTTTCACTATTGAATTTCATTTTGTTAGATAGAGCCCAATGTTCAAGTCTGTCAAGATCCTTGCTAATTTATATCTTGCTAATATATTTTATTTTGTTATTTATTTGTATGCCACCCTTTATTATATTTTATAAATACCTGAAGGCAACAAATATACCTAGTACTCCTTTCTCCTGATATTTACCCCACAACAAGAACCTTGTGAAGTGGGTTGGGCTGAGAGAGAGTAACTGGCGAAAAGTCACCCAGCAACCATTATGCTTAAGGTGGAACTAGAACTTACAGTCTACTAGTTTCTAGCTTAGTGTCTTAACCATGAGACCAAACTGGCTTAATATATTTAATATTTATTAATTTAATTTAATACTTATTTTTATTATTTTAGCTTAAATGTATTTCATTTATTTTGCATTTTAATTATCTTATTCATGTTTTTAATTTAATATTTACATTGTTTTAAAAAAGGAATAAATATAAATATGCTGTTCTTTCTTTCATTAAAACAGATCTTTCTTGGATTAAAAACCTTTCCAATATTATATTCAGTAGCCTCTTAGGTAAAGTACTGATTAATGCAGTCTTTTCTAATATGAAGCTCTCCATGACTTGGATTTTGATCCTGACCAATTAAAATATTCAACAAGCTTCCCAATTCTATTATAACTCTGGACAACATACAATATACAAAATTTAAAATAAAACAATCCACAGAATACAATATACAAAAAACATCTCATTTGACAGACAACCCACTACCCATTCTATTCAAAGGTCGGGGAAAAAAAAGCTAAGTGTTAGTGACTCACCTAAATAAGGTCAGAGTGGGAGTTATACAAATCTCTGGGGGATGTCATTGAGGCACAATGACAGCGAAGGCTCACCTTCAGGGTACAATCAGGTGGCATTGCTGAATCGACAGATTCACCTTATCCAACCCCTTCACCTTGTCCATCACCAACTGGCCCTTGCCGGGAGGACCAGATCCTTAAGGCATTCCAGAAGGCTAGAAGAGTAGGGGCCTGCTGGACCTTGAGGGGGGAATGTATTACAGTTCAGTTAGAGAGTGTATTAATAATTGTTGAGCATTGTTGGGTCCAACAAGGAGTTCTTGAGGAAAGATTGTATGTATCATTCTTTTCCTTCAAGAGAAGTGGTATGGTCCCTTCTTTCAAGAAATAAAAAACAGTACAGTACAGTATATCTTAACTGTAGTACAGTATATCTTATGCAGTACAGTATATCTTAACAAGATACTGCTGGCACCATGGGAAGGAAGGTCATTGTGCCTTTATTGTCCCATACTCTGTCCTAAATTTCTAGCTCAATTTTCAAATATTTCCAAAGAGAAATAGACCCTTATTGTTTACATTCATGTCTAAGACAGAGAATGTGCAGAATACTTCTAGTTTCAGAGGTGGAGGGCAGAGGACACATTCTGTATTTATTACTTCAGATAAATGTGACTCGTTCTGTCATAAAATGGAATTGTTTCTTCTTTCCCTATTTGTATTTATGAAACTACCAAGAGAAATTAATTGGAAGGCATATGAGCCATAACTAGCCCAATATACTATACCCCTGACTGTGTTGCTTCTTAGAATGGGATGCAACCTGTTCTTCTTAACATGTTGCTCTCCAAATACATTGGCTGGGAATTCTCAACCCCAAAATGCATCAACCAACAGCTACAGTACATGGTGAATAGCTTCAGTTCCATTTTATGAATCCTAAGTGTGCATCTGATTCAGTTTACGAACTCCAGCTGTCCAGGTATTTCCCAGAACACCTGAAATATGAGGTAATACAAAGGTCTCTTGGTGAGTCAAGAGTTAGTTTTATGGGTCCCTCTTCATTTGTGGTGTAATATGATTGAAACAGGAAGTACTTCATGAAAGGAATATTTACATTCAAATCAATGGCTGATCCTTTCTCTAAATAGTGCTGGCTTTAAGCATTTTTTTAAAATGCTATCCTATCCCTTTCTTTTCCTGGATCACAAAAATGTGCTTTCATGACAATAGACACAGACTCTATCAAATGCATAGGTAATATGTTGCTTTGATCCCCATTCATTTGAGCATTCCTTATCTTTTAAACTCACGCTTACACTTCGATAGCTCTTTATCCTTTGACTGCAGAGATTCCTCATTTCTCTGTTCCTGAACCAGCATTGCATGTATCTTTCTGATAATTCCTGTTTCCTAAAAAAATGAAGTGCTATTGCAGTTCATTGTGAAGAAATGCCTTTAATAAAACTTTGGAAAGTGCAGTTAGCAAAAAATTGGGTTCTGAGATAATAACTAGGTCTGCATGATACTACTTTATCCTGAGAGCCAGATTTTCCATTATATATGGTAAGAGGTAGCCAGGGGTGGGTTCCAACTTACCTCGCTGCCGGTTCGCTCTCTCCCACGCAGCTTGGGTGCACCTCATGGGCACGTGCACGCTTCGCGTGTGCGCGCATGCGCATTAATGAAAAATCCCCCCCAAAACCAAAGTTGAAAAAAATATGGCGACTGCATGCACAGTGCCGGAACTCGGCTTCTGCACATGCTCAGAAGGAAACAAATTTAATTTTCAAAAAAATTTTTTTTAAAAAAGATGGTGGTACCCATGGATTGGCACCGACCAATTCAGTTCGATGACATCATCGTGACATCACCAGTGGGTCGCTACCGGTTCGGGCGAACTGGTCCAAACCAGGAGGAACCCACCCCTGGACCTAGCCCAATTCAGGTAGGAAATTGCCAGAGTCAAGGGAGTGTCTCTTTCTTTGCTCTCCTCCACGGTCAGTCACCATTATAATTTTTGGCTGACAACAACTGCCATTGTCTGCCCATCATTGACTATCCTCCCAACAGCTGGAGAGAGCACTGATAAGTATTTCCAGGGGCCCTATTGCTGACAATTTTCTTGATGTGGGAAATGTCAGTGTTTTTCTAAACCCTTCCCCAAAGTGAAACATTAGGTAAGTGCTCAAGGGAATTTCCCAGTTTATTACTTATGGGAAAAACTCCATAATTAGGAAATGTCATTGTGTAACCTTCCTGAACACCACGAGACCCCAGTGCCTGAGAATTGATTTTTTTTCCCAGAACGAGGTCTTTATAAACTGCCTGTGCCAGGTTTTTTTTCTTTTTTTCTTTTTCTTTGAGTGGCCTGTTGGTGAATGGGATTCTGGAATTGCTACCATCTGGAACACTTATTGGTTTGAAGCAGAAGGCAAATCATGATTTCTCCAGAAATTAGTTTGTGGCCATTGGTTTTTATCACTTCTGGGAATCATATTACTACATTAATCTAGCAATTCTCATTAATTACAGCTTAGCTCATAAAGCTATATGGGACATATAAATATTTTGTAATATATAAAATGAGATAACCCCCACATCTTTTCTTTTTTTAAATTTTTTTATTCCTCCCAGAATGTCAAAGAGTAGATGTGGGGGTTATCTCATTTTCTCTATTTTTAAGAAAATAGTTTGTGTATTTTATTGTGCCTTCCCTGACCTGGTGGCCAGAAGATATGTGGGAATGAATTTAGTCAACATATGGAGGGTACATTTACACTTTCCTCCTATTTTCCCCACAACAATAACCCTGTGAGAAGTGGGTTGGGCTGAGTGAGAATGACTGGGCCAAGGTCATCCAGCTGGCTTTCATGGTTAAGGCAGGACTTGAATTCACAGTCCCTTGCTTTTTAGCCTGGTGCCTTAACCATTATTTATTTATTTATTTATTTATTTATTTATTTATTTATTGTTTGTTTGTTTGTTTGTTTGTTTGTTTGTTTGTTTGTTTGTTTGTTTGTTTGTTTGTTCTTCTATGCCGCCCTACTCCCGGGGGACTCAGGGCGGCGTACAACAATTTTGCAAGAACATCAATAAAACAGTGATTTAAAAACAACAATTAAAAATTAAAAATGTACAAAAGTTAAAAAAATTATGCACAATCAGTCATACCAGAGGGGGGGGGAAATTCACATGTAATTTAGTCTTTCCCCCCCGCCTGCAGGAAGAGCCATGTCTTGACGGCTTTCCGGAAGGCCAGCAGGGTGGGGATGGTTCGGGTCTCTGGGGGAAGTTGGTTCCAGAGCGCGGGGCCCCCCACAGAGAAGGCTCTCCCCCTAGGGCCCGCCAACCGGCATTGTTTGGCTGACGGGACCTGGAGGAGGCCAACTCTGTGGGCCCTAACCGGTCGAAGGGAAGTGTGAGGCAGAATGCGGTCCCGAAGATAGCCTGGTCCTAGGCCATGAAGGGCTTTAAAGATGATGATCAACACCTTGAATTGTACTCGGAGACCGATGGGCAACCAATGCAGCTGGCGGAATATAGGTGTCACGTGGGTGTACCTTGGCACACCCACCACAGCACGCGCAGCCGCATTTTGCACCAGCTGGAGTCTCCGAATACTCTTCAAGGGTAGCCCCATGTAGAGCGCATTGCAGTAATCCAAACGCGAGGTGACAAGGGCGTGAGTGACCGTGAGTAGAGCCTCCTTCTCCAAGTATGGCCGCAACTGGTGCACCAGGCAAACCTGTGCATAGGCCCCCCTAGCCACAGCTGTAAGGTGTTGCTCTAATCTTAGCTGTGGGTCTAGGAGGACCCCCAAGTTGTGGACCTGTTCCGAGGGAGTTAATTTCAATCCCTGCAGAACCAAGGAGGGACCGTTGTCTTGGTCCTTAGGAGGCAGTATCCAAAGCCACTCAGTCTTGTCGGGGTTGAGTCTGAGTTTGTTTCTCCCCATCCAGGTCCTAACGTCATCCAGGCATCGGCACATTACATCCGCTGCCTCCCTGAATTGAGACGGGGTGGTGATGTACAGCTGGGTGTCATCAGCGTACTGGTGAAAACTCACCCCATGCCTCCGGATGATCTCCCCCAGTGGTTTCATGTAGATGTTGAACAGGATGGGCGAGAGGACCAAACCCTGAGGCACCCCGCATAACAGGGGCCTGGGGGACGATCTCTGCCCACCTGTTAACACCGACTGCATCCTATCGGTGAGATAAGAGGAGAACCACCGCAAAACGGTGCCTCCCACTCCCAACTCACCGAGGCGACACAGAAGGATACCATGGTCGATGGTATCGAAAGCCGCTGAGAGGTCAAGTAGCACCAGGATGGAGGAATTTCCACCATCCCGGGCTCGCCAGAGATCATCCATCAAGGTGACCAAGGCAGTTTCTGTACTGAAGCGGCGCCTGAAACCCGACTGATAGGAGTCTAGATGGTCCGTTTCCTCCAATAGTCGCAGAAGCTGAGTAGCCACCACCTTCTCAACAACTTTCCCTAAGAAAGGTAAGTTGGAGACCGGACGAAAGTTCTTCAAATCCGCTGGATCCAGGGAAGGCTTCTTCAGGAGGGGTCTAACCACCGCCACTTTCAATGGCTGTGGTACAGATCCCTCCGTCAGAGAGGCAATGATCACCGCCTGGATCCAGCCTCGTGTCACCTCCCTGCTGGTGGAAACCAGCCAGGAGGGGCACGGGTCCAATAAACAAGTGGAGGCACCCATCGCACCCACGGCTCTGTCCACGTCTTCCGGAGAGACAGGCCCGAACTTCTCCCACAACGGTGGACTAAGACTAGCCCCTGTCATCTCAATGGATTCTGCCCAGCCGGAGTCCAGGTTTGACCAAATCTGAGCGACTTTATCCGACAGAAACTGCGCAAATTCCTCAGCTCTACCTTGCAAGTGTTCCTCGCTCCCCCCTTTAGCAAGGAGGGAGCGAGTCACCCTAAACAAGGCGGCTGGGCGAGAATCTGCGGACGCAATAAGAGCGGAAAAATGGGATCGTTTTGCTGCCCTTATCGCCACTAAATAAGACTTGATGTAGGTTCTTAATAGTGTTCGATCAGACTCGGTTTTGCTGGCCCTCCAGCGGCGTTCTAGACGTCTCTTTTGGCGCTTCATCTCCTGGAGCTCCTCGGTAAACCAGGGGGCTTTCCAGGATCCACTGCCGCAGAGAGGTCGCCTAGGCGCAATCTGGTCTAATGCCGCTGATGCTGCGGTGTTCCATGCAGACACCAGGGAATCAGCCGAATTGTGTACCAGGGTTACAGGTATTTCCCCAAGTTCCCTCTGGAATCCTTCTGGCTCCATTAGGCGCCTGGGGCGGAACCACCTAGTCGGTCCTGCCTCCCTGCGGGGGAGGAGTGGGGCTGCAAAATCCAACCTCAGTAGGAAATGATCTGACCATGACAGTGGGGTGGTGACTATATCCCTTATCTTCAGATCATCTCTCCACTGCCCCGAAAGAAACACAAGGTCAAGCGTGTGACCTCCCTCATGAGTCGGACCCTGTATTACTTGGGTCAGGTCCATGGTTGTCATGGAATCCATGAACTCCTGAGCTATCCCAGAGGTTTCGCCCGCCGAAGGCAGGTTAAAGTCCCCCAGAACCATAAGCCTAGGGAACTCAACCGCCACGCCGGCTACTGCCTCAAGTAGCTCAGGCAGGGCCTTGCTAACGCAGCTGGGAGGCAGGTACGCTAGACAAAGGCCCACCTGGACCCCTAAGTCCAACTTCAGAAGGAGTGTCTCACACCCAACAATCTCCGGGGCAGGGCTCCTACGAGGATGCAGACTTTGGCGCGTTATCGTTGCCACTCCTCCCCCCCTTCCCTGGGGTCAAGAATGGTGCTGCACTGAGAACCCATCTGGACAGATCTCAGAGAGAGCTACTCCCCCCTCTTGGCCCATCCAGGTCTCAGTTATACACACCAGGTCTGCCCCCTCCTCTGTGATTAAATCATGTATCGGGGGGCTTTGTTGATAATTGACCTGGCGTTAAGCAGCAACATCTTGAGCCCAGGGCCCTGAAAACCCTGGTTGCCAGGAACTCGGGTTGAGCAAGATGGAACCACATCGGAGGGGCCGGAACAAGGGATCGCTTGTATACAGCGAGGTCTTACTCCCCGAGAGCGGCCCACCCCTCTGCTCCCGCTGTATCTGCCTCTTCCCATTATGACCGAGATGTTCCGGCTCTCATCCCCACCAGAAACCACCCTCCCCCCCCGCTGGTCTCCCTCCCTCCCTGCAGGCCATACATACCATTCTCGCAAGGTAGGGTCACTGAACCCCTGCCCCCCCCCGCTTCTGTTTCTACACTCAGCGAGGGGGGACGGAATCACAGCCCCCAACTTTTCCATTTTTTACACACCCATTTGTATATAATCAGACATTCCTCTCATTCATCCCCATACTCAATCACACCCATACCAGATCTCAAAGGAGGTAGTAATTTGGTAGGTTTTTGGGGGAAAATATAGATTTCCCGGCCAGGGTGGCGTCATAAGACGGAGCTATTCTCATGGGAGAAGATGTAGGTCTCCCAGCAGGCTGATATTGGTGATTCCAAAGTCTCTCACCTTCAAAAAGATAATTTCCCCTGTTTCTCAGTCCCTGTAACAACAAGCAGAGAGGGCCACCAAATCCTCTTTACCTCCTCCTCAGTCACCATAGTTGTAATAGTGGCAGGGGTTTTGCTCTTATGACTTGATCTTATTGTCCCGTTTTCTCCTGTTTCTGTTTCTCCTCTTTTCCCCCTTCCCCTCATTGCTGGAAGATAATAGCTATAATGGCGACAGCAATAAAAGCGGCCGCAGTTGGATCCATAAATAGGCCTCCAGGGGGGGGGAAAGGGCGAAGTCACGCCGATCGAAATAGACCCTGCAACCGTAATAGTGTTCCAAGGAGAAAGATGTCTCCACACTGAAATGGTGGGAAGAGAGGGGATTGTGCACAGGGGGGCGAAAGTCACCTGAGTGTCAGGCCGAATTAATCCAGTGGGAGGCGAGAGACATCGGCAACTCGGAGGCCGTCGGCAGCAGCTACTATGCAGCAAACGGCACAAACAGCCCCGTAGATCTAAAACAGGCTGGTACTTGGCCGTTTCTGCTTTCAATGTTCCGTTGTTATAGTAAGCTTGCCGATGTTGCAATCCCCTTTGTTCTTATTGTTATACAAGCCTGGAAGCAAAAAACTCCACCAGCAAAGTTGCAATTCTCCGCTACCTTAATAGTTCGTAAAAAGCATTTCCACAGCGGTACGACCAATATTGCAGTAAAGATGGCGCTTCCTGCTTCGGTTTCAGCGTTCGGAGCTTCCACGTTACAGAAGTCCCCCAATCTCAAAGCGGGTAGTTCTAAATTTACCACGTTGTTCCCTGGGGGGCTTCCTCTCTCTTCCGCTCCCTCTTAGATGGAAAAATCTTAAGCTGAACCTCTGAAATTCAGTTGAAATCGAGTTCGGGAGACTGGAGCTCTGTCTTCCTCACCCTGGTCCGCATGCGGCTCTTTGGGCCCTCTGCTGTGGCTCCCTGTCAGGTGATCCCATCACTGACTGGCCCTGCCCCTGGCCCTGCCCCTCGCCCTCCCCTCCCAGTCACTCCTTGCCTAGCCTGAGAAGGTAAGGGCAATGGCGGGGAATGAAAGGGAGAGAGTGGGAGAGAGATACACACACAAAGATACAGAGAGGGGGGAGAGAGAGGTGGGGAGAGAGACAGAGAGATACACAGAGAGATACAGAGAGAGAGGGGAGAGAGAGAGGGAGGGAGGGAGGGAGGAAGAGAGAGAGAGGGAGGGAGGGAGGGAGGGAGGGAGAGGGGGGTCTCAAAGGGTTTTGTGGGTCCCGGTGTTTTTTAACAACCAGTTGTCTGCCCTAATGATCAGCTGGGTAGGTGTAGCTAGGGGGTATGTGTCATGTGACTGGGTGGGAGTGAGTGACATTGAGTTGGCCACGCCTACCCAGGTTTTGTGGCCCCCAGTGTTTTC
Organism: Diadophis punctatus similis; assembly: GCA_023053685.1. NCBI lineage: Eukaryota > Metazoa > Chordata > Lepidosauria > Squamata > Dipsadidae > Diadophis > Diadophis punctatus. The sequence continues at coordinate 245,250,707 of JALIGW010000001.1, forward strand.
TTTTCTGTGGGAAATGGGTCCAAATGGCTCTTTGAGTGTTTAAGGTTGCAGACCCCTGCACTAGACCACTTTTGCTCTCTAGACAAAGCTAATAAAAAGAAGTAACAATGAAGTAACACACATAGATTTGAGAAAAAATATAGTTCTGCAAAGGATTTTTGTTTTGCTTATAGCATTATTTATTATTTATTGAGGATATCTATGGAGATTCTCAGTCAGCCAGGTCATGGTTGTTTTCAAGAGACAACTGGATTTTCTTGTTTTGCTTTGAAGATGTTTCACTTTTTGTATGAGAAGCAAAACATATTCAAAGAAAAACAAGAAAGTCCAGTTGCCTCTTGAAAAAAGCACCTTTGGGTCATTTATTGGGGATGTATTTATCTTTTACATCTTACCTTTTCTCAAAAAGTTCATAACACCATTATTAGGAGTCCACCTCCAATTTTATCTTCAAAGTTTATCTTAAGCCTCTCTACAGATTACTGAGACATTCATTACTTACACATTATAAATGGAGCTAAAATAAAACAATCAGAAGTATATCTGTTTATGGAATTACATTGTTTAACTTTATACTACTGGCTCATTTAATACTGTTTAGGTAACATTTGCTATTGGATTTCTATACTCAATTGCCAAAGTTAATATTTACTGGGTTAGAATGAGACCGGCCTTGTATATCTACATTATGTTGGGTTTTTTTTTCCAGCAATCTTAATGCCCAGAATTGTGAATCAATGTGTATAAAAGAGATTTGGTACACACAATGCTAGCCATCACTCATAAACTGTGGTTGACATAATTACATTATTTAACAGGATTAAGACTCCAGTGCAGATTTGATACAGTGCCTCTTTGGCTTTTGGTATCATTTATTTTTACACTGTTTTCAGTTCAGACTATTTTAATAAAGACTTCATCTGTCATTTCCTATGCATTATTATGTGATCTGAGACAATGTTATTAATTTGAGAGAATAATATGGGGACGATCCTGTAAGAAGCAACTATGTGTTGCTGACTCTGATCAAGTACAAGATTGAACTGAATTGTGCCCCCTTTTTTAAGACTATGCAGTGGCATTTTGAAGTAGTTGGAATTCCTCCGAGCCCAACTATTCATGGCAATGAATTTAGAAACTTTATCCATTTTAAAAGTTTAATAATATGTGTCTGAAAATTTTCAACAGAATTAGTGGTATTTTGTGTGTGTGTGTGTGTGTGTGTGTGTGTGTGTGTGTGTGTGTGTGTGTGTAGGTAAGAGAAGGTTTAATTCTTTCCTCCTTAGTCTGAATGCAATAAAAAAAATCTGTTAATACTATTAAATATATTGTAGATATGTTGCTATGACTTTTTCAGTTTACAGCTTTGATTAAAAGAAAACATAGTCTGTTTTCCAGAACTAGAGTTGAAGACTACAATGAAACCCCAATCTTTTAAATCAGTCATTACAATCAAAAGATCTGGCTAAGGAGCTGGATGGTGATGGAATCCACCCAAAGAGAAGTCCTTACCAAGATAGCCATGTCATTGCCATGTGAGAAAGGCCTCGCCTGTAAAGATCTTCATGGCAGGGCTGGTGCAAAAAGTGGAAAATTTCAGTCCAAGAAGTCCTGCCTCTGCATCTTAACCCCCTAACCCCATTTGACTGCTGATATGAAGGCAACCATTTTCTTTCCATTTTCATCTGAGAAGTTGCTGCAAGCTTAACATAAAGGCTGGGGACTGAAATGCTTCACCTTAAGCTTAAACCTCCTGTGAATGTAGGAAGCCCTGGAAAGGCTTATCAACTCTGAGTTAAGATGGATTACTCAAATGGCTCTTAAAGTAATACAGAGTAAAATAATACGCTTTTCCCAAGGCATTTACCTCAAGGTAGAAATAAAATAAAGAGGGAGCCCGCAGGGAGGTGAAGAAGCTGTTAGTTCTCATATTATATGAATGATGGCTGTCTTTAGCACATCAAGGAAGCAAAAATGCTACTGTGTCATTTTTGCTTGCCTCTGCTAATGTTTCTATTTGGTTCTGTGGCTGCTGTTGTCTCTTCTTTTAAGCAAGAGCTAAAATGATCCACAGTAAGTGGGGACGGAGGAAATGGTGCGACCTCCTCCTGCTTCTAAGACAAGCAAGAAACTTGGGAACAGAAATAGCCCATTCTCAATGTAAATTCAAGATAGAATTAGGAAATCGTACCAGTTAAAAAACATTCATTGGGATGATTTTCTGTGGGTTTGTTTTGAAATAGCTATAGCAGTGTTAGAATAGAAATGACTGACTCTACTGAAATAAATTAAAGAAATGCTTTCCATGCAAGGAATAATGGAACAATGAGTGCTTCAGAGGTGTTCTTGCCAAATGGCTGTCCTGTCTGAGTTGCTGCTTTAATAGCAAACAAATGATATGAAGCTGGGGGTGGGAGGGGCGACTAAAAAAGAGGGATACACCAGCAGCTTTGGTCAAGCATCTTTTTTTCTATTCTATTCTATTCTATTCTATTCTATTCTATTCTATTCTATTCTATTCTATTCTATTCTATTCTATTCTATTCCATTCCATTCCATTCTTTGTGATGAGTATAAACAAAATCAGCAAAACATTTATAAGATAACAGGAATTCAGTCTAGTCAGAATGAGTTTGTCATATTTAAGCAATGAAATATCTAGGACTGTAGCCCATTTCCCTCCCCCCCACCAATAGCAGGTAAAAGATTTTGCTTACTGGCATCTTTTCACTTGGTCGTAATGAGTGAAGCAGTAAATGTGATGCTCAAGTGAGTTCTCAGGCTCATGTATTTAATCTTTGAATGCCAAAAAAATTTCAGTCATGCATAATAACAGGCTGTTAGCATAGCACAGTCACATCTTATAATATTGCCATATTGCTTCTGTGTTGTCAGCCTAGCTCAGAGGTGTCAAACTCAAGGCCTGTGGGCTGAATCCGGCCCGCAGGGTGTTTAAATCTGGCCCGCGCTGCCGCCCTGGAAACAGCGAAGGTGCGCAACCCTCCTGGAAGAGCACTGCAGGAGGCCGTTGCAGCCAAAAATGGAGCCCAGGAGGGCCACATGTGACCCTCGTGAGCTCCATTTTCGCTGGCAGAGTGCTAGCAAAACAAACTACTAGCAAAAGTGGCATTTGATCACACAAGTGATGTCAAGCTGGCCACACCCACCCTGTCAAGATGAGAATAACTCTCACTAGAGGCGAAAATAGATCTTTACCTGGAATTCTGACATTAGAAATGAAACCGCAGTTTAAAGTTCTAAGTAAAAATATTTATTTCGGTACAAAAGCAATAAATCCTCATTAATTAAATCTCTGATATAAAAAGGCACGTCTTGCTTCGACAGAAGCTGGGAGCAGAAGGATAGAACAGAGAAAGGAATGTGCACATGCGTACAGGAACATATCAATCACGTGCTCAGGAATAAACCATTATAATAAATAGGGATGCAGCTTCCTGCATATACATATAACAGGCAATATAAAATCACTGCCTGACACACCCTGGCCATGCCCACCCTGCCCCCCAAAGTCAAACATAACCCTGATGCGGCCCTCAATGAAATAAGAGTTTGACACCCCTGGCCTAGCTGCTTTTATAGGCTTTAGAATGCTACAGCTTGGTAACAGAGGCTGCATTGTTTTTGTGCATTATTGTTGTGAGAAGAAGAGCAGGATTGAAAGAGCATGATGCCTGTTCATGGAACTGCAATGGACCTTTAATCCGCTGCTAGGGAGGTCTGTATAAGAAATCCTTGACTTATGGCCACATTGGAACTGGAACTTCCATTGCTAAGTTAAAGTGGTTGTTAAATGAGTCACACCCCATTTTAGAACCTTTTTGCTGCAGTCATTAAGTGAATCACATAGTTAAGCGATTCCATTTCCTCCCATTGACTCTGCTTCTTGGAAGCCAGCTAGCGAAGTCACAAGGGGTGATTCTGTGACCCCAGGACACTGCAACGGTCATAAATACGATAATTACTAAGCGCCCAAATTTTGATCATGTGGCCATGGAGACATTGTGGTGGTTGCAAGTGTGAGGACCAATTGTAACTTGCTTCTTTCAGCAGCATTATAACCTCAAGCAGTTACTAAATGAATGGTTGTAACTCGAGGATTACATGTATAGTCCATGGGATGCATCCTATAGGTTACCATCTCAGTGCATTTTGATCCAGTGGATTTTCTAATAGCAGAATCTAGATGGAAATTATTTTTGCCTCTTTCATCTGTGCCCTCCCACATCACAACTTACATTGCTCCTTAACTGGTCCCCGATTTTCTAGAGCAGAGATAAGAAGGCCATTATAGGAAAAGGAATCCCCCAAATTGCCTTCCTTCCATCACCACTTTCTGAAGTCTTTGCTAAACAAAAGGTGAATTAATAATTAACTTCTGGGCATTCATGATGTACAGAGGAGAACATGGTTCAATTAACAATGGCTGAATGTAATGTGTAAAGACAAACTTTAACTCAGGCAGAGATATTGGTACAACTCAGTTGGTATACGAACTCACATCATTAAGTTTAGCATCTGAATTTAATCTATGGCCAATCTTTGGCTATCTGGTTACTTATATTTGATTTAGCAGGATAGTTTAAATTTATTTATATTCTCTGAAAAAGGCAGTGGAAAAACATCTGCTCCTCTTTCCCAAATCTCACAAATGATTTGAAGACAATGAGAAGGATCCTAGCCCAAGCTATTTATTATATTAGAGTTGTCTGGATCTTCCAAAATAACTTGTCTTGGTAAAATAACTCTAGTTTAGGAGGCTTAATTTTAATCTCAGCCTGTGATATACAAGGAAGAATATTTCCCATTCATCTCCATACAAACAGGGTGATAATGGTGGTGTGAATATAGTTTTACAAAAAGAAAATGACATTGAGAGCTCCAGCTAGATATCTTTAATGCAAGGTGAAGTTTGGCTTCAATGTGACTGCATTCCTGATTGTGAGAATGGGTTTTGATCACACCTGCTGCTAACTCAGTTAACATATGAATAATGGAAGTAACCTTGGAGGTCTTCTAGTTCAACCCCCCTGCACAAGCAGGAGACCCTATATCATTCTGGAAAAATGGCTGTCCAATCTCTTCTTAAAAACCTCCAGTGATGGAGCACCCATTCTACTGGTTAATTGTTCTCACTGTCAGGAAATTTCTCCTTAGTTCTAGGTTGGTTCTCTCCTTGATTAGTTTCCATCCATTGATTCTTCTCCTGCTTTCTGGTGCCTTGGTCAGTTTAGTGTGCTCCTCTAACAAAGCACCTGGTAACAGTTAACTAAATGTTTGCATCTACAAGACTAAATTATCTTAACTGAACAAGAGCAAGCCTCTGGAAAAACATTTAGGACTTAAGAACAAAATGTGAAGAAGCCAATTATTAAATGAATATGCATGTGATTTCCTGCCCAGCTTTAAAGCAATTAATTACATTGCTAACACAGTTCTCGTAAGACATTATTGCGAAGTCAGATGGTTTGAGGTCTCAGTTTTAGATACCTTTGCTTCTCCATTATACACAAGACATCTGCCTTATTCAAGGGAGGTCCTCCTAATCACAGAGTGGCTCATTTTCAACAGCATTATTTGTCCATCATAACATTCTAAACAGATGCAATTTTTGGTGGAGAATTATGACTGTGCAAAACCTGTAAACAGGCTTGTACACTGGGATTCACAAAGCTTATGCCATCTCTGAGCCTGGAAGAGACAGGTGCTATAGCTGTATGACTGTTGGGTGGACAATGCCCTCAAAGAAGACTTTTTGTCTCCAGGACCTAGGGGTTGAACAGCCACAGCTGTACTAACAGCTTCCAGTTAAGAGGATCAGTTGGGACCAATGAAAGGATTGGGAAAATGGGGAAAATTATCTGAACCTGACATTAAACATACATAAGGATTGACTTTTTGGTGAACAGTCAAGATAAGATTCAGATTACAGATTAGAATGAGCTGAAAATATCTTCCAGGCAAGCATCCCTCATTTTATTTCCTGTTAGCCTTGTGAGGTAGTCCAGAGAGAAAGCACACCTGGATGGACTAGGTCAGGGGTAGGCAAAGTTGGCTCTTCTATGACTCATGGACTTCAACTCCCAGAATTCCTGAGCTGGCATGATTGGCTCAGAAAGTCTGGGAGTTGAAGTCCATGAGTCATAGAAGAGCCAACTTTGCCTACCCCTGGACTAGGTCTACTATTCCCATGGCTGGGCCTCTGTCCCTTGTCTCTCATGGTCATTTTCACACACCATTACTTTTCCTCACTCTGTTGCACACACACTCATTTTCCCCATTTACTCACAATCACTTAACAGAAAGAGACACTCTCTCCCCTTCTTTCCCATGTCTCCCAGACTTCCCATATAGTCATATAGAACATATTCATCCAAAGGGGTGTGATGCATAGGAGTTACCCTTTTTATTTGCTAGTTTCTTCTCTAAATCACATTCCATCCAATTTGCATGGGAAAGAAGATGGAGTACCCTTCCCATCACAGCCATGTTCCCCTAACTGCTTGGCCAGTTTTGAGAAGAATGCTGTGCTCTTTACATGGGAAGAACAACAAGATGGATGCCACTCCAAATACCATCCTCTGTAAGAAAATTGTGAGTCAGGCCCACTGAAGGAGAATTTAGCAAGGGTCAGGGCATCCACGGGGACTGTCCTGGAGAATGCTGAAGGCTACAGGTAGCTTTGGCCCGTAGGTTATCCACAAGTGCTGCAAAGCTACAGGATGAATTCCAAGATGAGAAGGAAAATGGCTGAGGAAATAACTTAGTTGTTTTATCATTGATTGTCACATTACTTCTGCAATGAAAAAACAGCAGATAGGACATCCTTTTCCTATCAACAATACAATACTGGAGGGTGGCTCGTCCTTCCTTCCTTCCTTCCTTCCTTCCTTCCTTCCTTCCTTCCTTCCTTCCTTCCTTCCTTCCTTCCCTCCCACCCTCCCTCCCTCTGTCCTTCCTATACAACAATAGAATTATTGAAATTATCTGATTAAAAGGTATGCATGATTTTTTTTACTATGACTTCTATCTATCTTCAATCTAATAAACATTAAGCAGTCAATAAAACAGCTAAAAAATAAAGATAAATAATAACCAAACAATAACATCTTCATTACATTTTCCTGGCTGGCTTAGCTTGATCATTTGCAACTACAAGCATATTTGACTGAAGCAAATTCAGCTTGTTTTATTTTCCTCATCGGGCTAGAGAAATAACCCCCTTTTTAAAAAAATCGTAAATGATTAATTATGCCATGTTCTTTTTGCTAATCGGTTTGCTATTTGTACACCTGTATGCCATTCTGTTTGATGGACATCATGAAAGGAAATGCAGCATTTTTAAAAAATCCAGTTAAATTAATAAAACTGAGCCAACAAATATACACAGGTCTACTCAGCAGTAGGTTTCGTTGTACTTTATGGAGCTTATTACTCCATTTGTGCTATAGGCATGTATTTGGGCTATTAAATTACATCAAACTTTCATTTTCTAAAAAAATGTTTTTGAAGTAAATGTCAATCCTTGTACAAATAAACTGAGCTGAGCAGGTACATCTTAGAGCATGAACAGGAAATCTATTGCCTCTGGTGCTTCAAATTTCCATTATCATTGACTTTAATCAAAGTATCTAGGACAGGGGTCAGCAACCTTAAACACTCAGAGAGCCATTTGGACCCGTTTTCCACACACACACACACACAAAAACACCAGGAGCCACAAAACTCTTCCTGTGGCTGACTATTTCCTGAGCTGCCACAAAACTAGCATATATAGTTGAATTAAAGGTTCTGTTTTCTTCTGAAACTTTTCTTTTCTTGAATTTATCCTTGGTTGGCCTACCGGGGTTGAAAAGCTTAATAAATTGCACGTCGGTGGGTGTTGCACATTGGCACTTGTGATGCATATTTTGAATGACAGAGCCACAGCAGAGGGATGAAAGAGCCACATGCGGCTCCAGAGCCGCGGGTTGCTGACCTCTAGGATGACGAGATTTGGAGTCTAGAGCATTGAGGCATCTACAATCTCAGAATCTGTAAAGGAACAAATCTTTTGGGGTACACCAGTTTCTTACAGCTACTATTTGGAGGCTTTCTTCCTAAGTGGCCCCACAATCATTTTCTTCAGCAGTAATAGAAAACAGTGATGATAACATCAAACTTAAGACATAATCAAGCTAAATTTGGATACTTTAAAATGTCATTGATTTTGGCTTGAGACATTTAAGAACACATTTTAGCATATTTAATCAAATGCATTTTTCCATTGAAAACAGTGGACATTAAAAGTTAAGCGTAGCTGAATCATGCCCAGGATGACTAATGATGGCTGAGATTTTTGGGCACTCATCCATTTGGATTTGTCAGAACCAAGGCTGTTCCGAGAAGTGAAGCTTCCTGTCTTCCCTCCCCACCCTTCACTGCTTGTTTGCAGTGTAATTTGTAGCTAATGAAAACTAAAATAATCAGAGAGGTCTTGTAATATTTGTATGCCATTTTTTGAATCCTTTTTGAATGCCTTCCATTGGAATCTGTCACAATTTCCTTTTAAAAGGTATGCTAAACATGGTAAGGTATTCTGGGGTGGGGGTTTTTTGGCCTTAGATTTGGTTGGTTGGTTGGAATCCAATAATTAATGGGATGATTTTCTAATTATGAGTTAGGTACAGAAATTGTTTTTACCACCTGTTTCTTGGAATGTAGCAAGGGAATATTATTATATTGATAAATGAAGTACCATAACTACTTCAAACAATTATAGCAAATTCTCCTTCGGGCAGCAGACATATACAACAGTATAACATACACTTGGCTGCAATCCATCAAAGAATGAAGATTCGCATTAAAAGAAATTTATCTTTGTGCTATTACACATCTATCTAGGTTAGGAAAAGTATTGACACTTCTGAACTTTGGTTAGAAAAGACTCATGAGTATACCATAGACAGCCAAGAAAACAACTGGATGAAAAGAAATTAATCTATATTTCACACTCCAAGCACAAATGACTTGATTCAAATTCTCCTACTTTGGACACATTACTTAGCTCTCTGGAGAAGACTCTAATGCTGGGAAAGGTGGAAAGAAAGAGAAGAGGGTGACCAGCAGTGAAGTAGATGTACTCAGTTAAAGTGATGAATGCACCATTGGAAGACCTGAAAGGTTAAAGAAAGACTATCATAGAGAAAATCTATATGCAGTATGTGGTCACTAAGAGTCAACAACAACTTGATGGCACATTCTGTCTGTCTGTCTGCCTGTCTGTCATCTCTCTCATCTCTCTCTTTTCTCCATCCTGTTTCTATGTTGCTTGGATAAAATTCATACTACCGTATTTTTCAGAGTATAACCTTTTTCCCCCCTAAAAGAGGCTGAAAATTTGGGAGCGTCTTATACTCCGAATGTAGCTTTTTCTAAGCTTTTTTCCCCAGCCCTAACAAGGTGCAAGTGATTTTCCCGGCTTGTTTTCATTGCTATTCTCTCCGAAAAAGTTTTTTTCAGCCCTAACGAGGTGCTAACAATTTTCCCAGCTTGCAGGATTTTTTCATTCCTACTCACTCCGAAGAAGTTTTTTTTTCCAGCCCTAAGTCTTTGCAGGCTTATTTTCATTGCTATTCCCTCCGAAAAAGGTTTTTTTCAGCCCTAACCAGGGGACAAAATAATGTGCTGAAGCTGACCAGACTAAGGATGCTAGCCAGATGAATACCTGGTAGGTAGATTTTTCCCTCTTTTCCTCCCCAAAAACTAAGGTGCGTCTTATACTCCTGTGCGTCTTATACTCTGAAAAATACGGTATATTATTATTTCTACTGCCTATTTTAGCATATAAACATATATTACTTTAAATTGGTTTGAAAGTCTATTTTTGTTCCAAGAAGTGCTACAGCTCTTACTCCCCATCGCACTTCTGGTGTGCATAGACATATAGAAAGAGAAGATGGCTCAGGGGAACCCATATGAGGATGAGGCACACCATAACTTGCCCTCCCCAACCATGCATGCCACATTCATACATTCCATGGAGAGCTGTCAGAGGGATAACTGTGTCTTCGCCCACAAAAGCTCTTCTGGACAACTGCTGAAGATGGCGCTGTTCTTTTCAGCCCTATCTGGTTTTTGAAGCCATGGATCTTATGCTGAATTCCTTATTTATTTACAGACCCCTTGCATCCTGGACATAAATTATTACAACTCCTGCCCTCAAAACGACACTATAGAGCACTGCACACCAAGACAACTAGACACAAGAACAGTTTCCCCCTGAATGCCATCACTCTGCTAAACAAATAATTCCCTCACCACTGTCAAACTATTCACTAAGGCTGCATTACTATTACTATTAGTCTTCTCATTGTTCCTATCACCCATCTCCTCCCACTTATGGCTGTATGACTGTAACTTGTTTCTTGTATCCTTACGATTCATATTAATATTGATTGTTTCCTGATTGCTTATTTGTACCCTATGACAATCATTAAGTGTTGTACTTCATGATTCTTGACAAATGTATCTTTTCTTTTATGTACACTGAGAGCATATGCACCAAAGACAATTCCTTGTGTGTCGAATCACACTTGGCCAATAAAGAATTCTATTCTAGTCTATTCTATTACCTTCGCTGCCAAGTGAAACAATTTGTTTCTCCCAAGCTTTTAAATGACATCTTATATACATTCCTAATTGCCATGTTAGATAAGACATTTTAATGGTTGCTTGTTTGTTTTATTCTATTTTATTGTTAGTAATTTGCTCCATAAATCACCCTGTCTATACATAAATAGTTTAGGTCAATTAAGAGGAAGGGAAAAAATTAAATATTCCTATCACCCATTATCCAAGAAAAGAAACAGCCTTACTGGGTTTTTCTTCTTCTTCTGTAGTCCCTTGTAGTCTTCACAGCTATGATATTATTACTCAATCTTGGAATTAGAAGATTACTCCAGACTCACAGAGCCACACAATAACAATAGTGAAATGTAAATATATTTGGAAATGAAATAGCTGTAAAAGTGGTTATCTTTTACCATGTTTGTTTGTATTTTATGTATTTATGTATTTTTTGTATGTCTTGTTGTTATGTTGTTTTTAACTAGAAAACTTAATAAAGATTAAAAAAAACCAATAACTGGCAGGGTATCCAAACTTGAGCCGCAAAGACCTAGACAACCATTACATGGTAGAAAATCGTTCTAAGGTTTTGGGGGCATTTCTTTGTTGCCACCTAGTGATTGCAATTGCATCAGCGACTTTTAATAACCTGGGAACACAATTTGGGTGCATGATTTAGGAAGAATTAAAATAATAATAAGAATACCTATAATTATTGAAGTTTCCCTTCAGGAACTTATAGGAAAAGGAGGAGAGGCTGGAACCAAGGGTGTTTGTGTGTTTGGGGTGGGGTGGGGGGGTTGTGTTTATATTCCAAAGAAAGGGAAGGATTAATGGATTGTGAATACCAATGAGATCGTTTGCCACTAGAGGCCCCTAGAGAGCTAAGAAACCCAGGGAATAAATCAGACCCGGCTCAGGCCGTTTGTCCTTCAGTTGGATAGGTAAACATAATTGAGGATTCTGCGATGCGAAAGGCTGAGGGAGGGGGAGAGAGCGCGCCGCACAACAACTCGGCGCCCCCCCTCCCCGCACTCCGAACGTGGGGACTCATTGATCCGCGCTCAGACAGATCACAAACCCTGATCGACTATGTTAAGAGTTTCCTTTCCCCGGAGGGCGGCCGATAAGAAACCGGAGGTGGTTGGATTAAGGATAAAAAAAAGGTCCGAGCCGAGAGCAACAAGTGGACGCCGCTTACTCCAGGGAGTGACTTCGGACGGCGGAATTGCCCCAGCCGCCGGGCTGCAGCGGCTCAGCGCGCCCTGAGCTCCGGGTGGGAGGGAGCTCCCACTAAGCAGCGCAGCGCCGGTTCTTCTGTCAATAGCAACAGCCTCCCGGCCTCGGGGTTGAGAGATTATTTTGAAAGGGACGATTTAGAACAACGGCTCGGCGCGACGGCGGGGCTTCGAAAGAGCAGCCGGCGGCACTCTGCGCATCCCCGATCTGGTGGCGAGCGCCACATTGTCAGCCTCTTCTGTCGCTCCCCTCCTCTTACATCTGTTTCCTGCTGGAATCCGGGGTCTCTCTCTCTCTCTCTCTCTCTCTCGCTTTCTCTTTTCTTTCGCCGATGGCTAATTTTGGCAAGATCGAAGCCGAACTATGTGGTCGCTGAATCCCTGTCCTCATTCAAAATTCCCGTGAAACGACGGTCGGAATCGCCGGGCGGGAAGCATTTCTCGCGGCGCCCTGGAAAGACGCGAAGAGAAACCGCCGCCCCGCCGCCTTTACTATCCGCCCCTCCCTGAAAGCTACACCTGTGAAAACAGGTTGTTCGGGGGGACCCCCCCTCTCTCTCCCCACCTCGCCCTCTGCGATCCGCGAGCGCCTCTTTGTCGTTGCCCTGGAGGGTAAGTAGGCAGGAATGTTTTTGTGCGCCCCCCCCCCACACCATATCCCCCTTGTGTGATGCCGAGGGTCGTTTTCTCTCTGCGCTATGGCTTCCCCCCCCCCAAAGAAAGCACGCTTTGAAAGGCTAAGCGTCTGAATGTGTGGATGTTTCTGTGCGCAGGTTGAAGCCTCGTCTCCCCGGCTTCCTCTTCGTGCAACACGCTCTCTCTCTCTCTCTCTCCTCTCTCTCGAAGACTTCTCTTTATTTGCCTTTTCAATCAAGATTGCGTTCGTTCATTTCCAGCGACAGAGAGGAACCCGGTGGGAAGGGGCGGGGGAAGAATGGATTTTAGGAAGTATTTTCGAAGATCGGCTTTGTCGTTTGTCCTCCAAATATATAGGCTGCCACTGGCATCAGTGGCTAGGTATTTTTTTGTAAACGTTTGATATGAACGCATTCTTAACAGTTTGTGGTATAGCATTTACGCATATCATTATTATCCACATTATATATCTATTTGTTTATAGCTATGGCACTTGCCTGGTTCTGTTTTTCTGCCTAAGTGTAAACAATCCATGGTCATAATTCTAAATTATAGAGAGAGAGAGATAGCCCTATAGACACAAATAACATGACTCTTATTCAACATGTTTGATGTCAAATGCCATGAGTGTCAAATCGCTCCACAAGGCAAATAAAGCAATCTGTGTAAAACAGTCTATGTTGGCACAGAATCAAACAGTGCATCTATATACTTATACTGTATCTATTTGGCATTCATACCTGTGTTATAAACAAGCTTAAGCCCACCTATATTATGTAATGCAGAGTTACCTGCACATTGCAATCAATGTAGATGTGTACTCAAAACTCAGTCCTAGACATAAAAGAATGAGATGTGGGTGTGTGTATATGCCTGCATATTTTGTGGGGGAGGGGGTAATTTTATCTATATATAGATAGATGTACACTGAAATATTGAGTGTGCAGTGTGAGTGGGTGTACAGAGATGGAGAATAATGACTACTGCAAGTAGACAAATCTGGATCTTTTGATATAAGACAGCATCATTTGTATTTCTGGATTATGACCCATCTGTTTCTCTTCCCCTCCCTCCTTTTTTAATGTGTGTGCTTCAGGTTAAATGCTTCTCCTGCATGAGGACAACTGAAGGGTGATTTACCCCTTTCCTCAGATGAGGCACATAGAATTGGATTGTCAACCTTCTCCTCATCCTCCTTCTCTTGCCACAATTGCTACCATTACTGCCTGGGTATTATTTTTTTGAGCTTAAAACATTTGTTGATGGACTGGGAAAAGTGGGTGTACTGAGACCTCCTCACTGTGTACACAAAGCGAACATGAGAAGTTCCTTCAACTTTTTGTATAATGTAGTGATGCACAATCCCATCACTAAGCAGTAGTGAAAATACCTGCTACTGAATGTTCTGAGGAATTCAAGATCCGGTTCCTTTTTTCTTTTTCTTTTTGAACAGTTGTCATTCGTACTTCACTTCGGTGCACTGCTTTCTTGATTCAAAGTGTAAGCAAAAAAAAAAAATCATGAACTTGTCTCTGTGGATTTTCCCTAAACCACTGAAAGATCCTTTAAGCAGGAGGATCTCTAATGGAAAAGGATATGGTCCAGAAACATTTCCTTTCTACATCAGAGGACTATTTGCTATAATTGGACAAACACCTTTCCCTAAGCTGTGTCAAGCCTTCTGGGCAATAAACAGAAAATGGAAATCTTGTGTTTGAGCAATATGCAAATGTGCAAATATGGGAACATGACAGGCCTATGCTTCCAAGAAATTGTTTTCCAAACCCCAGTGCTTTTGCTGTTTTCCTGCAGAACACCAAGTGATGACTATTGAGACAAACATTTATTTTCCTTCCTGAGTCTTCTAAACTAACACATACAAAATGGAGGTAGCCATGGTAAGTGCCGAGAGCTCTGGCTGCAACAACCACTTGCCCTATGGCTTTGCAGCCCAAGCAAGGGCCAGAGAGAGAGAGAGGTTAGCACAGTCTAGGGCAGCCGCAGCCGCAGCTGTGGCAGCTGCAACAGCAGCTGTAGAAACGGGGACTTCTGCAGGAGGAGGTGGACCACATCATCATTACCATCAAGAACAGAATCGTGGGGCTTCTTCATCATCTCACGGTGGGCCTGCATCACACAGTGGCTTTTATCAAGGCAGTAGAAGGAAGCAGAGGACGAAAGCAACCCATTGTCTTGGTGGTCGCGAGTTTGGTGCCTCTTTCCCTTGCTCTGAGTTGCTAATACTCAGCAGCTCAGAGGAGAAAATCCTCAAGGATTTCAGTGAGGATGAGGAGGAGGAAGAAGACGAGGATGTGGATGGAGAAGATGAAGGTGAGGAAAGAATATTCTATTACAACAACGCGGATGGAGAAGATGAGCTTTCATTTACAGAGCAGCTTCCAGAAGATGGTGTGGGGCCTGGAGGTTATAGCTCAGTCCGTTATAGTGAATATGAGTGTTGTGAAAGGATTGTGATCAATGTATCTGGCCTACGATTTGAAACCCAAATGAAGACTTTGGCTCAATTCCCAGAAACATTACTAGGGGACCCAGCAAAACGGGGCAGGTACTTTGACCCCCTCCGGAATGAATATTTCTTTGACAGGAACAGGCCCAGCTTTGATGCCATTTTATATTACTACCAGTCAGGTGGACGCCTGAAAAGGCCAGTCAATGTGCCGTTTGACATTTTCAGTGAGGAAGTGAAATTTTATGAACTTGGGGAAGAGGCTATGCTCAAGTTTAGAGAGGATGAAGGCTTTGTCAAGGAAGAAGATGACAGGATCTTACCTGAAAATGAATTCAAAAAACAAGTGTGGCTGCTCTTTGAGTACCCAGAGAGCTCCAGCCCAGCCCGAATTATTGCCATAGTCTCCGTGTTGGTCATCTTGATCTCCATTGTCATTTTCTGCTTAGAAACTTTGCCAGAGTTTAGAGATGAAAAAGAGCTCATTTTGACCCAGAACTTGGAGAATGTCAATGAAACCCTTCAGCTGCAAGGTGGAGGGTTTACATTTTTAAATGATCCCTTCTTCATCGTTGAGACTGTCTGCATCATTTGGTTCTCCTTTGAGTTTACAGTGCGCTTCTTTGCTTGCCCTAGCAAAGCAGTTTTCTTCAAGAACATTATGAACATCATAGACATTGTTTCCATTTTGCCTTACTTCATCACCCTGGGTACAGATTTGGCCCAAGAACAGGGCAGTAATGGTCAACAGGCCATGTCTTTTGCCATCCTAAGGATCATCCGTCTTGTCAGGGTGTTCCGCATCTTCAAGCTTTCCAGACACTCCAAGGGTTTGCAGATCTTGGGACACACTCTCAGGGCCAGCATGAGGGAACTGGGGCTCTTGATCTTCTTCCTTTTCATTGGAGTAATTTTGTTTTCCAGTGCTGTTTATTTTGCAGAAGCAGATGAGTCTACCACCCATTTCCAGAGCATCCCAGATGCCTTCTGGTGGGCTGTGGTGACGATGACTACGGTTGGTTATGGGGACATGAAACCCATAACTGTAGGTGGGAAGATTGTTGGGTCCCTGTGTGCCATTGCAGGTGTGCTGACCATTGCATTACCAGTGCCAGTGATTGTCTCCAATTTTAACTATTTTTACCACAGAGAAACTGATAATGAAGAACAGACCCAGTCGACACAAAAGGCAGTCAGTTGCCCTTATCTCCCAACAATACTCAAGAAATTCCGAAGTTCATCATTTTCTTCCACCGAGGTCAAATCAGAGTATCTAGAGATGGAGGAAGGTGTTAAGGAATCTCTTTGTATAAAGGAGAAAAAGGGCCAGGTTACAGGAAATGGGAAAGATACCACAAAGCAGAACTGTACAAATGCAAAATCTGTGGAAACAGATGTTTAGCTTTGTGCGTTTCCAGTGAATTTATGCATCAAAATGTGCAATGGTTAAAAAAAATGAAATATGCAAACAGGTGTTTAAACAAGCAGATAGGAAAATGCCGTTTGCTGGTTAAACATGAATTACAAAGCATTAGTAAACTTGTGTTACATATCAAGTAAATGATATACCTTGTGAAGAGGGATTTACATGAAGTTGTTTCAAAGATTATATTTTTACTAGAATGCAGGTGTTTTGCACATGAGGGAGAACAGTTTTATTTTTAAGGAGGTTGTGTTTATCTGCCTCACTTGCTGCCCACTGGTAAAAGTTAGCATTTCAAGGTATTTACTATGTAAGAAACAATGACATTCAGTAGCCATGTATTCATTTGTTAATGCTTTAAAAACAGCTACCATAATCCAGTGGATTCCATAGTCTTGATTTTTAAAATGCTAAGAATTTTGTGGGGAGATTTATTCTATGAAAAGTCCAAATTTAACCTTAATTTGCTTAAAGATGGATTAATTTTTTTAAAAAAAATGGATATTCAATTGTTGAAGATGCTATCGAGCCCCAGAAATGGTTTATTTTTATAACAGTCTTTTGAGACCTTGAAGCAATTGTTAAGTAATATGTGGATGAATCAAGTAAGAAAATAATTTAACATGTTCTGGATGCAGTGAAAAAGTGACTGGATTGCTTTTTTGCACTACTTTATATGCTGGAGAATTTATGACAGACTTCATACTGTGAATGTTTACTAATGTTCAATGACAATCATTGGAAGAGTGAATCCCACATCTTTATTTTCTTGTATTATTCTTTGCGTAATGCTGTTTGGCTAAGCGGCTAACTTTACATGAATTCCATGAGTCTTTTAATTATGAATATCTGTTATCTGAAAAAAAAGGATTGTGAAGTAAAATTTTATAATCATTTCTTCTCCTAAATAAGTCTTTTTCAAATCTTCAACCTACCAATCAACCAATCACCCCTACAAACAAACCTTTAGTCTGAGGGATACAATAGAAACATATATTCATGATAGGCGATGTCTGTGTGTATCTGTGTGCCATTTGGATTGGATGAACAGGGTATATAATCAAAGATAATAGTAGCCATAGTTAATGCAAAGTGTATTCAATGCATAAACAATTTCACAGGACCAATAACGTGAGAATATAAATAATGTGTTTTATGTTATTTATACATATCAACACTGGTTAAATATTTCTGGGTAATGGAAAAGAGTAATGCGTTGTTAAACCAGTACAATAATGGGTTTACCTAACTTGCAAATATGCTAGTTTGGTATTTTCTAATGGAAGCCTGCATAATTCAATGTGTTGAAATAGACTGTGAGACACAAAAATGTTAGTTTTGCAAATGACATAATTAAAACCTGGTCATAAAACAAATTATATAGGTATTCATCTGGTATTACATTTGGATCAGTGCCATGGCTTTTTTTTGTATCAGATTCTTATAAACTGCAGGAGCTATCTGTCTATCCAAATAGATTTGGTGTTCCAGCATGATTTTAAAAAAGTGTTTTTAAACATACTTCTGTTGGCAGTTGTTAATCCAGAATAAATTATATGAACAATATGAGCCTGGTGAAAGCATTGCAAAATTCGGAGTTATGCAAATAACTTTTTACTAATAAAACAACATTGAGGTCTGGACAGATCATAGTGAGAAGATAAGTTTCCTTATAAATCACTTGAACAGAACAAAACAGAAATATGTGGTTTGGACAAATGTTTTACAATATGATGTCTAGACTTTCCAGCTACAATGGGAAGAAAGTTGGAGCTTGTTGAGTTGTGGAAAGTTGAGTTGTGGGAAATTGAGTTGTGGGGATTGTAGTCCAATCAGGTTAGAAAAATATGGTTTGGACAAGAAAGTTATTGAAATTCTAAACTGAAAATAAAATAAAGTTTCATTGTACTAGACTGAGAGAGAAACTCAAGAGGATTATCTTCCATTATTATTTTTAAATAATGTGTAGATGATTGATCAGATTCATCCATTATTTTGAATAAGAGTAGGATGTAATGTTTCATTTTTCAACAGAATTATAGCTGCTAAGTGATACCTGCTGGAATATGTTTTTCTTTTTTGAAGAAAGCTGTAGGAGAGCTTTTCTTTTGACAATGTCTTGGTAATCGTTTCTCTTTTTCTTCTTCTCTGGAATGTTTCTTCAGCTTCACAGTATAAACTATAATATTTGGATCTCCTGGTATTCTCCCATTTAACTAATTGTCACAGTTCAGCTGTTCAAAGTGACTGTAGCTTTATAAAAATTTCCTACATCATCCTACTTTGATAATTTGCTTGAAGCTAATGCATTGTGATTAATGATGGGATTTAGATGCCCACAAAACTCTACATCTAGTTAATTTAAATTCTGGAATGTGGAAACTTTTTGTCAGAGTGTAGAATTTCAGTTTTTAAGAAACTGAAGACTAGTTGCGGGATTTCAAAATTTTATCCCATATTATTCTCTATCAAACAATAGTACATATGATAACTAGTCACCACCAATTTATCATCTTAAAAGTTTTTGACAAATGCTATACCCTTTTATACCAACAATTGCCAGAAACCTCCTATAGCTAATGCACTGTTTAATACTGTTAACAAATGAAATACTGCCTGCCCACCATCCAGTATTAACTGCTGAACTCAAGTAACATTGAACATGGAGTAGAACTGTAAAATTAGTAATATTTAGAAAAGAATACCCATGTAATATTTTACATCAAGTTCACAGATAACTGTGAAAAGAAAATGTTGGGAACAGAATGCTAGCAAAATGTGCTTTCAGAAGGGAAACTGCTTGTCCTTATTTTAGCCTAATTGTTTTTAGCAAAATGTCTCATCCTGTTTTGGAGATGTAAGTAAGAAAGCTGGAGAACAGATGCCCTCCCCCTCAATCTACTCACTGCTCCAACCTTTTGAGTAGGAGGTGGCACATGCCAAGGTTTTAATGTAGTAATTTAGCATATAATATGCAGTTAGCAATTACCTAACAATTTTACATTGAGTAGTTTCACTCCTTTTTGCATTATGTTAAGAATTTTGATCTGCCTGGCAGTTTTGGGGGACAATATCTCAACATCTCTGGGCAATGTTAAAAAAATAGGAGGCAAGTTGGTTTGTATTGTTCCTATATCACGATGCTGAAGATGTTTTTAAGAGGCATCTCTCCAGCTAGCGTAAGCTATAGATTAGCTAATGAATTATCTTTTCAAGGTAACATAAGTCAAATGTTAGAAGGGAAAAAATCTGAGAGAGTCAATAAGGTAAATCTCAGGCATATTTTGTTGATTTTTTTTTTTAGAATAGCTTTAGCGGTGCAGGGTTCGGAAAGTTTCTGAAAACGGCAGGAAACAAAGTTACTGTTGATTCTTGTGTTTCATTTACAGATATTATTTGGACCTGATATTTCCTCCCAAGAGTTTAAATATGTATGCATATGCATCCATGGGAGGGTCAAGTAATCAAATGAGTAAAATGATAAAAACGCCACACCTTATGTACTTGTGTATGCAAGTACTAAAGGGAAGAGCTTGTATAGTGTGATGTGTTTTGCTATTTTGGCATCTTGTGGTTAGAAACGGTTGCCTATGCACGTACATGACAGCATCTCACTAAATCTTTGCAAAAGCCCTGAAAAATGCTGCTAGGTGAGTTAGCCTGAAAGATAGTGATCGATCTAAGATCAACAATCAGCATAGAGTAACTGTTATTCTGGTTTATACTGATCCCTGAAGCAAGCAATTTTCCATTTATCCTAAACTAAACTGGAAATGATAGGCATCATTCTGAGCATTATTGAACAGACCAAGAGATTCAAGGATTGGTTTTCTAACAGTTTTCAAAGACTAAATTCCAAAACTACCGCTAGACTATTCTATACTGCTTTATTCTAGGTTTCCATTGCTTGATACCAGGTCCTTGTTTGGGATAATTTCTTGAATTTCAGAATTACCATTGCCTGTCAAAAATGGCTGCCCGGGGTAAGCATAATATGGATACAATATGATCTCCAGCAGATTGCTTTGCCAAATTCTCTGAAATATCTTATTATAAGATATTCTCCTACTTGTGTCTGAATACAAGCAGCAATACAAGAAGTTTTAGTTGGGAGGCATGGTAGAGATTTGAGTACAACAGCAATACTGTGAAACTTTGAAAGTGGTTGGTAAAGAAAGACCATTTTGGGGAATTGTCTGAAGATAATCGCATGAAGGATGCTGTTCTAAAAAGTGAAATGTGCATGTAGAAAGAAGCAGAAAGAAATCTTCTAAATGCTATGGATTAGAGAACAAGTTTAAAGCTTTGCACAATGTTTGAAATAACATCTATGAAGACATTAACAATGCATAAAAATAATATATCTTTACTTGGCACAGAGAAAAAGCAGCCTTCCCCCAACAAACAACCCCGAGAATCATGAATTCCATATTCTTTATAGGATAACACAGTAATGAAAATGTCGATAGCTGGAAATTAGAAATAAAAATAAATTGCTTAGTTTTACTCACTATTTTTAATTACAAGTTCATTACAGAGAAAAGTAAGGAAAGCATTCTGTATTTACTTGCTTGCATTAACTATTATTTTTAACTCTTTTCTTCTAAAATTAGAATATACCCTGAGGGGATTTTTTTTCTACAGAGTCTTCACTAGAAATTGCTGCCTAACAATTAAAGAAATTGAAATCTATCGAGTTTCTGTTCAAAATCTGGTAAAGCATTCTGGTTGAGGAAATGTAGGTAAGTAGAATATTGGTTTTGTTGCTTTGTTTGTTAGATGTATGCTCAGAATTTTCAGTAAACAGAGTCACTCTTTACAATTTTGGGTGATGGCACTATAGCATTTTAGAGAAGCTTTCTTATATTAGAAATCACTTTTTAATTTTGACTATAGTGGGGGTAGGGAAAGGAACAAGGAGAAAAAAAAGGGGGGGGGAGGCCATAATTTATCCAGGGTGCAACAGTTCAAAGCCACAGTGATTTACATTGAAATCCAAGTAAAATGAATGAGAGGGTAATGTTAAAATCATAAGTTTTATCGCCCCCCCCCCCCGTATTTCTGTAGGGATGGAGGATGAATGCACAATGGTACAATCTTATTTCTTTTTCCTCAAAAGTAAGCTCTACTGAAACAATATTACTCCTGTTTTTCTGAGGATCTAGTGCCGCTAAGTTCCAGGGAATCCTTTTCTGAAAAGAAAGATGGGGATTTTGTGAAACATACTATTCTTGATAGAAAAGTCCACCGGAAGAAAGTTTCAGCAGAAGTTCCAATACATTAAAGCACTATTTAAATTCTCCAATAATTCCAATAACTCTATCTCTTCCAACCCTCCAGATTGCTCTCCCTTATCCTATTGTTTATTTTAGCTCCTTGCACTGGCCTTTGTAGAAAAATCTTAGAATTGCAACCTAGATATTTTACTTTTAGTTGCATTGTGCCTATAGATTTTTATGTTTCTTTTCTCCCCTTCTCATTACGGTTTTATATATTACAGGAACAGGATTGCTGGACTGTCAAATTTTATTTTTTATCTACATTTCAAGGGCTTTGTCTTGTTTTGTTTGCAAAATGATAGTCCTGTTGAAGAAAATGGAGTGATCCATGTACAAAAGTATAATCCTGTTACAGTTAACAGTTTAATAGCAATATTGCAGGCTCAAATGAATAAGATGGCAGCCGTGACCATGATGCAAATGTAGGAATTCTCCATATGCCATTAGGTGGCTTGTAACAATACCTAATTTGCAAAAAGTTAAATACAATTTCCTGATTTTGTTGTTTTTTTCACAATGATACAGCTTCTAATGAAATCAGAATGTCAATCAATCAGTAACAATTATCCATCAATACAGAGACGCAAAAGTTAATAAAACGTGCAATGGACAAGTGATTTAAACTAAAGGTACTTTACATTTTCCTGATCAAATGAAATGATGTACTTGTTTGAAGTTCTAGAAAGGTGGTGTCATTTTAAATGTGCATGTACAGATGAAATAACAAATCCTACAAATGAGTTCCTGCTAGAATTAGGGCTTGATTTTATGCTTTTCACAATTTTCATTCTGACGGGGACTGCCTTGTTCCTTATTGAAAGCAAAAGGAACTCAAGATGCTAAAAATGCAGCTAGTAGCCTATCTGAACTTTGAAGAGTGCTATAGCAATCCTGCATAAAAAGGCAGAATTTGCATACAATATTTTGTAGATACAGACTGGGGATTAAAAATGCCAAGGCGTATTATCTTGTTTGATGGTTCCATATCCCCCCCCCCGGTTTTTGAACATATGAAATGTGAGATGCAAATATCTGTAGTCATAAAAATATGTAGTGTAAACTTAATTGATGAAAGTATCTGGTTACATAATTAAAGACTATGGATTGCCATAGTTTAATATGAGCTGAATTGCAAGACAAATAATATTCTGTCAATAGACCTTCCTCATTTCAAAAATTTGTATTTTAGGCATAATGTAGCAACTGAGGATTTAAGGTCGCATCCATTTATTTCTGTTGATTATTTCTAGACATTATTACAATTAAGTATACACGGATGGGACAAGGCTAAAAATTAAAAGCCACAACATTGCAATACAGTAGAGGCTGTGCATCATTTAAAGCTTAGATGCAGGAGTTTACATACACAAACAATATTTTGTATGGAGAACAACTATTTTCTTCATCTAACAGCTCTCTATACTGTAGAGATTTTCTTGAGGAAATCTAACTATGTAAAAGGAGTCATACTGCTAATTGTGTATCCAACTAATATTTTAGTGCTTGTGTTTATGAATTTTTTAAAGTTCTCCATCTACCACCTCTCTGGATTGCAATTTTTATCCTTTTCAATTCATTCAGTGTTAGGTTGCATGAAAGAAAGAAGATTGGAGATGAGAGAATGTGACAAGCAGCACCACAATTACTTATTATAAGATTTTCTTTTTACATTAGTTTTCAGTCTGTATCTGAAGAAATAGATTCTGGTCCACTAAAGTTCATTCCACAAATGCCTCTGCAATTCTTCTCTACAATTCCACAGTAATCATTTTTGCTGCAACTAGTTTCTAATGACTGCCCTTCTTCCCGCTCATCTAATTTTTCTTCAGAATAGCTTACATGCAACATTGTAATTATTACAAGAATGCTACTGAAATTGCCTTTACAGAACTGCAGATCATTTCAGCAGCTATACTATCTAGTTCTCCTGAATCATTTTGATGTCAGTGCCAGCCATTTAATGGTTGTGTGAAAATTTTCCATAATTGGTATGAGTGTGCTTAAACATTACAGCTGCTGCTGGCTTTAGCTGCCAGAAATGGTTGTGGAGGAGAAGTACTGAAACGGTGAAGACAGGAAATCAAGCAAAAGAGTAAAAATCATGTTGTGATGGTAGATTCAGGAGGAAATTAAAATGGATGAATGTGAACATGAGGCAGTTTCCAGTAGGGAGAATAAAGTGCAATAAATCAGTCATAGGCAATATAATGACCTCAATAAATTCAAGACCACAACTCTCATAGTCCCTTGTTTTTGGTCATGTGGATTAGAATTGATGAAGTTCAGTGTTGTTGAAGGACACCCTCTACAGAAGATGGATTGCCTTTAAGTTAGGAACCATAGACCATGTATCATCAGGACGGCTTTTGAAATTATTACTGCATTCCATGAATTGGCTTACCCTTACCCTTCTTTATTAAGGGAATGAAAATCTTCAGTGAAAAGAAGCTAGATGGAGCCCTTTCTAAGAATTTTTTTTTTGAAATGTCAGTGTAAGAATTGAAATATTTGAGACAAATGTATGAAATGAGGAAGAAATTAGCTCATCTTTGTTTAACTGTTCAGAATTGCCTTGATAAACACCTTTCTTTGGGCCAATTTTAATATTTTATTTTGATATTTTTCTGCAGCCTTTTGTCCTTTTTTGTAAGTGTGTTTGTGTCAAGACTTATGTAATTGTGAAAGTTCCTGATTATTTTGTTGCAATTTGGAGCAGTGTAATAATGTGCCACAAGGCAAAACAGGAGGCTTCTGTTGCCTAGAGATGAATTATCATGATTCACAAATGCTACAATTTGTACTTGGAAACTTTGCAAATAATGAATGACAAAAGCTTGGAAATGTTGGTTATGAATGATGTCTTCAGAATTTCATTCAATTTATCAGGGTCCAGTTCAGTGGTGAAATGCTCCCGATTTGCTCTTGCCTATCGGTTGTTGGAGAGCCGATTGCGAAGGCAGTGCGATGCTCCGCCCACCCGCCGGGACACCGCCATTTGAGTTCTTTTACCCTCTGCGCATGCACAGAATGCTTTGCGCATGTGCAGAGGGTAAAAGAACTCAAATTTCACCCCTGGTCCAGTTATCTCTTTGCTGACTTAATCCTGCACTTGTGAATATTTGCACTTGTGAAAATAAGTTTTCTCCCTTCCCAGTCTTCTATATGCATCTAACAGAGGAAGTTACTACTTTAGAAAGATCATGCTATAGTAAATTTGTTATGTTGCCTTAACTAATCATGTTTACTGTACTCAGAAGAGAATCTTGTTGATTGCAATGGTAGTTTTGATTCAAGTGCTTTGCATCGAATACTTTGATTCAAGTAGTTTTGCTCAGTATTGCCACATGATAGTTCATAAATATAATTAGAGTCTGTTTTGTTTAAACATACCATCATCTCTCCCAGGCAAAATTAAGAAGAGCCCATTTTGTCTCCTGGCAGCAAAAGCCGGCTTTACACAGTGCTTGATTGAATGACTTTATCATCTCCTATATTCTCCATTAGTTCTCAAAACTGAATGAACTCTCCGTTTTAAAGTAGATAAATGGATGATTAATTTAATAAGCAAATTCTAAATAAAAATGCAGACTTCTCACTGATATAATCCAATCCAGTAATCAAACTTAATCAACATTTGATTTGTTGACTGACTCAACTATTATTTACACCTGGAACATAACAGGAAGTTGCAACTTGATAAAATGTACTAGAAACTTTGGCTTTTTATGTGTGTTTATGTGTCTTTGTGTGTGCACACTTATTTTTAGGATTAGTGTTTTGAGTGCATGTAGTACAGCTAGTAGTGGATGATCAGGAGTTGTGTGGTAATTAATGATAGGATTATGCACGTCAAAGGCTGCAATTCAGTTCTCTCCTAACTAGTGGCATCTAGGATTTTTTGACTTGCAAAATATCCAACCATCATGGTGATGTTAGTAGGCACATTGGTAGTATTAATATCCTGTTCAGCGTATGTGGAGTTCTATATACAGCAGGGGTGTCAAACTCACGTCGTCACAGTGGCATCACATGACGTATCGGGACTTCCCCCCCTTCATTAAACCAGGCTTGGGCATGACCAGTGCATGACGCATCCGGCCCATGGGCCGGGAGTTTGACAGCCCTGATATACACTATTAATGAACAGGAGATCAGAGAGAGAATCCTTCTCTTTTCTTTTGACTGAGTTTTTCCTTGTAGAGAAAAAAAATGGAATGCTGTGATAAGCAAAGAAATAAAGAATTGCTTACTTTAAGTGGCAGCAACTCTCTGTTTTGGGAAAAGGTTTTGCGTTTATCTATGGAGATTAGATTCTGAATTCAGAACTCCTTCAAAGCTGGTGTTCTGCCTCTTAGCAGTGTTGCTAGTCCATCACATAGAAATAATTGTTCTTCGTGTTAGGCTTCCATAACAGAACTCTCACTAGCCATATTCTGTTAGCTGGAAGCATTATTCCAGGATAGCTAAATATATTCTTTGAGTATTGGATCTTTTGTCAACATTTAACACCCCCCCCCAAAAAAAGACACCAGATCTGATAGTCTATTGTATTTTTTATTCTTTCATTAACTAGATTTATTCCTAGCACTAGTTACAAATAACAATAACCATGTGAAATGTTCCATTATTTGGGTTCTGTTTTGTTTTTCTATCCAAAAAGAGTGCTTCAAATCCTAACAGGAAAAAACCCAAAAACAAAATACAGGAATATATTTAAAATCACAGCTAAAATGAAATACAAAATAAAGGGTTGCAAAATGTTCTAAGCCGGAAAATATCTGAACTAAAATTATTGTTTGAATTGTTGCACATTGAAAAAAAGAAGGCATTTTTATTTGTTTTCCATGCTGTTTTGTATATTTTAACATCACAGACATTTAAAAAAAATCTGTTGAGACATGGAGAGTTCATAGTCAATAAAATAGGTAACACAGGGTCTCTCTCTCTCTCTCTCTCTCTCTCTCTCTCTCTCTCTCTCTCTCTCTCTCTCTCTCTCTCTCTCTCTCTCTCTCTCTCTCTCTCTCTCTCTCTCTCTCCTTCCCTCCCTCCCTCTCTCTCTCTCTCTTGGATGAAATTAGCTGAATGAAAGATAATAGCAATAGCAATAGCAATAGCACTTAGACTTATATACTGCTTCATAGTGCTTTACAGCCCTCTCTAAGCGGTTTACAGAGTTCAGCATATTGCCCCCAACAATCTGGGTCCTCATTTTACCCACCTCAGAAGGATGGAAGGCTGAGTCAACCTTGAGCTGGTGAGATTTGAACTGCTGAACTGCAGTGCTGCACTTTAACCACTGCGCTACCTCGGCTCTTCATAAAGCTGTGGGACATTTAGTTAAGCACTTGACCATGGACTGGCAGTAGTTTTAGGCATGAAAAAAAAACCTGATGCCTAGCTGATGGATAGATGTAGGTCTGCTGAAAAGTTCCTTGCTATGGGAATGTGATGGAATTTTCTGAGTGTAGGAACAGACATGGATATTTTCAAAACATTGCAGAGCGAGAACAGATTGACATTTTTTGTGGTATGAAATAAGTATTTAGCACATTCTACATTACATCAACAAGCTGTTAGAAAAAGGAACAAAGGCAACAAGGAAACCTCACCTGAACATAGTCCCTGATTAATGAGAACAAAGGTTTTAGTTTCTAAGATTCGGTAGCTGAACCCTTTCTCACTTGCAGGAAATCTGATTACCGTACTCAGAATCTATGTTTGAATCTTGTTTTTTCTTGAACTGCTTTAAACAGCTTGGCAGGAGAAATTAGTTTACAGGTTACAATGCAATGTTTTCCCTGTGTGATCTCAATGTGTCTTTTTTCAGACACATTGCCAAATGTGGTGGAGCTATTTTTTTTTTAAATGACTAGAGAAGAATATTTTTGGTCTGTGATGAAATGAAAGGACACTTTTTTTTGGATGAATCTGGTAGCTGTTTCTAGAGGCAGATCAGAATTGGTCTTAAAACCTGCTTAACTGTGGCATGTATTATTTTCTTTAGCAATTTGAAAAAAAACATGTTTTAAAAATAAAATAATGCCCTGGCCAATTTTTCTATGGGTGGTGATAGGTACTATGGACTTTACTCCACCAAATATTATTACTCTGGAATGGCAAACACAGGAGCAAAAGATTCCCGTATGATCTGTTATGCTCCAAACTTGGATAGATGTGTGTGTGGGGGGGAACATATCGACATACATACCTACACAAACTCTCACACCCACACCCGGGATGTATTAAAAGTCAGGCCTGATAGATCAATCACAATATGTTTATTAATTCCTTTTTTTCAGAGAGAATGTTACTGTATTTAGAAATGTTCAAGCAAGGAATTGTTAAAATGGCAACCAATTCAAACATTTAATTGAATTTATATTATAAATTATCTATGAAGCCTGGCTTATGGTACACTCTGTATAAACACACACACACACACACACACACACACACACACACACACACACACACACACACACACACACACACACTTTATATCAGGAATTCCCAATCAGTCAGTCAGCACTTTTCCCCTAAAAATGAATATTTTTTTTATAATTTTATTTTTATTTTCAAACATCACAATATTTTAACATAAGTCTGCACCCGTTGTTATACATTGATACTACTAAATAATATACAGTCTTTCTTATTTTTACATATCTTCCTCTTTCATCTCACGTTGTCTCACAGTTTTTATTTTTTCCTTTTTGTTCTTTTTTTCCGTCCCTTTGGTCCAGTTGTACCATTTGGTCCATATCTCATAGTATTCCGAATTGCTTTGTCCTTTAAGATCCATCGTTAATTTGTCCATTTCTGCACATCTGTAGATTTTGTCCATCAGTATGTTTTCCGGTGGTGTTTGGCTATTCTTCCAATACTGGGCATAAGCTATTCTCGCGGCCATTATAATATGTAAAGCTAGATATTGTATATTTTTAGGGTATTGTTTCTTCATTATTCCCAATAAGAAGAATTCCAGATTGAATTCCATTGTCCTTTCCATGATTTCCTGTAACCATTTATGAACTTTGTTCCAAAAGCCCTTAGCTTCAGGACACATTAACCACATATGAAAGAAGGTGCCTATCTCTCTTATACTTGCAACATGCCGAATTTCCCAAGGACATTTGGGAATAAATATAATTTTGAAAGCTGGTGCTTTGCTTTTCAAGGTGTCAGTTCCTTTCTACATTATGAATGCATTTTTAAAAATCTCAAAAGTGGAATAGGGAATAGGTAGCTGATGGGCACCAAAGAAGGTACCCCTGAGCAGATTGGGTACCATATTCGAAATTCCAGATTCTGTTGTATATAAGGCTGAGTTAATAGTTAGTAATTATTTCAAATTTAATTCATATATCCATGAATTTAGCTGAGAAGAAGATGATAGTATTTTGAAGAAGATAAAGCCAAACTTTATAATGTATGCATTTGTCAGAGATTGCTGAATTTGGAATCATCTTCAACTACAGATCAGATTGTGTTCCTTTTTGCTCACACATTGATCAGTTCATTATGCTTCTGTGTTCCATGAAATGCAACCTCCCTGGATTTACATTTCTAAGACTTGACCTTTCATAAGCTGAAGAATTTAGACCAATTTGTCTCAACTGCAGATACTATTTTACCAACAAGACAGCTCAGCTCACTTGTTTGTTGGCTATTAAGATGGCATTGAGTGATATGTTTGTATTCAGTGTCATTCAACTGCCCTAAAAGGAATAAAAAGATATAATAGTGTCCTTTGGAAACTTAATTACGAATTCTGCTTATTGAACTGTGTTAAGCATTGAAACTATAAATAATGCCTTGTTTCTGACAAATTGGTTTTGACCGATTTTTCCCTTTTGCTCTAAGTTGACTTGCAATGGGTCTATCTCAGGAGTTATCAGTGCACTGAAATCAATAATGCTAATGTTCTAGAAAAATCCACAAAAGTCTACATGAGGATTCTGTACTTCAGTATTTCCAACATTTTACAAACAGAAACACAGCATCTCAGAGATTAAAATTATCAGAACATCGTTTTATCAGCTTCCCAATGGAGTTTTTAACATCACCTAGTGTGATGCAGTCCATTTCAGAATATCACTACCTTCTACTGTCATTCTTCTCTGCAGAGTTCCTCACAGGGTATTGTCAAAAAGTCAAGATGGTGACTGTGATGGTGGCATTGAAGTGCCACCCAGTTTTTATGTGTATGGTATAGTATATTTTTTGATCATAGCTTGTGACCATCCTTGCTCATTTATGTTTACACCAGGCCAAAGTAGAGCTACAGCAGTCAACATTATCTTTCCAACTATTGATTCTGAAATTGGTTTGATTTTTGCAGCCTAGATCTGGTAGCCTAAATTAG
This sequence comes from Diadophis punctatus similis, assembly GCA_023053685.1. Taxonomy (NCBI): domain Eukaryota; kingdom Metazoa; phylum Chordata; class Lepidosauria; order Squamata; family Dipsadidae; genus Diadophis; species Diadophis punctatus. Next base: position 245,280,741 of record JALIGW010000001.1, read on the forward strand.
CATGAATATTTTTATGAAGAGCAAACTTGAGTAGTACTCCCAGGAGCTTTTCTTTTTGATCAGGTTACTTTAATTTGGCTACAGTTTGTGGGTTCATATTCAGGATACCTAATATATTCTAATACCGATAATGCTTTTTGTGGTGCTACATGTTACATAATTGTCATTTTGCTAATCCAGTGATAATGTCACCAAGACATAGCAGTAATCAATATAACTTAAACATTGTAATCTGTAGTCGTATTGACATCTGATTTTCTTTGCCAACAGACATCTCTACAGTAAACATGCATAAGTGATTTGCAGTTTGATGTGTTGTTACTGTTGGTTTTGGTTTTTTTTTTGGTGATGTATGGATTTTTTAAAAGTTTTGCATGTGATTTTATCACAAACCCATTTGGCAATTAGATTAATACTTTTAAGTGCTACATTCTCTTGCTTAAAGGTGTCTATAAAAATAGCTTTTACCTCCATTTAATGCTTGCTCTTGGCAGAAGAAAAAAAATTGAAGGAACTTATCCTGTAGCTCATGGGAAATTCCTTTGTTTAATTGCATGCTTCTAAAGCAACATAATATTGATGTCATTGGGTCATTGCTGCCTGCATGGATTTTAAAGTTTTCTAAACCTTTTTTGTACAATTGGGGAAAAGAACCCACCAAGAATCTTATTCTCTTAACATTTGTCTAATTCAGCAAATATTGACGTGTGTTTTGTACTAAACATGATTTCATCTCACAGCTGCCATGCAAATAAGCCAGTTATGTGGGCAGATCCTCAGTCAGTGTAGCAGATTGCATGAAATCCCAGAAATATGAATTAATAATATTAATTGCTTTACGGTGGAGGCTTCATTTAATTGAGTAAATATGGCAATTACCCTTTCCAAACCACATAGAGCGATGTCAACCTTGAGGTTTTTATGGTATATTGCATTTTATACTTTAGGAAGCATAATTTCAGATGACTAGACAATGAAGTATTACAAAATCTCTTTTTAAAAAGATTTTAGATTATTGAACACTTTTGTATGTACGTATACATAGGCAGATATATTTTTTAAAAGGGAAATTTACAAAAATGGAGAATATATGTACACTCACATTTCTGTGAAGTTATCCACTTGGAGGTGGAGATGTACTCAGTAACATGCAGCAAAATCCTGTGCATATTTACTTAAGACATAAGACCATTAAGTCTGTTGGAATTAATTTCCTGTTGCTTATGTTTAGAATAACAGTCTGAGAGTGAAATTTTATCCAAATCTCTTCAAAATTAATTTGTTGAGTTAGTGGAATATACTCGGAAGCATGTCATAAAATTTATATGTATCTGATACAAACTATAATGATGTAAAAATGATGACTGTCACAACACAAAGCCAATCTTCCTCCCTCCCTCCCTCCCTCCCTCCCTCCCTCCCTCCCTCCCTCCCTCCATGGAATTCAGAAACTTCCCATCTCCCTCACAGAGGGACTTTTGTACTTGCATCAGACTTTTGAAGGCAAATCTATACAGTATTATGTGGTGTGTATACATACATACATACATATCAGGGGCAGGTTCCTAATTTTTTTACTACCACTCTGTGGGCATGGCTTACTAGCCATGTGACCAGGTGGTGTGGCTTGCCAGCCATGTGACCGGGTGGGCGTGGCTTGCCGGTCATATATTAGTTATTTCAGAGAGATGTTACTACTATTTTTGCTATTTTATACCTTACATGAAAAGCTCTGCATACAAAGTGCGGGTTACACCATGGCAACACAGCAACCTTTATATGCAGAAAATGCTATAGTTAAAAGACAAGCAAGTCTCATACAGCATTTTTGGTTTCAGTCATAGATTCCTTAGACGAAAATATTGAGGACTGTTAAAAGAACAGTATCTTTTAACAGTCCTCAATGTTTTTGTCTAAAGAATAACAGTATAAAACTGTATAAAATTAATAGTATAAAAGGAAAACGCCCACTTTGGGAAGCTTTAGGCAAAAGCGAAGGAAAAGTGTCAAATGCGAGCTTTTTATTATTTTCAAGTGAAGGGATGGGGAAAGACTTAATTGTCAGGTTTCTGGGCATGCGCAGAAGATTTTTCTTTTTAAATTAAATTTTTTTTTTTAAAAATGGTGGCGCCCAGGCACCGGCAACCGACTGCACCGGTACTGTGACATCACCAGCAGGCCGCTACCGGTGCTATAGAGTGGACCGCACCGGTAGGAACCCACCACTGATACATACATACATACATACATACATACATACATACATACATACATACATACATACATACATACATATTTCACTTATCATGCCCCCTTGTTCCCAGATGCCTATGATAAAGTTCCTTCTAAACGTTTAAATTAACCCAGTACTATCCGATAAATAATCCACTCTGTAAACTTGATGTTGCTTGTGATACCTAATAAATTTAAGAACCATTTGTGCCACACTCCTTTTTAACTATTTGTTAGTCATTTACAATGTATTGGATAACCTTAATGAGATCTGTACAGAAAGACTGTAAGACAACAACTGCCAGTTTTTAACCCCAGTAAGTCTTTTTAAAATTCATTTTTATTTACTATTAAATTTATATATCCATCTCGCTGTTTGGGGCAACTAGGCTATTTTTTAAGCTTCCTTTTAAGTATATGCCTAGTGGCATATTTATACAAAATATGCCACTAATGAGTATATTGTATACTCACTACTGTCACTACTGTCAGATGCAGTGAGTAATGAGATTTAAAATTCCATAACATACATACATTTTTGTTTTTTCATTCATTTTCAGGCAAGTTCATATTGAATATATGTTTGTTTCTTAATAATTACTTAATCAACACAGATCTCAGACAGAGTTTTAGTTAATGTCAATTAAAAAGAAGTAAAGAAAATATTGTATAATAAGCATTGAAATTATTTATTAATATCTATTAATATCCTAGTGAGATGGCTTGATAACTAAGTGGAGTTTGTAATTTCTCAATTTGGAGCAAATAATCTGCAGGAACAGTCTTCTCTTTCATTGACTCAAATGCAAAATGGAAGCTGACATATATAAGCCTGAGGCTCAGTCTTGAAATAGTACTGTAAATCATTTTTTAAATTAATCTAAATCATGCCTTTTCATCTATTTTGTCTTAACAAGTACTAACTTAGTTGGTACATGAGACACTTATTCCAGTTGTCATTTGGCTTACCAATTTAAACTAGTCTTCTGCAACTTCATCTTTTCCAGATATATTGAAATAATTTCCAGAATTCTCAGAGAAACATATTACGAGCCATGAATGCTTCAGAATTTAAATTGCCTTAATTCTATAATATGCCAGAGTCAATTGATCTTACATTTATGTTGCCTTTTTGTTGTTTTCAAAAAAGCTATCCATCCTGGATTTTCATATATATTTTTTAAATGTATGAAACAAGGAAATAAATAATCACAGAAACTGTGATTATTGAGTGTTTCCCCTCCCTTCCCACATTAATTGAAATATAAAAACCTTGCATAGTTGCACTCATCTAATCATTTTCCTTGATAATCATTAGGCCATGTTGGCATGGAAATTCTGGCAGGTGTAGTTGCATCAGGCTATCACACATATTCTACTGAGTTTTTGAACTTGGTCCAGATTTGAAAGGTGGTTGACAAATTTTGTAGCCATTTTCAAGGATTACCAAAAGCTAGAATGGAAAAAGTTAAATATATAAATGATGCTCAATGCAGAGTTCCACGACTTTCTGTTCTCATAATTGTGGGTAGCATACAGTAATGGGTTCTAAATCTTGTCGCTACCGGTTCACGCACGACGCTTCTGCACATGCGCAGAAGCGTCCCGTGCGGGTGAACGGAGCCTCCCACCGCCGCCGCTACTGGTTTGCCGAACCGGGTCAAACAGGGAGCAACCCACCGCTGGTAGCATAGCAAAACTACAATACCTGTATTTTGTAACAGTGTATTAATTTGAAGGAAGGATGTTAATCATGGTAATTGATTTTGAGAAGTTGAGAATTTCAAGTTGATGAAATTGGGAGTCGGCAATAGGAAGACCAGATCTGGACTGCAAAAATACTGAGAATTATTAGATAGAACAAATAAATAGAGAAAACTCTAACTCAACTGTCATTTAGCGGCTTTTGAATTTTTTTTGCACTCCGGCTCTTTCAGCTCAAATGAATTATCCATTTGCTTTACCATCATGCTTTCTCCGCGTTAACCAAATTCTGAACAGCCATTTTTCATTCCCTTTTCAACCCATCTATGGTAATATAGTTTTATTTTTGCTTTTTGTTTGATAGTTTTTCATTTAACATTTGAAGAACAAATGCAGTTGGAAGAGGGGAATATTTTACTTTGACCTTTGTTTATTGCCAGGTGCTAAAGTTTTCAAAGTATATAAACATTACTGCAAAGCTTGAAGAAAATGTGACACTTTTAACTCGCTTATTTTAAAGGTGTAAATCATAAAACCGATTCTCTCTCCCACACCACTTGCATAACTGTATTTAATGAATAACCTTTAATGATGAGTAATGTATCCTTAATATAGAAAACAAATTGCTAGAGCACTTTGAAATGGAAATGCATTTTTTCCCCAAGCCCTTTCTTGATGAAGTTATTCTTTCTGTGTTAAGAGTCATTGCTAATAACTGTAGTTGAATATGTGTGCATGTGTGGGAGGGGAGAAGAATTATTTCTCCCTCTCCCTGTGGAAAAATCTAAGTAATCCACATGAGATAAGAAATATATAGTAATATTAAAAAGTAGTTTTGGCAGGCTAACTCAAGCCACCATTCTCCAATTTAGTTTCTTTAGATATCTTTGGAGGAGGACTAAAATGTTCAGCTAGTGACATATGCTGGGAATTTTGGGTTTATTTTCAGTATACACATATACTGGAGCAGAATGATGATGATGATGTTCGTCCATCATATTCGAAGAGGACCTTGACATCTTTCAATTGGGGGGGATGTCAAGACTTGCACATGAATTGTATTAAAGTGAGAGAGAGGTGCGCATAGTCAGCCTCACTCTCTCTTCCCAGATTCCATCTTGCTCCAAATAGCAGGACAAGTACAATGGATCAGTGGTTAAAGACCCTGAGCTTGTCAGCTGGAAAGCTGATAGCCCGGGTTCGAGACCTGAGCATTGTGTGACATTGTGTGACAGGGTGAGCTCCCATCCTTGCCCCAGTTCCTGTCCACCTAGCAATCTGAAAGCATGCAAATGTGAGTAAATAAATAAGTACCACTTTGATGGGAAGTTAACAGCATTCTGTGTGCCTCAGCATATAGTCATACTGGCCATGATGGGACCATAGAAATGTCTTTGGACAACATTGGCTCCCTCAGCTAAGAAACAGAGAGAGTTGGACTGCTGAGTTGGACACAACTAGACAGGGAAACATTTACCTTTATTTTTGCTGAGCAGAGAATTTTTTTCCATATAGAATCACATTTTTTCCTTATGGCAGGGGTGGGGCAGGCTTTGAGTCAGTGTTGACTCCTGGCAACTGACTGGATTAATCCCTGCAGTTTTCTTGGCAAGTTTTTTTTTAAAGGGGTTTGCCGTTGCCTTCTTCCTAAGGTTGAGAGAGAGACTGGCCCGAAGACACCCAGCTAGCTTTGTGCCGAAGGCAGAACTAGAACTCACGGTATTGGAATCTTGCGTGTGGTGCCTTGACCATTGCACCAAACTGGGTCCCTGCTCCTTGTAGGCTGTCCAGTTAATGCCTTGGTTAATTCAGAAATCTAGAGGTAAATGTCTCATAATACATCACTGTCCAGTTCATCAAGGAAAACTTCCTCAGACAATAGCTCTCTCTCTCTCTCTCTCTCTCTCTCTCTCTCTCTCACACACACACACACACACACACACACACACACACACACACACACACACACACACACACACTCATATCATACATACACATAGATACATATACATACATGCTGTCTTCATGGTAAAAGTCCACATTTCTTAGGTCTCTGACATGGATGGAACGTTCTTAGCAGGGGCGGGTTCCTAATTTTTTTTACTACCACTCTGTGTGTGTGGCTTATTTTGTGGGTGTGGCTTGCCAGCCATGTGACCGGGTAGGCATGGCTTCTCGGACTGCTGAAGGGAGGGGAACTGCGATAGGTCCTGCCGCCCATTCCCCCTCCCCTCAGCAGCTCGAGAAGCCTCAAACGTGCGAAAATGCCTAGATCATCACCACGCGTTAGTGGCTTCGCGGACTGCTGAAGGGAGGGGAATGGAGCTATAGCTCCTGCCGCACATTCTTTCAGCTTCTCACGCGCTCCCTCAGCCATCCTCCCCTGCTTAGACTCACTGTGGGGTAGGAAGGCAGCGCATGAGCAGTGCCAGAAACTTGGCTTCTGGGCATGCGCAGAAGAAATTTTTTTTTAAAAAAAGTAATTTTTTTTAAAAAATGGCAGCACCCAGGCATCGGCAACTGACCGTACCGATACTGTGACGTCACCAGTGGGCCGTTACTGGTTATATACAGTGGACCGCACTGGTAGGAACGCACCACTGGTTCTTAGATATCTTTTGACTAATCAGGAGTGCAAGAATGTAAATATCCTCTAACAGAAAGGAAGGGGTGACAAACTAGAACATATTAGCAGGAAGTGTGGGTAAAGGACTCATTGGATTTAAAATTTGACTGGATATATACTGGATAGTGCATTTGCTTTTTATTTTTGGGATGCATAATTTTTAAAGTCTTCCCTGTTTCATATATATATATATATATATATATATATATATATATATATATATATATATATATATATATATATATATATATATATATATATATATATATATATATATATATATATATATTCTAGACAGTTATGGAATAATAGAAATAACTCTACCTTAAATGTTTTATATAGGGTATTCATGTAAAGGTAAAAAGAAATGATCTTAATCAACTTCTGCTTATGTAGAGCTTTCAGATTTTCTTTTGTAAAAGTAAAAACAAAAATATTTATTCGCTTACATGGACTTTGCCATCTTACACACAAATAGAAATAATAGAATTTTGGATTACAATGTTTTTGTGACCCAGTCCAATAGGGATTCCCCACTGCAAAGATATTAGAGTAGTTATGCATATGGCAATGATTTAGGCCATGGGCTAAGATATAGATATATTAGTGCTCCTACCTTATATTCCTATGTGACACTGATTGTGATCAGTACTTTGTTGAACTGAACAGCAATTTGCATGGATTTTTGTTGTGCTTAAGAGAATGTGATAGTTAATTGTTTTGTTACAGCAATATGGATTCTAGCCAGCCACATTAGAATTCTCTGCACATTTAGAAAATGATGTTTATCTCAATAGGAATCAGAAAAAGATGATGGAATATGACCTAGTTATATTCCTTGTCTGACACCTGAACCCACAGACTGACCGATCAAAATGGGCATTGACTTTAAATACCTTTATAGATTAGCCAGTTTCTAGGAAAACCAGGAAAGATTTATTTAGATTATTCTGTGAGATCCTCATGTTACTTGTGTTTGGAATTGTCTTCTAGGTAATTATTTATTTAGCTCTATGATCAAATGTACTTACATGTTCCAGTGTATAATGAAGGTAGACAAGGGAGATGTCTAATAAGAGATTTTCCATTTCCTTTAAATCAAATTACAGCCAGCTGTAGGCTCTAGTTACTTGATTCTCTAAAAGTCCAGCTCAAGCTTATTGTGGGTTATTTAAATTTAGGATTGTGTTCTGAATTTGGCTCAACTGGACTAACATGTTTCATGTTAGATTTAGATTTGATAGAATTCTTAACTTATATATATATATAGGATTCACTTCTTGTTTATCCTGCTAGTAGAATCCTTGAAACCCCGATTAAAGAATATTATTTAGGATTATAGTTACAGATTCTCTCTCTCTCTCTCTCTCTCTCTCTCTCTCTCTCTCTCTCCCCTCCCTCCCTCTCCCTCTCCCTCTCCCTCTCCCTCCCTCCCTCCCTCTCTTTATGGAAGCCTTTGTGCAGTTTTAAAACATGCCTTAAATTTCTTTTCAATTGCCTTCTAAGAGTATGTCTGTTGGACATAATTAATCAGGCTAATGGCACAGTTTCACTTCAATGGAAAAAGAGTTTTGCAATGTGAGAAAGAACTTGCAGATATCTCAACCTGACACATTCCTCTTTCATTTGTCAGAGGTAGAGATTGGAAGTGATGCTTTCACTTTTAAGCTAACTACACAGCTCCTGGGTATATTTAAATTTGAATAACTGCCCTCTAGTTGTAAGGACAAACCAGAATTGCTCCAGCAGCTGTAAGAATTAGAGATTACTATATGAAACACTGTTATAAGCTGAGATTGTATTGAATGTTGCATTCAGTTCCAAGATCCTACTGGAGAATAACAGAATGCCCTTGATTTATGATGTACTTTTAGTTTTTTTAAAAAATAATAATGTTAAATGCATATATTTATAGAGAACACAACCCAGGGAATTACCTTGAAAAAATTCTACTGAACTAAAAAAATATTATTCCAGACCTGTTGAATGATTCCATTTTGTTTCAGTGTGACTTTTCCAGTGTTACCAATATAGGAAATGGTTCATGAGAAGGAAAAGAAGAATACATTAATAGGCCTACAATAAGCATCCTTGTTGCTGAATGTAAGAATTAACTGAGAATTATTTCCAAGAAGTAGTCTTGGGTTTGCTGCTTAAAATATAAATAAACTCCATTAATCTCTGTGGAAGACTTCTGAGTAAACATGTCCAAGATCAGGCTTCATGCATGTTCTATAATAAGAATTTTAGTCAAGTTTGATCCTTCGTGGAATGTCAATGAAGGGGAGAAAAAAAGAAGTCCTTAGCTTCCATGTACTGGGGGAGTAGGTTAGACCAGGGGTCTCCAACCTTGGCAACTTTAAGACTTGTGGACTTCAACTCTGGGAGTTGAAGTCCACAAGTCTTAAAGTTGCCAAGGTTGGAGACCTCTGGGTTAGACAAAGCTACACAGAGAGCTCTATTTATATAGTCTGCCCTTATGGTTTGTAATGCTAATTATGCAAGTTCTAAGTCATATGTAAATAGGGTTCTGATCCGTAGGAATGGCTTACAGCTTTCCAATTCAGATGTTCTTTGAACACTCTACAGATGGTGGCTGGATAGCTGCATGGTGGATTGGTCTGTCCCACATGTAGTGATCCTAATGCCCATATTTTGCTCTTTTAATTGTTACCCCCTTATAAATTTTGTGCCCAACCGTAACTCAAGTGGTCACTTATAATGATTCACAGGTAGGTTTTGAAGGGGTTAAATGTTTATGAGAAATAAGGCTAAATTCACCAGCATTGTTTTTCTACTTGTATAGTTAGCCTATAAATCCACTGCACATTTAACAGTCATAATATATAGGAACTGCTGATTTTTAAACAATTTTGGTAATGTTGAATACTTTCTCCTCTTGAAAAATGGCTACAATAAATGAGTATGCATGTTGATCTAGATTTTAATATTTTATGGCTTTCATTTCTCCCCTAAGAACTAAAATGAAGACTCTAATGGATATATGCAATAGAAGTAGACAGATGTTACATTGAACCAGTTATAATTTGTAACACATACAAAATAGTTAATGTTGCAAAAAACAACTGCTTTAGCTAAAAAAGAGAGCTGAAACAATGTAGAGTTTGAGATGAGTTATGACCATCTCCATGACTAATTTCTGGACAGCTAGTTGAGTGTGTATCCTATCAAGAAACCAAAACAAAACAAAGATCAGCCTCATTATTATGGAACTGATGAAGAACCATCGACTAGAAATGTCGCAAAGGTGCTTTTCAAAAGGCAACTGGACTTTCTTAGTTTTTTCTCCCCTTGAAAATATCTCATTTCTCATCCAAGAAGCTTTTTCAGTTCTGGAGAATTAAAAAAAAGCTTCTTGGATGAGAAGCTAAATGTTTTCAAGGAAAAAAAAACTAAGAAAGTCCAATTGCTATTTGAAAAGCACTTTTGGGACAACTGTAACTTGGATGACTTGAGAATTTCCATAGACATCCACTAGAAAATATGTGCTTACCTCTTTGCCAAGGAAGTAGCCCAAAGCTTTAGGTACATTCCTAACCTACTGTATTTTTCAGAGTATAAGACGCACTGGTATATAAGACGCACCTTAGTTTTGGGGGAGGAAAACAAGGAAAAAATGTTTTCTATGCAAAGCCCATTAAAAGTCATCTACTTACAGTGGGCAGAAGTAAAACAAACCCAAAATTGATAAGCAAAAGGAATTTCAGCAGCTATATCCTGCTTATCATCTGGTCATACCACATAAAAGTCATTCAAATAAGCAAAATATTTATTTAGGATATCTTTTTCAATAAATTATGCCCAGAGATAACAAGTATGACAGGGACCTTGACAGACAAGGAAAGGAGAACTTTCCTATGGTACTTTTTTTTCACTAAAAGGAACTTCATTCTGATTAAAACTGCCATAAACATGCTGCTATTTAGATATTTAGTTGTCTAGATTTTAAAATTATCAGACACTGCAGTGTCTGCTAAAAGAAAATACTGTAAGTAGATTTGCAAATGTTGAAGAGAAGAGTTATAAACATCCATACTATGTTTTCTTCTTAAAAAAAAGGGAAATACTTCTGAGGAATATTTCTGCTTCTTTCCAGTACACTAAAGCAGATATAGGAATAATAAGAATAAATAAATAAGATTGAGAAGTAGTACTCTTCTATTTAAAAGAAGATACAAAAGCACTGGGCCTCTTCAGAGCAAGCATTTATTTTAAAAAGCTTCTTCATTTTGTTGTCTAGAACAATAATAAAGCAGTCTTTAAAAAATAAGTCTAATAATTTGAACATTCTACAGACATTTATAGTTATTCACTTACCCCTTTGCCTCCAGTTCAGCAAAAAATAAAAATCTGCGTGTCTCTCCCACCTATTTGCAGCCTAGTTTCAGTTTCACTTTAGCTAGCACGTGGCCATGCAGCCTCTCTCAGCTGTGTGTTGGGAGGCTGATAATGACCAGTTTATGCTAATCGGGCTCTGGCTGTTTACTGCAAAGAGGTAAATTGATGGGAAGCAGAGGCCAAAGGGTGGGGGTGGCTGGGTGAGTGGGGCTACATTCGATGTATAAGACGCATCCAAGTTTTCACCCTCTTTTTGGGGGTGAAAAGATGCTTCTTATACTCGGAAAAATACGGTAACTACATAATATCTTTTAACATTTGCCACTCTGCCTTAACCTAGGTATCTTTAAAATAGATGGATACAAACAGAATTTGTTTGAAGTTGTGTAGTACCCAATTTCCAGTTATTACTTCTTATCTTGCCTTCAGGTGCTTTGGAAGATTGATAATCACTCTCTTCTTTGTGACAGCCTGTCAAATATTGGAAGACTGCTATTATGTCACTCGTAGTCCTTCTCTTCATTATACTAGACATATACTGTTCATCATATGTTTTAGCCTCCAGACCCCTAATCATTTTTGTTGCTGTTTGCTGTCTTTCTATAGTCTCAACATCTTTTTTGTATCATGGTGACCAGAACTGGATGCAATATTCCAAGTGTGGTCTTACACTATATACCATAGCAGTATATAAGATTCACATACTATAAATTTAATACTATATGGAAGTCTTTGGTATCTATAGAGAGAAGCAAGGAGGAAATCAACCATCTTGCCTCCACCCAATTAAAAATGTTCCAATTGTAAAAATATGGCTTATTAAAAGTAGATTGTGAAATTAAATTGTGTACGTTATACAGTGATACCTCGAGATACGAGTTTAATTCGTTCCGTAATCTTGCTCGTATGTCAATTTGGTCGTATCTCAAAGCAATTTTCCCCATTGAAATTAATTGAAATGCCATTAATCTGTTCCAGCCCCCAGGCTGGCTGGCTGGCTGGGCTGGCTGGCTGGCTGCTAGGGGTCTGTGTGTGTGTGTGTGTGTGTGTGTGTGTGTGTGTGTGTGAGAGAGAGAGAGAGAGAGAGAGAGAGAGAGAGAGAGAGAGAGAGAGAGAGAGAGAGAGTTTTCCTCCCGCTCACTCTAGGAAACCCACGCAAGTCCAAGCGCGCTCTCGGCTAGGCTGGGGGGGGGGAGGCAGATCGGTTGCCCCCCCCCTTTTCTGGTAACTCCTCGCCTTCATCCAGCTCCTTGCCAGCCTTCCAAAGAAAGAATTCTTTGATATTCAAATCTGGCTGAAGGTTTCCTCCCTTTCAGAATGTTGCGGAAATGAGTGGGTCGTGTGCAGCCGGCCGTTCCTCGTATCTCAAATGTTGCTCGTATTTCAAAGCAAAACTTCGCTCGCTTGACAGCTCGTATCTCAAATATCTTGTATGTTAGGGCACTCATATCTCGAGGTACCACTGTATATAATTGACATTAAATGGTTAACTTTCTCTCTTCTATAGAAATACGTTATGTGGATTTTAGTACAGCTTACTTTTAATACTTTGTAGTTAGAATTACAGATGATTTAAATATGTTCTTTTTTTTAGAAGCAGAAGCAGAATGATGTCCTACAGCTCCTTAAATTGTGCCATATATTTTTATTAAATAGTTATACCAGATGAATGAATTTGAACAATAAGCAGAAATGGGAGTTGTGGTAGTCTATAATAAAGGCTGAGTTTGTGGCTTCTTGCTAGCAACTGTATAGCATTTGTGGAATGATTTTGAGATTTCTCTATTTTTTCTTTCTGTTTTATACTTTAAATGAAAAGAGAAGGAAATTAAAAGGATTTTTTTTCCTAATCCCTATCTGCTGCTTTTGGTATGATGAGTCTTAGCTTGTCATCCAGAGGTCAGAAACGTTGTGCATATCTCTGCCTTAAAATTTACTATTGATGGGAGGAATTTCTACTATTAAATATAAAATACCCCTAACCTTAGCTGATATCCTTATCTGTTTCAAGTAGCTCTAGAGCAGTGTTTCCCAACCTTGGCAACTTGAAGATATCTGGACTTCAACTCCCAGAATTGCCCAGCCAGCAAATGCTGGCTGGGGAATTCTGGGAGTTGAAGTCCAGACATCTTCAAGTTGCCAAGGTTGGGAAACACTGCTCTAGAGACTCAGTAGGCATCTGAAATATAGCAAAGATCATGGACATCTTTGGGAGGGATCAAAAAACAAAGATGGTAGCCATGAAACTGAAGTCTTTTCCCCTTTTCTATACATTTGGGACACTTGTAAAAAAGGCAATATTTCAGCTGAGCAGTTGTTGGATCCATCTTGACTTTTTTTTACTCTCCTTTCTTCTGAGGCACTGGGTCAATTTTTGTTACTTAATGAGGACAGTAAATTGGACCATGTTGAGTTATACTGGAGATTTTAACAGACTATTAAACTGTGGTCATTCAAACCTGTACACGACATAACATAGTCATTGAATCTCACAAAGACAGATTCCTCCCCAAAGACACATGGACAGTGACATCATCATGCAAGTGCCACATTACATACATGCATGTCAATGCTTGAGGCAGTTATATAAATACAGCTTTATATGATGATATTGCTATCCATGTTTCTTTATTAGCACCTTCTTGTGTCCACCCTCCATGGACACACCAAGTTCCTTAGCCAAGCCAGCTGTCTATGTCTTCCTGATCAAGTAATATGTGATCTCTTTATTCTACCCATTCATTATGCAAACATGTTATTTCTTGTTCCATCTTAGGCACTTCAGCCTTCTGAAAGGATGTGTCCAGAGTATCTGATAATAGCAATAGCAATAGCAATAGCACTTAGACTTATATACCGCTTCATAGTGCTTTACAGCCCTCTCTAAGCGGTTTACAGAGTCAACATATTGCCCCCAACAATCTGGGTCCTCATTTTACCAACCTCAGAAGGATAGAAGGCTGAGTCAACTTTGAGCCGGTGAGATTTGAACAGCTGAACTGTTGAACTAGCAGTAGCCTGCAGTGCTGCATTTAACCACTGCACCAACTCGGCTCTTACACTGTACTATAAAATGTGAATGGGGAAAATAGTCCGAGGGTAGCATTTTGAGCTGAAATGATACCTGCAGACATGCTTTTCAAAATATAGTGAATGGGGACAAAAAGTGTATTTCATTCAATTGCCATGTCTATGTTTAAGTAATTAATTAATTAATTAATTAATTTAATTCAATGCTATCAAAGTTAAATTCAGTTAATAAGAAAGCAGGAGACCATGACTTCAAGTCCTACCTTAGTCATGAAAGTCAGCTGGGTGACTTTAGGCCAGTCACTCAGTCCTACCTCACGGATTTGTTCTTGTGGGGAAAATAGGAAGCGGAAGGTGTGTTCACTGCCAACAAACAAACAAATAAATAAAATAAAGTAAAATATACATGCAAAATGTAAAGTGTAAATTTATCTTTAAATAGAGAACAGGAACATAAACCTGGAGGTGTCACTTCTGAAATATAACTGTGACCACATGTTTAAAACTGTGAAATTGTGTAAGTTGAAATTAAAATCCAAACTGCTTAATTTTCCCAGTCTGTTCTCCAAGTGCACTAATGTTCTGGAATTTATTCGTACAGAATTCAATTCCCACATTCATCCAATTTGGATAATAACATGTATTTTTCAGAACCCCTTACCCTAACGTCTATATTTCCAGCACTGCTCTGGAGATGTCAGGACCTGAATTTATCAAAATATAGCAATAGCAATGGCACTTGGACTTATATACCGCTTCATAGTGCTTTACAGCCCTCTCTAAGCGGTTTACAGAGTTCAGCATATTGCCCCCAACAATCTGGGTCCTCATTTTACCCACCTCAGAAGGATTGAAGGCTGAGTCAATCTTGAGCTGGTGAGATTTGAACAGCTGAACTGCTGAACTAGCAATCAGCTGAAAGTCACAGTGCTGCTTTTAACCACTGCACCACCTCATATGAGCTCTGCTGCTATGTAAAGTCAACCAGGTTGATCTGGAAATAGGGAATCCTTTGGATCCTTAACCTCCAAGCCTAACACTAACTCTCCTCAGTACAAACATTAATATAATATATAAAGTAGTCCTCAAAACCCAGTTCAACATGGTACTCTTTTTTATTCTTTTATCAATTGCATTTATCTGGCGTTTTAAGTTATAGAATAATTTGTTTCAATGAAAACTTTCTGTATTTTGATTTATTTTTCTCAACATGTCATTCAACAACCTCAGTTTATAAAATCAGTTACTGGTAATAGTATTTTGTATCTATTTCTGCTGTAATGCTGGATCATATAGATTCTAAGTGCTTGATGTAACTAAGGGGTTGCCTGACATACAAATTGTAGATGCAGTTTTGCACAGACTAAAAAGCTTTGCTAAGCTAGGCTCTAAGACAAACATGTTGCAGTTGTTATTTATTAGATCTGGATTCTATTTTTCATCCAGTGGTCAGGTTTTTTTTTTTAAAAAAAGATATCATACCAAACCAGGTTGTTATATTTATTATTCGCAGAATGAGGTATGTCCCTATATATAGTTCAATTGTATGAGGGGGAGACATCCTGTGGCTCTCCAGATATTGTTCAATGATAACTGATAATGATGGTTACAACTTTGTCTATAGGTTTCTACAAGGCCACAAACGTCCCTTACAAGGGAACTTTGGGATCACAACCAAAGTTTTTATCTAGTCCTGAGGTATCTGGTTATATATTAGATGCTTTTTTCAGACCTTTTTAATTCGTCAGTTTTAAAAAAGAAGACATTTTAAAAAGAAAATACATAAACCAAACATATTCCCTGAAACTACTCTTTTTTTTTGTAGCAAAGCTTCTCATATATAAATAGAGAATGGATTATAATAGTGATCTGTAAAAGATTAGAACTAATGCTAGTAAAGCAATAGACGCAGAATATTTTGTTTATGGAAAAGGGTTCAGTACTCTTCCATTCTTTATTACCAGGTCCTTGGGATGACTTTTAAACACTTTGGTTATTCATTTCATGGATCCATAGAAACCTGTACCAAAAATAACAATAACATAAAAGGCTCAGGAATAAACATAATCATGCACAGTAGTCCTCAAACATTTTGGTCTAAGGACTTCTTTACATTCTGAAAAATAGTTGAGAATCCAAAGGAGCTTTGGTTTATCATTATTAATGTATTAAAATTAAAACTGAGAAATGTTAAAATATTTATTATGATGCAATATACGTTACTAATTTGTCAATTGACTCTGTCAATATTTATTTAAATGATTTGATGGATCCCCTGAAAGGATCTCAAGGACCTCCAGGGATCCCCAGACCACATTTTGAAAGCTGCTGGTCTAGTGAATCAGACATCATACACATTTTGTAATAAATTAATGTATAAATGAAGCTCCAGTGTCCCTTCTTGGAATTAAACTTCATTTCCTGAAAACCTTCAGCTTTTTCCTTTTCAAAATGGATTCTGACTTATCTTGGGAATGGTTCCTGAGGTTTAGAATTTAGTTTCCCTGTGTGACATTTGGACAACGATAACTCCTGAAGAAAAAGTACTATATGTGTAGAATTGCCTTGCCTTGCCTTGCCTTCCGTTCCTTTGAAAGGAGGCTATATCCAAAGAAGATTAGAATAGAGTGCTGTGCAAATGTAAAGGCAAGGAACCAGTAATTGTGCCTGTGAATTCTTTCCATAATCCCGATATATTTACCAGAACAAAACCTCTGTGCGTACATGATTAGAATATTTTATATTTAAGGTTCATTTTTTCTGAATTCAATGTTCTTACTTTCCAGTGTGTTAAATATTACAAATCAAATGTGTGCGTGGATGCCTGTGCATGAAAGATTTAGACATTCATTAGAAAAATAAAATAAATAAATAAAGGTGGATAGATCTATAAGAAAAGGTTGGATTATAGGCAAAGTAATCACTATTTATATAGTGCTCAAATTTATAACTTGAACTGACTGAAATATGATTATGGCAACAATGGTTTATGTGATGCTATCGGCCTTCAAACGCATTTCTTGAGCAAGTTTACCCATTTTGTTAAAATAATGAATGCTGATTCATAGCTTCAAAAAGGATACCCCCCCTTCCCCAACTCCTAACCTGTCACATCTAAATATGGAAACAATCTGGATGAAAAAAGTATTCAAGGTTAAACTATATTGTTATGAATTTTCTGTCTCTGGAGAAATGAGACAAACACAATATTTATTTTGGTTTGGTTCCCTTTGAAAAGAAAGATCATGAGACAAATTTCAGGCCGAATGTCTTTTTTGAGAGATGTTTTTCCCTTAAGATTCATATAGTTTCTTCTTTGCTCATTCTGAAGAGTCCAGGGCGATAACCCCACCAAGAATCAATCTTTCAATTATTTTGTTATTGTTGTTTTGCACTAGGAAATATCAGCTGGTTTATTCATTTGTTTTGTTCAGTTTTTCACTAAGCCCCAGCACTGCTTGAAGGCAATCCCACAGCAATCTGATAGCAAACATAAAACAATATGTAGCAGATACTGAAATATGCAATAATGAATGTCATAATATTTCCATGCTTTTGGAATACATCTTTAAAATTCATGCTTTGTATAAAAATGTTTTAGGAAAATTAGCAGGGTCTGTTGTGGCTAAGTAAGCTAAAATAAAGGTAATACTTTACCTACAAAATACCAAATGTGAGATGATATCTAAAAATTGTGGTTCTGGTCATGACATTATTTGAAGGCAGCAGTTATAGAAGACAAGTTTAATTCCAGCCAGGGTTTTTGCTAAATCTTTCAATCTGGAACTATTGTAGAAAATTAATATCCTGCTATTCAATTAAATGGTTCATAATGTCTCAGAGCAATGCAAGATGAGAGTTATTGTGGAAAATTAAAATGGTCACTTACTATTGGTACCTCTACAGAAATCCCCAACTTCTATAGCCAGAACCCAAAATCAGTGAAGAAGGATGGAAGTATTTTGTTAAAACATCATTCATAAGATTTAAGAATAAACATTAATTTCTTATAAGTGAGCTTCTTATAAGAAAATGGTTAGTGCATTCATACATAACTAGAGCATCTTCCCGCAGAGCAACACTGCTAAAAAACTGTCAGGTAAGTACACCAGCATAATTTTGCATGCCAGTTGCTTAGCTCTGTTCTGCCACAGTAACAAGGCTTATGACTTACAGTTTGAACATGGACCAAGTGAAGGAAAGTGATTGCTTCCCTTTCATTCGTTCATTCATTCATTCATCCTATTAAGTCTTGCCTGCCAGTGGGAAAACAATGAATGATTATTTTGCTTATTGACATGGAGTAGGTGTTGACATTTGTCTGGCAGAGTATATTTGGTCACTAACTAGTCACAGGTATGGAGGATAATATTAAGTCACAGAAGCAAATGCCTTGTCAAATACACAGGACAAGAAAAAGGCCAAATAGATGTCAATGGGTAGAATAAACCAAATAGATGTCAGTGGGTAGAATGTAAAGCTACATCAAATAGTAAAGTCTGGGTATTGTAAAACAGCAACAGATATTGTCTTATTACAAGATTACAAGTGATTTTTTTGCCTCAAGTGCTAATTTTTTTGGCTGTCCTTGAAAACTATGCTTCTTGGTTTGAAAAGGTGAACAGAATTACCTTGAGCTGCTTTCTTAGGTAGGGAAACGTGAAGCCTAGCATGAGAGATATGGGAATCCATCAATAATACAGTATCCTTTTTGGATAAGGAGGCAGATGACTAAAAGTGGCTAGTACTTTACCTTCTAAATTACATGTGGCTGTTTGCATATTTTAAACAGGGCAAAGGTTTGCCTTACTGAGAAGAATGAAGGGACAAAAATATATTCCTATCCCTGGTTGCACTCCTAAGCAAAACCCTCGTTTTTTAATGCTAATCTACAATATACAGTAGAATGCACTTTTTTGTGTGTCTTTTCTTTCCTTAAAAAGAATATATATGAGATGTGAAAGAATGGAGACGATGAGAAAGAAAGTACAGTAGAGTTCAATGAAAGAAAAATCAATCCAGCTACTATACAGCAGCCCAAATATGAATGCTAAATTCTTCTGGACAAGCATGCTTTAGCAGCCGATTTGGTAATTTATATATTTTTGTTGCCAATAAATTCATCCTTTCCAATCCAGATAAAATGAGTTCAGACCCATTCAGAGAAAGGATTGATTTAATCACAAGCGGTTTTTACTCATGTAGACATTTAGTTAGCTTGGCCACTCCTGCCCACTTCCAATATTTAAAAAACAAAATAATTTAACAATATCAGTTAGACTCCAATGAAGCAATAATTAGAGGGAAAAACAAAACAACATAAATAATGAGAACAAGAGCTTTAATATGCATTTTTTTAAAGTCCTTGAAATGAAACTGATATGCAGATGCAGGCACAAACACACAAACATGTAATTTAAATAGTGGGCAGTGTGGGAAGAGTGAGGAGGAATATATAGAAGTAGCAAGTTGTATATGTGTGGGGGAGACTAATGCCAGTCAGCCAAGGGGCAAAGCTTTAGAGTTAGTTGGCAAGGAGGCTGATGTTTTGCTCCTTTGAAGCTTTCTTCTTCCAGCCTGTAACAAGGCAGCGACTCAGCCCCCTGCTGCCCTCAACTGGAGATTGTCTAGAGAAAGTAGTGGAAAAGAAGCAAAACTATGAAAAGCAAATTGCACACTTCATGCAAGCTGATCAAAGATTCTTGGATTTTTAATAGGTGAATTAGTAACCGGACAGAATCCCAGGCAAAATTTAAAGGAGAGTTGTGACTAACTGGGTTTAAACATCACCCGAAACTTTGCCTCAACTATCATGGGTTGAAGATTATGCCTACAATCATAGGCATCTTCAGAATTCCATGCTTTCATCAATGAATGAAAGTTGTCTGCTGTTATCATGGCAGCTCTACCTCTTTTGTATATGTGTATGTGAGGTAATGATGTGTGCCAATAAACAGTGGAGCTTACAGTACAATGTGGCTGTTGTCATTTGAGCCACCCGCAGATCCACTGGTCTACGTTTTGAGGTTCTGATTTAATTCTAAATTCACAAATAAATATGTAGAAAACCAATCTCGGTAGGTTCTAACATCATATTAAACTGAAATCAACCAGATATAAACACATGGTAGCTTGTCACTATGACAGATAATATTTTATGTCACTAGGCATAACCAGAATTTTGTGAGCTTATTGACAGCCCTCGTACAAAATGACAATTTGGGGATTTTATTTATTTATCTATTTAATTTCTATGGCAATTCATCAACTCTGGACAGCTAATATTTCCTTGAATATTAAATATTACGAAATGGCTACTGTAGTAGATATGTCCTGTCACAAACAGCCATTAACCTACATGTAAACAGCTGAAGTAATTCTATCTATCTTTTCTAGCCTTTCCTAAATTCTCTTTACTATTTCAACTCTGCCTTTTTTTTCTGGACAAGTTGATACATTTTCAAACTAAGCACAAATACTCATTTAAAAAAAAGAATACTTACAGGACCTGTATAAAATACAGAATCATTCTTTTTAAAAAGTTAATAACAAGCCGATGCTTTCTGTGCAGTGTGTCAAATTCTCCCCCTTTCCTCTTCCTCTTCTTCCTCCTCCTCCCCCTCCTCCCCCTCCCCCTCTCTAATCTTCTGTTTAAAGTCAGACAATCAGATATGTCCTGCCTACATGTGAGCCCAGCCATTGACAAAGGAGGAATGCTGGATAAAGTACCTTCTTTTTTTTCTTAGCCTGCCTAGTAGCTGGGGAACAGCAAGAAGGGTTTCAAAAGTTGAGTCAAATTCTTAATTCATTGCTGAAAAATAAGAAGCAGCATTTTGGAAATGATCTATTTCCATAGGGCCATCCCGGCTTTAGTTACTGTTAGTTTAGTTTTAGGAATGCGACTGCATCGTTCTTTTGCATTTGAAACATTTGTTTTGTTCTGCTATCTCTTTGTTCTACAAAGTAAGCCACACACACATTTCTGCCACATAATGATCATAAGCTAAAATCATAAGTATTCTTTAATTTCCTCTGCCACTTTGTGTTTTATGTTATGTTAGAATGCAATTGTTTCCTGTATATTTGTCAAACAGCATTTGAGTTGTATCGTTTGATCTCTAACTATGGGACTGGTTGCATTTTTGGTAACTATAGGTTTGAAGGCTGGCTGCAGCTTTAATGTCTTTTAATGTTATGTCAGTTTATAGTTGCCCTCGGCGCTAAAAAAAAAATGAAGCTTTCATCATTTACCAGAGATGTGGATGCCCATGACCTTGCTTTTCAAATTCAGAGCTGTCTGCTTTTATCATTTTGAAAGTGGCATCTAATGATTCATTTAATGAGCTTCTTGGCTTTCAGGTGATGGTTTATAAAACTGCTGAGAGTCACAGTGTTGCAGATTACAATTCTGGGATCATAGTTTTGATGCTAAAATAATTTGGGATATTTGGCAAACTGTCATGATAGCCTGACCAATGGAATAGCATTTGCATTTTACACAGATTGATAAGAGGGCTGTCCCTGTTCTCCCTCCAAACATGTAACAAAGGTTTTGAGGAGAGCAAATAACTAAACAGCCAGAGTTAAATTTTAGAAATACTTTCATGATGTAGATTTGCCTGCCTATCATGTAGCTCTTTTTTAAATGGGTTATCATATTTATATCTTTATTACAGAAAGATAAGATTAGATACTGCATTATCTCAGAGACCTCAGCTTCCATTAAATATCATGAAACACTTTTTACACTGTGCCAATGGTTGCTATTTTTAGCCTCACTTTGCAACATCTATAACAATGTGCAAAATGCTTGCTAGGGGATACCATAGGAGGCTTGGAAAAGATGTATAGGATCCACAGTGAATAAAGGATAAACTGTTTATTTAAAACATTTTTATTACATAACCTTTTGTTGGAGCACAGGGGACAGAAAGTACCAGGAGGCAACAATAAATAAATGAAAAAAATCATACTTTGTAAAGTAATAATAGATCTATAAAAAACAAAACATCAAGAAGAATCACACCATTACAAGTTCTAAGACTGGCTTTTGAAGTTTCATTTTACATATGTTGATATTGTCTGATCAAGATGAATTTTTGCTTGAATGAACTGAGATGTGAAAAGGGGTTTTTTTTTTGGACAATAAATTGAAGTAGGAAGAATTGAGCAGGAGGCTTGGCTTTGTCTTCTTCTGGACATGGATAGTACTTAAGTGGAATTTCATACATCTCTCACTGGCTATCCCAACAAGTGAAATAGCATCTTAATGGTACATTATAATAATAGTAAAGGTGAGGTATGTCTGATAAGGTTTGGTAAAGATCGATATAGATAGGGCAGAAGCATTCAAGATCTTGGACAGATAAACCATGTAAAATGGGCAGAAGTATTAGCATGGAATATATTTCCTAGACTGACCCATGTAATCCTGCTTGTGGTCCTGCCTTCCCTGAGAAGCAGGCTTTGGCACGGGAGGGAATCTTCTTAATCTGTAGAAGTCTTGAAACACAATTCCTTTCTTAGGTTGGAAGGAATCAAAGTATCAGAGACTGATTGTATGGGAGATGAATCCCCCCCTTCCTTTTCCATAGTCAAATAACAATAGTTTTTGTCTCCTTGTTTTTAAATTGAATATCAGCATCATTATTTCATTGAATACCAAGAGTTAATTAGCAAAAGCATATAGATAAAAATGATAACCTATTATGAATAAAAGTGAAGTCTCCCTTGAATTGATATAGACTTTTGGTGACTAATGAACATATTCACCTTGCTTTTTTGGTAAGAGTATAGCCATGGCTTACCACTGCTTGTTTCTGGGATTGTGTTTCAATTGGTATTCTAGCCCATTCCTTTTGGGATCTCTTACTGCTCCAATACCTACTGGTATTGAATACTGGTCTCTCTAAGTATTAAGGCCAGACACTGGTTGGCATTTTTAAAAATTTTCAAGATCACAACTTGATGGTTTCTTCTACTGAATTCATCCTTAATCTGATGGGCATCCTTGATCATAGAAATTTTGAAAGAATTATAGTGTTACATTTTTTTTGCCAAATTAATTTAATATACTTTAAAATATAACTGATCCACAGTAAGATATATTTAGAATTCTACTCTTTTACTAATGAAGCTAGTAGCTAACAACAGGAATAGCATCCATTCCTTCTGTTTCTTCAATTCATATATCTTGGGAAAAGAGGACAATAAACCAACATTAGGATTAAATTGTGAAATGATTAATTGGCTATTGCCATTAAAGATTATAATATGTAATTGTTTTACAATCCTGCCAACACAATTAAGAAATGTTACAATTTTATAATGTATTTCAGCAATATAGTACTCTTGTGAGTTATTTCATGGCCAGTTTTAAATAATGTTCCTTTCCTTTCATTTTATTTCCTTTATGCCATCATCAGTATTGTTTCTAGGAAATGCTATTGTTTAACTCTTAATCATTCAGTCCCACTCTCCCAAGCAACTGATGTAGAGACAAAGGAAATCACCTTGACGGAGATATGCAGGAACTGTTACCTAAGCTGAAAGGGCTAAAACATTTCTAAAGTCTAGAACAACTTTATAACAGTGGCATGACTTGGGCAGATGTCTCACTAATTCACTGAATTATAAGAAAGAGGAGGAGAAGGGACAACACAGTCAGACTTGCAAGAGTCTGTTATGATCAATCTCAATAAAATTAATTTTAGCCTTCATGTGATTTGCTTTTCTGGTCTGGTCTATCTAGAGGAGTTAGCAGCTGGGCCTGGAACTTAAGAAATCAATTGGTATCCAGGCATCCCTTTTGGAATGCTGCCATTGTCAGAAGATGGCTGAAGGGAGAGAGCAGGGGTCAAATTATTATGACCTGTGCACTGTGCTTGGTTGTAGCAGTAGGGAAGAAAGCTCTCATGGTATTTATGCCAGAGGTGGGTTCTTGCCGATACGCTCTTACCTGTTGGTCGCCGCAGAACCAAAGAAGCCGGTGGCGTTTGCGGCATGGGGCTTCCACCGCCCGCTTTCCCCCGCCCGCCTAGACGCCGCCATTTGCGTTCTTTTGCCCTCTGCGCATGCGCAAAGCATTCTGCTTGCACAGAGGGCAAAAGAACGCAAATGGCGGCGTCCAAGCGGGCGGGGGAAGCCCCGCGCCGCGAACGCCACCGGCTTCTTCGGTTCTGCGGCGACCAACAGGTAAGAGCGTACCGGCAGGAACCCACCTCTGGTTTATGCTATAGGTAGTCTTCTTTTAGTGAACATAATTGGACTGGCAACTTGGTTGTTAAGCAAAGGAGTTCACTATGTGAAAAATTATATGACCATGATTGTGCTTACAGGTTTTTTGTTTTGTTTTATAGAACTCTGAAAGGTGTAAATGTGGGCATTGGTCAGAGTTACTTTTCTATCACTGTTGTAACTGAGCAGTAACTGTCTGCAGCAGCCACTAAGCAAGGGCTACCAGTGTAGCATCTAGGAATGACTGTCTGTGGTTTTCTGTGGTTTGGCAAATGTAGACTTTCCCTATCTGTAGATGCAATCTGTGGACTACTCAGAGCCTGCCATTTGTTCCTGGTTTTACAGCCTAATCTGTCTCCAGTCTTGGATAATGCAAGCTACTCATAAATTCTTACCTTTCTGTTTGAAAATATTTGCACTTTCCTGCCCAGGCACTTCACCAACCATCATCTTCAGAGTTTAATTTGAGAGATGTTTACTCTGGCATGGCTAAAACTGTTCTGGGCTAATCCATCCGGGCAAGTGGTTGCTGCAGGTTAATGAGCCTTGAGGTCAGAACAAGTGAATAAAACCCACAGTGTCTACCAGTTAAAATGATTTTGTTAAGAATAGGAATTATAGCAAAAGAAAAGAGTGGAGCTGGAAATCTCTGCATTGCGATAGAAGAGAGAAAGTCTCTGTATTCTTTAGACATGGCTTAAAATATGAGCTGAAAAAATATTTCTGGTTCCATTGCAGCCAATATAGTAGTGGGAAGTGAAGAAGCTCTGGGAAGGAAAAAATATCACAGAGGTTAGCTTCTGAATATTTTTGTGGAAGACACCAGATCTGGGGCTTGAAAGCTTTGCCTTCTTCTTCTGTTTCTGCCCAAGACATATTATTTCTTCCACTATTGAATGTAACAGGATTTATGAGGGCCATAAAGGGCTGAATTATGGCCATTTTTCTGAATTTTGGATTGATTCAGAAAATTATCCAAACGTTCTCTTTGGGGAAAAGAAAATTCTATAAAATGTCCAAGATAGTCTAAAGAGTTTGATTGTTTTAGTAACTGAACCATAACTGATTTCTGAACTTACCGTATTTTTCGGAGTATAAGACGCACCTTTTTCCTCCCTAAAAGTGGCTGAAAATTTGGGTGCGTCTTATACTCCGAATGTAGCTTTTTTCCAGCCCTAACTAGGTGCTAACAGATCTTCCCAGCTCTTACCTTGCAGGCTTTTTCATTGTTACTCTCTCTAAAGAATGTTTTTCCAGCCCTAAGTCTTTGCATAATTTTTTTTCATTGCTCTACTTGCTCCGAATAAGTTTTTTTCTAGCTCTAACCAGGTGCTAACGATCTTCCCAGCTCTTACTGGCTTGCAGGTTCTTTCATTGTTATTCTCTCAGAAAAAGGTTTTTTTAAGTCCTAACCAGGAGATAAAATAATGTGCTGAAGCTGCTCCAAATAAGTTTTTTTCTAGCTCTAACCAGGTGCTAACGATCTTCCCAGCTCTTACTGGCTTGCATGCTCTTTCATTGTTACTCTCTCAGAAGAAGGTTTTTTTAAAGTCCTAACCAGGGGATAAAATAATGTGCTGAAGCTGACCAGACTAAGGACGCTAGCCAGATGAATACCTGGTAGGCAGCTTTTCCCCCCCTATTTTCCTCCCCAAAAACTAAGGTGCGTCTTATACTCCGGTGCGTCTTATACTCCAAAAATACGGTACTAAGTTTTGGCTCCCAGGTTTTAACTCTCCGATTGGTACAACTTTTAGGTAGGTGGGACAATGAAAATTATCTTACAATAAGCTACACTGATTACCGCCAGATCTGGGGCTTGAAAGCTTTGCAAACATGGCGGTGAATATGACTTCCAAACAGATTCAAAGTCCTGCCTGATCTTAAGTAATGAATTACACCCTTCCTTCATATGGAGGATTTTGCAGGAGTTATTTTTTTATTTCTCTTTATTTAAAGAGGCTTTTTGGAATCTGCTAAAACAGCTTGACTATCTGTAACTTTCCATTTTCTTTATTGAATGACTGTGAACTTCACTTAGGCCCTGTAGTACACCCAGAAACCAGCCTTTTAATTATGAGGGAACAGCTGCTTAATGTATTAGGAGATGAAGCATAACTTGACCAGGAAAAGCAGAAAACTCACTGCTGAGAAATCAAAATGTGTTCCACATTGTTTCAAACATATGCAACAGTTTTGTTTCCATGCATTATTTAGCCTGGTTTTTTTTTTTAAAAAATCAGAAAACAATCTATCAAATGCACAATTTCATGATGCATTAGAATGATCTCTTCCCAATACTTGGTCTTATTAAGAATTAGTCGAAGTCCATTTAAAATAGAAGATCATTCCTTATTTTATTTTAATAATGGGTGGCCAGTAGCAAAGTTTTCATATAGTTCGGGAAAGAATAATATTATTGAAACCTTAATGCACTTCTATTATTTTGAGTTAAAATTTATGACCGAAATTGCTATGCCATGTAGTTTATATGTGTGATTTTTATTATACTCTTTTGGTCATGAAATTAGTTTCGCCTTATATTGGTGGAATTTACTAAAAGAGATCTGCAGTTTTACATCCACTCAAATCAGATTTTAACCATAATTTAGGCAAGAAGAGATCTATTAGTGAATGGATTGGGTCTTATAAAAACAGCACTTGGAGCAATGGAAAAGAGCATTTGAAGAACGCTAAAGATTTATTTATTTATTTATTTATTTATTTATTTATTTATTTATTTATTTATTTATTTATTTATTCATTCATTCATTCATTCATTCATTCATTCATTCATTCATTCATTTATTTATTTATTAAATATGCATGCAACCTATCTGATCTAGCGATGACTCTGAGCAGCACATCTCTGGGTGACTTATAAACATAAGATTGTTGGGTGAAGTGATGAATAATGTAACTAGCTTTGTTATTTCATGATCAGGACCCCATAAACCCTTTTATGACATTGATGGGTTATCTGAGAAACCACCTCTCCCTGATTGACCTACCCATCCTATCAGGTACCGCAGGAGAGGTATGCTGCAGGAACTGTCTGTTAAGGAGTTCTACCTAATGGGATCCAAGAGATTAGCTTTACTGCTGTGATATATCTCTGGAAATCATCTCCCCTGAGGTAAAGTTAGCTTAACTCTTATGGCCTTTTGGAAAGCCCTCAAAACATGGTTTCTTCATCAGGCCTTGGGATTCTTTGACAGCAGAAAGCCTACACTGGGATTGTGCCCCATATAACCTCTTAATTTAACCTCCTTGCAATTTTCTTTTTAACTTATGTTAATAATTTAATTATTTTAATTGTTTCTATAGCAGTTTTAATAGTTGATTTATTTCATGATGCCAAGAGTTGCCTTGTGTGAGATAGACAACTATATAAATTTGACTTAAAAAACACTAAATTCCATATTAATTTGTATATCAATTATGAAAAGGATTCTGTGATGTTCAGAATAATGGGGCCTGTTTTCACTCACTGAATTTCTCTCCTCTCTCCTTCATACACACACACACACACACACACACACACACACACACACACACACACACACACACACACCTTGTGATACAATAGATTAATAAGAAAATTTGGCTGGAATTTTTGTCTGAACAGATCTAAAGAGTACCAGATAGAGTAGGTTATTCTAAGGGAACCAAACATTTTTCTCAGTCAACCCCTCTCCCCCAAATAGAATAGGCTATTTAATGTAGAATTATTTTTTGAAATTTATTCTTTTAGAAAACCCGGTGGTTCAAAGCTGATGACATTTAACCCATGAAGCTGACATTGTTTTATTTTTAATTTGCACTGATACAAGAAAAGCAAAATGTGAATAATGTCGACATAGTGAATACATTAATCTTATACTTAATAATATTTATAATATTTGCACAGGGTTTGTACTAATATTATCAGATTATTTATGTATGTAATGAATATACTATTCTTAATCACAATTGTCTGAAAAATAAGATACAAGTAGTTGAAAATCTATAACAGTCACATATTTTATAGTTTAAACATGGTAGAGATGTTGCTATAATCCTGGAGATTCATATAGCAGGATTTGCAGTATATAATTATTATGAAACAGAATTATTTTACCCTGAATCACATGTTTATCAACTTTGAGATTGTCTAAGAGAGGAATAAATGAAAGCTCTTCACTGTTAACCTACATTCTATAAGAACTTGTTAGCTAAAAGTCCATCTTAAAAACTAAATTTAGGCAATTTCAACTGTACAGTTGAATTGTACTGCTGCTAAAATAGCTGAACAATTTGAAATGCCTACTAGCATCTAAAAACAAATTGTTCCAAAATGTTCTGTAAACGGTAACAATAGGAAGAAGTGGTAGTGCAATTCACTGCTTATTCCCCTTTTTTTGTAAAAGGACAAGGTTCTATATTTCATAAATATTCTGTGCCTGAACTTACAGCACCATAAGAATTGTATTAGAGACACCATACTTATGTCACATATGTGTTGTCTGAACACATACTTTTTGCCCATGTGATCCTATTTGAAGGATGGTATTGGAATTGAATCAATGCCAATAATACTGGAACATTTTCTTTGGTTGCCCTTTTTGGTGAATTTCATATATCGCTATAGCAGTTTAAAAGAATTCATTTTAAAACTGAAAGAAGGGAAGGGCGCTGTTAAAAAAAACACAGGCACACAAAAGGATTAGAAATCCTGAAGGCAAATAGCTAATGTTTCTCTTCTCTTTGCCAATCCCCCCTCTCCCACAGTCTACACTAAATCTTGTATACTATGAATTCCCCTAAGAAATAGTATAGGTTTCTGAGATTTCAAGTACCATACACATAAATATAATAGTTTTTTTTAAAGAGTAAACATTATACAGTAAGATAAAGTTTAGACTGAAAGAGTAAGGACTATGGTTCTAACCTACATTAGATTTGAGGTCACCTTGGTGACTAGTACATCCACGATCTTTCATGTGAGATTTTAGAAGCAGGGAAGAGTTACTGCAAGCCATCTGCAGCATCCTATTATCTAAAAAAACTGACACTAATGTGGGTCATTAAATATGTAAAACAGATCCCATTTTATACAGCCAAACTGTGTAGTGGTGAAGAGAAATAAAACTTGCTAAGATTAAAACTATTAAATATCCTTAGCTAGAATCACAGATAGGCAAAAAAAACACCAAAAACACCAAAAACAAATGCACAAGCAGCCCTTTTAAATCTCTCTCTCCTTTTATCTCTCTCTCTCTCTCTCTCTCTCTCTCTCTCTCTCTCTCACACACACACACACACACACACACACACACACACACACACAGACAGACACACACACACACACACACAGAGAGAGAGAGAGAGAGAGAGAGAGAGAGAGAGAGAGAGAGAGAGCAAACCATAGCACCTCTTATTTCAAAGAGCAATTTTGCTTGTTTGCTGTTGTCATCAGTCAATCAAATGGCTTTGCTATTTCCTTAAAGCCCTGGGTATTTTACTTACTTTTCCAATTGCTCATTTGAAAATTGCAGCTTGAAGGATATAGACCTGCAAGATCAATACCAATATATCAAATGCCTGGTAAACAAAAATTGATTCTATATCACCTTACAATTCCTTCATGTTCCTATATTAATTAAATTTATCTTACCCAAGGTGAAAGCAACTCTAACACTTCTGCAGCTCTCCAGCCATTATATTTAACCCTCCAACCAATCTGCCCTTTCAAGTTTGAATCGTGATGGTCCTTTTAGGGATAAATTCAATGGCTCATAGCTTGCCCTCTCCTAGTTACCACTTGTCTAAACGGATGATCAGATATTGCCCTTTATTTTTGGGTGAAGATTATTTATTTTAAACATTTATATTGCTGCTCATGTTAGAACAAACTCTGGGCAGCTGCTGGTTAAAAATTATGCAGCAGTGTTCTTAGTTATGCTGGTACTTCTGAGAATTTGGGGTGCTCTAGTCTTTTATTGCACAGACGAAGTGTGGACCATTAACTCCTAAGATATATAGGACAAGCCGCAGTGGTGCAGTGGTTAGAGTGCAGTACTGCAGGCTACTTCTGCTGATCACCAGCTGCCAGCAGTTTGGCAGTTTAAATCTCACCAGGCTCAAGGTTGACTCAGCCTTCCATGGTGGGTAAAATGAGGACCCAGATTGTTGGGGGCAATAGGTTGACTCGTAAACCACTTAGAGAGTGCTGTAAAGCACTATGAAGCGGTATATAAGTCTAAGTGCTATTGCTAAGTGCTGAGTCCTTCGGGAGTTGGGCGGCATATAAGAACACCATAATAAATAAATAAATAAATAAATAAATAAATATAGACCAAGGGACATGAATCAAACAGATGTTATTTAGATGAGAACTGATAGAGTAGGACAAGATTTTAGGTACCTGAGATTGTTGTCCAAACAACTGGATCATGGTGGGCATATTCTACATTGGAGTGCTCAGAAAATCTGCAGATTCTATTATCTGATGGGAGGACATAGTTTACTATCAGCTGTTGGGGTGTTCTGTGCAATTACTAAAATATATCAGCTTCTTTATGGTGCTCAGGTATGTAGTTATAACTCATTAGATCAGGTGTACCAATTGTAACTCATTGGAGAAATCCAGGCCAGGTTGCTAAGAACTTTGTTACATTGATTGATTGATTGATTGAATCTGATTGGATATATATTGCTTGTAGTTGAATAATTTAACATGAATGGAATATTCATTCATACAAATGCAACACATGACTTGTTATACAGACACATCACATTAATTACCCCTATATGTTAGTTCTAACAGTAAAAGTTATATTCTCTCTCTCTCTCTCTCTCTCTCTCTCTCTCTCTCTCTCTCCCCCCCCCCCTCTCTCTCTCTCTCTCTCTCTCTCTCCCTCCCCCTCTCCCTCTCCCTCTCCCTCTCCCCCTCTCCCCCCCTCCCTTCCAGGGGCGCGTTGCTTACTTACCGATACCGGTGCACAGTGCGTGCATCTCCACGTTTTGTGCACATGCGCGCTTGCTACACACGCGCGTCCTGTTGCGAGATTTTGGTGAGATTTTGCTTCTGTGCATGCATGGAAGCAAATCTTGCTGAAATCTCACGCGCGTCCCCTCACGAGATTTCGGCGAGATTTTGCTTCCGCACATGCGCAGAAGCAAAAAAGCCGAACAATTCTTTAAAAAAGATGGCGACACGCACGACTGTCCGGCGAAGATGGCACCGGAGCTATTGCGTGCAAATTGCATAATCGGCGGGTCCCTACCAGAGCTGCGCACTGGACCACACCAGTGGGAACCCACCCCTGCTCCCTTCCCCCCCAAAAGATGGGTGAAGATTGTCTAGTTCAACCGCTTTAGGAGAAGAAAGACCAATATTCAGTGAGGTTTAGCATATCTGCTAACTTTATGCTCTGAAATCTTTTTGAGAGAAAGTGTCAGATCCATTAAGATAAATAACATTCAGATCTATGTGAAGCCTTCCAGGCAAGCAGCCAAGGAGAACATTTCTATGAATCAATGAATAATGAAATATTCTTTTTCTTAGAGGATATATGGTTTGCTTTCTTAAAGAAACTTTTACTTACTTTGAACAGATTGGCTAATAATTCTTGGCGCAACAATTACAAAAGAACAAAAGGTGATGCAGGCAAGGAAGACACATTTCTGGTAATATGCTGAGTTTTGGTTTAAGTAATCACCTGCGAGTTATAAAGCTCAGATCAAAATCTTTCAGGAAGATTATTTTGGAACATAGTATGAATACGAACCTTTAAAAAATTCATAGGAGGTAGAAAATGATACAGGTATCAAACGAACAAAAATTAAAGTAGCTCAGATTTGTAACAGTGTTTTCAAGAAGATTAAAATTCAGATACATTTAATATGAGAGGAAGAAAAATTGAGATGTACCAGCTATTTTATGCAGATGACAAAATGCTAAAGGAAACCACAAAAAGATAGAATTGTTATTTTCACTCTTTCTTTTCTGAGAAGAGGATATTGCAGAAACAGGATTCTAGCTCAAGAATAATAGGGATGTAGTCAGGGAATATCTATTGCTTTTAAAATCTACAGGGCCAGATTGTGACCAAGGGCACAAAATCTGGCCCTGTAGTAGAAAAAGAAAAAAAAAACCCCAATAATCAAGAAAAAATCTCTAGTATTTTTTTAAAAAAATAACTGTTCGAACTAATACCCTTTTCTTTAAGGCAATCTTATCACGTTCCTGCAGAATTCATGAGTTCCAAGAACACTGAGAAATTCAGTCCTAAGCTCTTGCTGATGATAAGGTTGATTGATTATGTGTCATAAAATCAGTGTCAACTCTTAGCAATTACATAGATGGATTTTCTCCATGACCATTTGTCTCTAATCTGGTGCTTCAGGTTTATCACTAAAACTGAATCTAACCGCCATGCTCCTAGTATTCTCCTTTTTCTCTTTTCATCTACCTTTCCCAGCATGAGAGCCTTCTCAAGAAAATAAGACTGACCCAGAAAAGAAGCCCTATCATGTTTTTGAACACATGCGCTCAAATTAAGCCCTACCCCCAAAATTAGCCCTAATTTAGACCCCACCTGGGTGGGTGGGTGGGGGGTAAGCTGCTCTACCTACCAGGCCTCGCACAGCCCAACACCTGCTTCGCCTTCTTCTGTGGCCCATTCGTCTGTGGCCATTCCTTCTGCAGCCCTCTTCCTCTGCAGCCGCTTGCCGCAGCTCGCACGTGTCACCCCCGGCCTCCGTTTCGCTATCAGAGCCTTCCAAAAATCTCTCTGCAACTGAAAAATGGACTCCAGATTGACGCGCATGGCACCCCCGGCTTCCGTTTTGCCTTCAAAGGCCTTCTGGAAAGCCCTCTGCAGCTGATAACAGACCTCCAGATCTCTGAAGACAAAACGGAAGCCAGAGGTCAATCCAGAGCCCGTTTCTCAGCTGCATAGGGCTTTCCGGAAGGCTCTGATGGTAAAATGGAGGCCGGGGGTGACGCGTGCAAGCTGCGGAAGCGGCCACAGAAGTGGGCTGTCAGCGGGCTCCTGCTGGGCAGGGCTGTCAGTGCCACCGCGGTGAGATGAGTCAATAATTAAACCCCTCCCCGAAAAGAAGCTCTAGCCATTTTTTCAGGGATCAAAAGAAAATAAGACCCTGTTTTATTTTCAGGGAAACATGGCAGGTCTCCAAATAATGTATCTGTAGTAGAATAATTTGAGCCTGGTTATTTTTGCTAGGAATGAGAACTCTGGGTTGATTTTTTTAAATGATCCGTTTGTTTGTTTTCTTGACTGTTCTCAGTATAGGCTGTTGGTTTGAGCTCCAAGCTTGCCAATTTGGTTGCAAACGTTTCATCACCATTCGAAAAGACATTGTCAGTGCATTTTGAACACAGAACACTTGAATGGTGATAAAATGTTTGCAACCAACTTTCCAAGCTCAAAGCTCAAATCAACAGCCTAACTACCATACCGAGCTACTAATATTCAAATACATTTTGTCCACAGTATGCTCAGGAGTCTTCTCCAATAACAAAGTTCAAAATTATAATACACTTCCTATACTGACTCTTCAGGGTCTAACCTTCACTTCTGAAGAGTGTCACAGGGAATACCAGTTTGCATAATTCTGATCTTTGTAGATGTATTCACATCATGGTATTTAATATCTGTTTGGCTGTTCTACTAAGTGCTATAATGCAGTGTTTGCAGTGTGGCTTTTTGTCACAAGTCTAGAACGCAGTGAATGCAGTGTGGCTTTTTGTCCAGTCCAGCTTCCCTTATACATATTCAGAATATAGGTTGAATACATAAGAAGAGCATATAAAGACTTGTCACACAACTTTGCCAACCCAGAGCCTATCTGTTTTTCCATGTTTTGTACATACAGTAGCTGATGATCTGTCTGTCACTATATCCATTATCTTTTTGAGAAATCTTAAAGATTTGTAAAATGCCATGTGAATGGAGGAGGAAAGATGATGTTTTAGTGCAACCACATTCATTGTACAAGGATTGCTGCCTTTGGTTTGTGCTAAGATAATACTACAGTGGCAGTGGTGGGTTTCACTTACCTTTGCTACCGGTTCGGGAACAGGAGCGCCCGGGAGCACGTGTGTGACGCTTCTGCACAGAAGCTCCATGATGATGTTTGGCTGGGTGGGCGGAGCCTCCTATCACAACTGCTACCGGTTTGCCCGAACCGGGCCGAACTGGTAGGAACCCACCACTGTACAGTGGCCTCACATATAAAGCCATGGGATATTTCATGGGGAAAAGTGGGAGATAGAAGATAGGTTGAACTTTTCCCCCCAAGTGCCTTTCAAATAGAAAGAATTAAGAACCCATCAAGGAGAAAGTTTGTTGCAAATGGTTCAGAAATTTATTGCTACTTCTCTCTTTTGCAAATCACATCAAAGAGGAATATGGGATTGGAAGCGCATTTGTTGTCAGACATAATCTGACAACAGTTAATCTGTTAAATTGAATTTCATTTTCTTAATATTTTGTCCCAATGCATAAGAATACTTCTTTATAAGTTTCAATTAAGTGGTTCTCTAGCATTTCTTATTTGTATCCCAAAATTACTGATTTAATTTATTTTTTTGTTGGTCGCTGTCTAAATCAATTTGTCCAGTTTTGTAGAACAATGACTACAGCAAAAAGTTGCCTACATGACTCTGCACTGAAACAAAGACTTTACACAATCAATATAATTGTAATTAAATACTTCATAATTAGCAACTGAGTGTCTTGTTAACATTTTGGATAAATCCCAAGGTATCTTTGATGTTTTTGTTCTGCCCCATTTCAGAGAAACATTTCTCTGAACATTTCTGAGCAACAACTAGATTTTGAAAATTTCAATGGTTATAGCAATTACACATAACTGTTTTAAGTAAAATACCACTTTACAAACAGTATACCGATTTGAAAGCCAATTGTTTTGTTATTAATCTGCATTATCTAAACTCGGGCATAAATAGGCAGTCTGTATATTTGTTTCTCTTCTTCCTTCCTTCCATTCCATCTCTTATGAAAGATTGTATCATGTGGAGGTACAAGTTATTTGTATATGAAGATGCAGATGTACATTTGATTTTCTTTCACTTGGGATAAATTTAGAAATATCAATGGATAATATATGAAATGACAGTAAGTGAGAATGAACCATCATAGATCAAATAACACAACAATAATTTGAATATTTTCCTGATATTGTTTCAAATACAGTGCTTTTACATAAGTCAATCCTGAAATTACTGCACCATCATTAAGGATATATAGGGAATAGTTAAATTATATGCACAGCTGGATCTTTGCAAAATCATCTACAAAGGCATTCGTTTAGAACCATATGTTTCAGTAAAAATACAATACATTGTTTTTTATTTTTTTTTATCAGTTGTCCATTGAGAGACACATCTTATACCCTTTTTTCCCCAAAATAAGACCTCCCTGATAATAAGCCCAATCGGGCTTTTGAGTGCATGGCAATAAGGCCAAGCATTTATTTCAGGGTTCAAAAAAAATATATAAGACAGGGTCTTATTTTCAGGGGAAACACGGTACATCCTAGTGTAGCTTTCAGGGTTGACCATCTTTGCATCAACTGGGATTGAAGAGACTAATCCATGTGACATATGTTAAGCAGCGTGTGGACTACTTATGATTCAGATATACAGCAAGGCAACTTCAGTTGATCAACTTGAGTCTCACTATCGAAGGAATTGAAATATTGATGTACTCAGCAAAATCACAAATACTTATCTGAAGAATATCATACAATCTGGCAGGGCTTTGGCATTTCTTCATTTCTCCACCTCTGTTATGTTTAGACCTAGTGACCTTACCATTTGAGATACGTTTGCATTTGAAGCACTGTGAACTAAATTTGAAGCACTGTGAACTAACTTTCTCTCTCTCTCTGTCTCCTGATGAATGTCAGAGCTAATGAGGAAAGAAGATGCACAGTGAAACTGGGCAATGTGAGTGATTTGCAAGAGATTTCCGTTTTAACAATGACAAGCCTGAAGAATATTATTAATTAGGAACTTAATAGTCCAATAGGAGATGATGTCCTGTATTTCAACAGCCATGGTTAAATACCACTTTTGGTTATGGATATCATAACAGGGATAACAATATTAATAGCCACAGTAGAATGATTTCATGTATTCTGCCTTAAGTATAAACTTAGTTTTATGAATGATGGTTTTGCTTCTCTTTTAATCCCTCTAACACATGTCATGTCATTCCAGCAGGGATATGGAATTCTGCAGCAAGATAATACAGTATATCAAAATATTAATTCTCTGCCATGTGCAACCCTCCATTTGTCACTATGATCCTTTCTTGTAAGCCACCAGAAGGAGGTTGATGCTTTCGTTGTCCTAGAGTGGAGAAGATAGCCATATGAACAAATAAATTTATACAAGATTAAATTATAGCCTGTTCTGCATCTTCAAATGACATGTTCTCTGTTTCTTTGTAAACTCTCTAAATAGTAACCTTGTTTGAGTTAATCTCCTTAAATAAAGTCTCATTTTGTACTGTTCGGGATATACTGCTCTTTTCAACTAGTGAATGTCATTGATGTTTTGATATTAGTTTGCCATGGTGAGATTTACTGCCATGGAATTCCTCTTTATTGAATAACTTCCCTCCTGAAATTCAGATGCATCTCCCCATCCCCAATTCTGGAAGCAGGTGAAATTGTTGCTTTTCCAGAGAGCCTTTTGGGTTTAATGCCTTAAATAACTGCACCTACAACTGTAGTTTTTTAAAAAAACAGGTGTTATTTAATTATTTATTTTTGTATATAATCATTTATGTCATACCCTTCTAATGTGCATGTACCACTGAAGGCAGCTAAATGCAATTAAATGTTCTGTATAAAGAAAAACATCATGCAAAAAGAACATAACTGAACAAAAGCAGGTCGGCACAGCATGTAATACAACCAAGAAATGTTTATATTGCTTTTCTAAACAGGAAAGTCTATCATTTGGGGGTTGAAGAAAGGTCATGTTTCTAATATACAAAACTAACTTTATTGCATATCAGAGGATACTGTTTTATAAATATCCTAATTATAATACAGCAACATTTTTTAAAAAATGATTCTGGATTATGGCCAACAAACAGTCCTGCAGCTAAATATCTTTTCTATAAAATGTTTTCTCCAAACTATACATCCAGTAAAATATATTCTGGGCAACTATACTGTGAGATGTTGAAAGAGGGGAAGGAAGTAAAACATAAATACCTCTTCTCAACACAGGTGAATTAAGCAGGAATTAAAAAACCCAAGATCATATAAGGAAGATAAACTAGGTATACCAGACCTGGCTGCAAAAATCTATATGAGATTAGATGGAAGCAAAGATATAGGAAAGCTCTAATTCTTTGTTGATATCTCATAGTTGTCTGCATTTTCACAGCTCCGATATACACATACTCCCCTCTCCCCCATCAATTCCAATCAAAGCTTTGGCTATTTGGCTATACAAGAATTCTGTTGGATTCTTCCCAGCTCCTATATATTTTTTGATTTAACAATACTGGTCCCAATATAATGCTTGCATTCTCCCCAGGAAACTTAAACCAGTCAAAGAAGTCACTTGTTGGTTGTGAACAGAAAACAGCATTATTTTTCAGAATTACTTTTCCATCTCTTTACAGAAATAAAATATCAAAACTATTCAACCCTCTTGGGGATCATTGTGGGGGACTTGTCTCTATGGCAGAGCCTTGCATTGAAAAACTTAACACCTACTTCCTTTCTATTTGCATGCACTTGGTCCTATATTCACCCAGTTCCTCCCAGTTTACTTTTCTCTAGATGTCTTGGGCACAACCATGTCACTGAAGTCTTGAAGCAAGAATAAGTGTTCCTCAGCTGATTAACCCTTCTCTCAGATTTTCCACAGCGGCCACATAATTTAGCATCATTCACACTCTCTACTGCTTGAACTCTACTTTTCTTCCTCCCACTGTTTGTGTTGCATTGCTTGGTTCCTCTGGTTTTGATCTGTAGATGCTCTTAGACATTGTCCCATTAGCTACCC
Source organism: Diadophis punctatus similis (assembly GCA_023053685.1). Taxonomy (NCBI): domain Eukaryota; kingdom Metazoa; phylum Chordata; class Lepidosauria; order Squamata; family Dipsadidae; genus Diadophis; species Diadophis punctatus. The sequence goes on from JALIGW010000001.1 coordinate 245,318,990, forward strand.
TGAGAGCCACTTTCCCTCCAATGGCCACTTTAAGCCAGTCAAACTCCACTTTCCATGTGTTCCTAGGTTGCTTCCTCTGTCTGGGATCTTCCAGATGGTTGCTTTAATGACCTTTCTTCCTACTATTGAGGGTGGGAAAATATATGCTGCCAGGATTATGTTAACCCCACAGCTGTGCTTTCCTATGCTTCAGCAATAAACGTAGATAATGTTGTTGTCCTTTACATTTTGAAGGTGGAATTCCTTTTTATCTAATGGAAGAATCCACCACCTATTGCCTTACAAGAATACGTGGCAAGGCATAGTTCGGGGACTTCAGGCTATCCCTCTCAGAATAGCCTGTTAACACTTGGCCTGCTTTTTGCCATTGGGCTATTGATCTCCTTCAGAATTGATAGTTCTATGGGCAGGTAAATAACAACAATAAAAATTACCCCTGACTGAGAGGGCCAAGAGAAGGACCTTTCTTTTATTTCTGTTTCAAGGCAAGAGAACTTCTCCCTGGTCGAAGCATATTATATAATTGAGTCACTGGATTTAGCTGGTTGGTTATAGAAATTGGATGAATGGATGGATGGGTGGATGGATGGATGGATGGATGGATGGATGAAATGTGTTGCCAAGAAGAACCAGTAATTTTTAAAGCTGCTGAACTGGAAAGCTGCCACTAAGCAAACAAGCACTTGGATGTGTTTGGGGTACAAGAGCTCCCATGTAAGTCCTCTGGAAACTTGCAAGAGGTGAGTAGTTACATCCCAAGCAGCTTCTTCTCCTGGGAATAGCCAGGAAGAAAAATTTGGTTGGGAAGAATTAAAATAATGCACTCTGTTCCCAACTGCTCTAGAGAAGCATTCTCACTGGGCTTTTAGTTTTCTTGGACTGTTGTATGCTACCCAGAGTGACAGTCCATGAGATGGGTGGCCATATAAGTTTGATTAATAAATAAAATAATGCCACTTTTCTTTAAATCCTTTTTGTTTCCTTGATTTTCCCCCCTCAAAAACCCTCCTTCTCTCAAACTCTTCTACCCAATTTACCTGCTTCTTTCCAATTTCTTCCATTTGTCTTTCTGGTCAAACTTCCATCATGTTGTGGCTTGCTCTTCTCTTTCTTGCCTTCTATATTCTCACTTCAATTTATTAATTCTATTTTCCACTTCAGTTTCATTTTTCTTTCTTTCTTACTTCTTGGGAAATCGCTCCTACCTGAAGTCTCTTTAAATTTCATTTCTCTTTTTTCTCACCTTTAGTCATATATTACCCTGACACCAAACTTCAACTTAGTTTGTCACTGCCAAATTTCAATCACAAACATTGGAGTACATACTTTAACTTAAAGTCACACTACAGGATATTTTCCTCCTGTAATCCAGCTACCTGACCTTGTTCTCCACTATATTCCTCTTCTGGGTTTCTGCTTAATTTTCAATAGGTACCCAGGACCCTGTGAAAAGAGAGCCAGTTTGGTCTCCTGAGTAAAGTACCAAGCTAGACTGTGAATTCTACTCCTGCCTTAGGCATGAAAACTGGGTGGGTGACTTTGGGCTAGTCACTCTCTCTCTCAGTCCTCAACATCAGGCTAAGGCAACAAGCCAGTCAGTCAATTCCTGTCGCAACCAATGGATCAACATTTGGTTGCTCAGAAAAAAAGCATATCCTGCACTTGCAAAAAATGGTAGAAAGAAAAAAGAAGCAACCCAGGATTCTGTGAAAGCTTGAAAAGTGCTTGTTAACACATCTTAGAAATGCTAGTGGTTTATTTCTCTTTTTACAGGCTTAGATTTATTGCGTTCTGCAAATTTCTGGATTTCCCAGATGTCTACTATTTTTGCTCATTTTGGCCACAATCCCTGATGCTATTTTGGCAACAGGCAAAGCAAGTAAACCTGCAACAATTTAGGAGTGATGGTTCAGGCTTCTGTCTTTATATTCAGTACATCACATGAAGCAGAACCAAATTTAATTGCTGATATTTTCATGGTCAGGAATAAACCTGGAAAATATTTCACCCAGTTAATATATTCTGCCTATGCCCTTGATGAATTGCTTCCATTTGGAGAAGACAGTACCAGCTTAAAATATGATCTCAAGGAGGAGACACTGACCTGCTTAAAACTTAACATTCTACTTAGTTTTTAAGATGCTATTATTTGTATTTGTTTATTTGTCAAGCATATATGATTATAAGCAAAGTATAAACAGTAAAACATGATAGAATATATATGTAATAGTACAAGCATGAATAAAAGTAAAAGAGGTATGAATATATGGGTACATTAGGACAGGGACGGTAGCAGAGGCGGGTTCCTAATTTTTTTACTACCACTCTGTGGGTGTGGCTTATTTTGTGGGTGTGGCTTGCCAGCCATGTGACCGGGTGGGCGTGGGCCTCGGGAGCTTGGCAGCGGCCGGAGAAGCAGGGGGACATTGCCCACCCGCAACGCAGCCCCCCGCAGCGGGAGCAGCAAGACCGCGGCAGCGGTTCTTCTAGGAGGCTCCGTCCGGCCTGATTGCTTCTCCCCATTCGATGATCCTAGGCTCCTGCCGCCCGTTCCCCCTCCTCTCAGCAGCTCGAGAAGCCTCGAACGTGCGAAAATGCCTGGGATCATCACCGCGCGTTCGTGGCTTCTCGGACTGCTGAAGGGAGGGGAACTAAGATAGATCCTGCCGCCCGTTCTTTCAGCGTCTCACGCGCTCCCTCAGCCATCCTCCCCTGCTTGGACTCACTGTGGGGTAGGAAGGCAGCGCATGCACAGTGCCGGAAGCTCGCCTTCTGGGCATGCGCAGAAGAAAATCTAAAAAAAAAATAAAAAAAATGTTTTTTAAAAAATGGCGGTGCCCAGGCACCGGCAACCGACCGCACCGGTACTGTGACGTCACCAGCGGGCCGCTACCGGTGCTATAGAGTGGACTGCACTGGTAGGAACCCACCACTGGACAGTAGGCACGATTGTGCGCTTATGCACGCCTCTTACCGACCTCTTAGGAATGGGGTGAGGTCGATGGTAGATAATCTGAGATTGAAGTTTTTGGGGTTTGGGGAAGAAACTACTGAGTCAGGTAAAGTGTTCCAGGCATTGGCCACTCTGATGCACTTTTTTTTACTTATCTTCCTATGTATTTATATCTCTTCTAGGGGCTGCATTTGTGCATTCCCAGCACCACAAAGAGGACATTTTAAATTACTCTCCCTGATAGGTGCCTCCACATGACACACCATTCAGACACAATAGCTCAGCCGATGCCTTTAGAGATTTCCTCTGCCCTTTCCCACCTGAAGGGCAGGGGGTTATCCTTTGAGGCAGACACCTCTGGGCAAAGAGCAATTTTTAAGTACCTTTCATGCAATGCTTCTATTGTGTACCTTACTCTGGCATTAGAATACTTGCTAATGTCATGCAAAAGGAAAATATTTGTAGTTCAGAGTTGACATGAGGGGTCCTTGGTACTCTCTGAGCTTACTTGTCTTCTTGCAGACATTTCATTACCCAAACTAGGTAACATCATCAGTGCTAGTGATGATGTTACCTAGTTTAGGTGATGAAACATCTACAAGAAAACAAGCAAGGTCAGAGAGCTCCAAGAATGTCATGCATCCTCTGTTAAATGCCTGGTCTCAATGAGAGCTTGCAGATCTGCAGGCTAGATTTTGTATACATAAAATAAAACCATATCCTGGAGAAAATAGTAGACTTTTTGACCTTGGTCAACATGTATAAATGGATGCTGGTAAAAAGATTAGTGTTCTTTGCATCCCGTGATGGTTTTGGAAAGGCACCTCTGTGAATATAGGTCAGACAGATAACAAGGAATTCTGCATTCTAGAAGCTGAAAATAGCCACAAGCGAGAAATACATTTTTTAAGGAAAAGGTAATCCACCAAAGCATTTCATTTATCTTCTTCTCTAAAGTTTTAACCTTCACCCCGTGGGTCTTTTCCACTGCAATAAATTTCTGTCTTAGTCACAGTGCCTGGTGGAGCAGGAACAGGTACATTGCATGATGGACTCAAGAGAGGGTGTGTGTGACTATTTTCTATTATATTCTGATTTTCCATTCAATTCTTCTCATGAGATTTGCCCTATTAAATACAAAGTGCATTCCATATATTCTGAATCGGGCAGCTGAATTGCTGAAGCCTCAGTCACTGGCAAAATCTGACCTTGGCTGATCTCAAGAAATTAAGCAACTAGGCTTGTCCTAGTTAATACATAGAGGGCAGGACATCAGGAAATGCAAGACTATAGGTTGGCCTTATAAGTCACAAAACATCCCCAAGTAAGACAATCACGAATCAATTCTTTATTATCACTGAGATAGCCACATAGACGTACACATTAAATCAATGAAATCCCCAGAGAATATTTATTTTTATCTTCTCTCTGCAATCAGGTAGTGAAAGTTAGGATGCTTAGTTACAGTTGGCAACGCATGTAGTGCATAGATTGTAATTAACCCTGTCACATAAACAAAGATACAAAACCTTTGTTTTGCTCAAATGGATCAAAAATAGCTCTCTTCAAACGCTGTGCTCTCAAAGACCAGAAGTGCCTTGATTTCTTTAATTTCAATTAATTAAACCTAATCTACAACCCTTAAGTTATGAATTTGAATTGAATGAGCCTCCAATTACAAATTTTAAATGCTTCTTAGGGCAAAGGAATAATGATTCCTTAGTTCTTTCTTGCAACACTCTCTTGCTACTACTATTCCAGCATAAGAAAAGTCTTGTAAATGCTAAACAAAAGGTTTTCTAGGTACCTTCCATTTTCCAGGTGCTTTTGGAAATCTAACAAGGAAACATACTGATTCAAAGTATTGAAACCTTTCCCTTTGCACTTTTAGAATGGCATACAGTATTTGGAAGCTTATGAGTGATAGTTGAAAATTCAACTAAAGGAATTCCTTTTGCCTAGAAATATATCTGAAATATAACTAAAAATTATAGAGTGATTCTGAGAAAAAGAATTACAATACCGTATGAATCACCATATTATATAGACATAATAATGCCATATACCAGTATTGCTTTGGGCTCTAAACATGAAAATAATTTTTGGAAACTCTATGTTTGGGAGGCTGCACTAAGTAGACAATATAAGGCAGGGGTGTCAAATTGGTGGCCCATGAGCCGGAAGCATCACGCGCAGGCCATGCCCATCCCAGCTCCACAAAGGCAAAAACCGTCATGATACATCACGTGACTTGATCAAGTTTGACACCTGTGATACAGGGCTAGAAGAAACAATGCAGCTTAACTATAGAAGCTTCATTTAACCCTGTTTTGCCAAGTATCATCAGTCTTTATCATTCATATTAATATTTAAGTCAGTCTGATTGCTTCCCAGATATACAGAACTACAAATCCCAAAACTTCCAGCTTTTGGCTTTATTGAAGGAAGAATTTGAGGAGTTGCAGACCTTAGACCTCTGGAGGACATTGGTTTCCAGGAGGCTTGCTTATGTCTACTATTGGCTAAACCAGGGGTCGGAAACCTTAAACACTCAAAGAACCATTTGGACCCGTTTCCCATAGAAAAGAAAACACCGGGAGCCACAAAACCCTTCTTGTGCCTGATTATTTCCTGAGCGGCCACAGAACTAGCATATGTAGTTGAATTAAACGTTCTGTTTTCTTCTGAAACTTTTCTTTTCTTGGATTTATCCATGGTTGGCCTACCAGGGGTCGAAAAGCTCAATAAATCGTGTGCCAATGGGTATCACACATTGGCGGTTGTGACGCATATTTTGAGTGACAGGGAGCTGCAGCAGAGGGATGAAAGAGCCACATGCGGCTCCAGAGCTGTGGGTTGCTGACCCCTGGGCTAAACTAACTTGCATTTGATAATTGCCATTCTTAAATGTGCTGTGACAGTTTTATCCATACAATCTTAAGGGGAAGGTGATAATGAAAGCATTACTGTATTTAGTATTTTGAAATCTAAGCTTTATACAGTGTATTACTATAGGCAGCCATATATACTTCAGTGCATAGCATGTATTTATTTATTTACCAAATTTATACCATACATCTATCCAGTGACAGTCTGGATGGTGAACATAATAAAACCATAATTAATCCATACCCTTACTTAAAAAACAACAATCCCTCTTCTGGAAATCTCAGATCATACACAATGTTCCTGTACCCACACTGAGTTTCCACAACTAACAACCTGGCTCCAATGGTTGGTAAATATTTAAAGGGCTCATTTAAGTTATTTACTTAAGTGCTGACCTGACTCCAGAATAACAATAAAACCAGAGTTTGAATAGGAATCAGATATATGTATCATTAATAAATGGGTAAGGTCCAGTGGAAACTGATCCATTCAGTTTGCGGGAGGCAAATACTTCAAATATTTGTAGGCTACCCATTGTGATAAAATGCATGTCAGCTCTATGGTATGCTTAAATAAAGAGAAAAGAAAAAGAATCTCCCTTGAAAGCAATTCTTAATTAATTAAACAAACAGATACCAAGATCCATATTCAGAATGGCATTTGGTCAGACAGATCAATCCATGGAGACGATTTGTGGTTTGGATGTACTGTCGCTTGAATATTGAACTCAATGTATGAAGCTAGTGTTTCTAATTATAGTTACATTAAATTTAATAAGGTCTCATATTCTGAAACAAATAATATGTAGTGTGTCCATGTGACCTAAATGGCAAACAGAGACCTGTTCAGCATGACTGTTTATGCAGATTAATTTGAGCAAGAATTGTTTTGCCTAAGTGAAAATAAATATATAAAAAAGATGTCCTCACAGCCTCGCTAGTATGGGTTGAACATGGAAAGAGAAATTATATATTTTTTTCTTTCTATATGACTGCCTGTAGGTGGAGGGTGGTGTTAATTTTCTATCAGCTCATGAATGTTGATTGTCCTGCTAGTATTTATTATTGTAAGTTATTTTTAATATAGCTCTTAGGGTGGCTTGAAACACCAAATGAAGGCCTGTTCACTCTCCAGTTCTGAATCTTCATCCTATGATTTGGAAACTTGGTAGGATGGAGGTGGAAATGGTTGCAAATCATTGCCTCCTACTCCTAGAGTCTTCCTGAACAAAAGTCACTGTTACCTCAAATGCCTTTTTAATGGCATTTGGATAATTTACGGGAGGAAATTCTCTCCACTCCATTTGGAGGAGTGCTTAGAATGCAAAGATTTGTGTGTGAGGGAGTGATAATGATTATTGCTTGGCACGATATGGAAAGTCACATTATTTTCAAGTGGGGCGTTTTCAGCAGCCCACACATATTAAACCTGGCAGATGGAACTTGCCTGGGAATAACGGTCATCATAATTTGACCATTGTCCCAGATTTATTACAGTGCAGTAAAATTATGCCTCATATCCTCATTTCCAAAAGTGTCTGAACTATTAATCTGCCTTTGAAATTAAGTTTAAAAACCCCTCACTCTGACAGTGATTGGTGTACCCTGGCTGCTTATGGCAGTCTCAGAATATCGACTCCCAACTCCTTCAGGAAGATAAAGCATTTGAAGTTTTTCTAATTCTTCATTCACAATCTGAGAAGCCCAAACCAATATTGTGGCTTTATTCACTTTAAGGAAAATGTGTTTGTCTATCAATTGTATTAAACCTTCCTGGCTCGGTAATTCCTTCGGGAAATCTCCTCATTCTTCGAGGCCCATATGAAGTGGTGGCTTTTCTCATTCCTCTTTCAAGAGTCAGGAAGCCCAATTTATCACAGGGGACTTACATTAAGAAGAGAGGGAAAAGAAGATGCAGTGAGGCTGGAATCTGTTCCTCTTAGCAATGCTTCTTGTCTGCTTGGGATTCACAAATCCCATTACAGGTTGATAACAGGAGAGTGCTGTGGTATATGTACTATATTACACATATGTACAATGATGTACAATATTATAAGTTGATGACAGAGACAGTAATGACCCCGAGAGCTAATAAAAAAGCCACGTAGTAGTAGCCATGTAGTTGTGGGGGATGTATGGAGTTTAATTGGAACTTGATATCAGTTACCCACTAAACAGTGATACATTTGTCATTTATATTGTGACTTTTAGGTTTATGGGGAAACCATGTGTTGTCCTGCACATACCCAGCAGAAATGGTCATAAAACAACCGAAACAACTACTGGTAGCAAAACAACTACTGGTTAATGCTTTCCATATATTTCTCCCAAAATAAAAAATCAGAAACAGCTCTGAATCTCTGACATGTTTCTGTAAGCAAAAAGTATTATTGCACTTCATTTTTTTTGTTCCTTCCAGTCATTATTAACTCCTGCAGTTTTCTTAGCAATATTTCAGAAGTGACTTGCCTCTGTCTTCTTCCTATGGCTGAGATAAAGTGACTGATCCAAGATCACCCAGCTGTCATGATCTCCTGCTTTCTAGCTCAGTGCCTTACTGGTTCTCCACACTGCACTTCATGCTGCTTAGGATCTAAGCTCATTTTCAGGGGAGGTACAATTATCTCTAAAGTACATGCCCATCACATGTGTTAGGAAGGTGGTCAGGGTATACCCAGAGAGCTGCATTAAAGTGCTTTCCTCCATGAGTGGGCAGGAAAATTTGCTAGCATAAATTGTGCTGCTTTATTGCCGATCCCATTCTGCCTTAGTAATAAGTCATCGAGTGGTGTCATCCTTACTTAATGTTGGACAAATTAAAAAGCTCGACTGTTAAATTCTCCTGGCTTCATTTCCCCTCTTACTTGAGAGTATCAACATTGATTTCTCTCTTTATAAGTGGTGGGATAAGGATGAGCTTAGAATAGCTATTTTAGCTACCAGTCAATTTGCCTATTACATTGCAGATGCAGAAGTGCTCTGTGCCTGCCACCAGTAAATTAGATTATTTCTGAACATGGGACTACTGCTCTTGTGAAAGGGCACTTAACCCATATTCAGAAATAGTCAAGTAGGCCAGATTGCAGACACAGAAGAGGGGTGCGGAGTGAAACAGAAGGAAGTGATTGATGATAAGTGGGCTCAAGCCTTGAGTAGCAACGAAAAAGAATGGCAGCATTGGCAGAATGCGGTCATTGCCAGAACATCCAGAAATAGTCTGTAGGGTAGGCGAAGTGGCATCCCAAATATTCAAGCAGTAAAGGCTACAATCATGTAAAACCTTTTGTGAGCAGAAATCATGGAAGCAACAACCCCCAGCAGCCAGAGTATAATTCTCTTTCGAAGTCCAAATGAACCTTCTTTCAAAAGAGTGCTAAACCCACATTAAAAAAATAAGCCTAGTGCTCTAAACTCATGAGCTCTACAGCACAAACCCATGTATTTAAGGAGTCCACACAAGTCCTGATAAATATTTGGGAAAATGTCCATCAGCTATTTCAAATCCAGATGCCTCTGCAGAAACCAGGTGTTGATTTCTGCTAACACCTGACCTGAATTATCCATGGACTACAGTGCCCCAGTGGCTGGATAGAAGGGAATGGCTGCAGTAGTCTAAAATGGCTATTAAAACCAAGACAGTTCTCAGCACCATGTCAATTACACTCTTGATGAGTTGTGCTAGACCACATCCACAGCAAAAACTGTGGGGAAGAGAGAAAACATAACAGCCTCAGCTTGAACAGGAAACGAGACAAAGTCAATGTCATAAGGATGGGATTGCCGGGGTATGTTTGTGCTGTGTTTAGGGAATGTGTGGATGAGCTCCTGGTCTCAAAAAATCATAACAGAAACCCACAGACAGCCATATTCTTTTCCTTTGAATCTTATATTTGCTTCACCAATGGATTACCTTAATAAAATAAGTTCTGGCTTTATTCAGCAGTGTAATCTTTTGAAAGGTTTTCGGAGGTAAACCCTAGTGGACGCCACAGCAGCAGTTCAATCTCGAAGTTGCAAGGGCATCAATCATAGCTGGAAAGTCAACACGAGAGAAGAAAGGTCAACACCTCTTGGATAAAAAAGGCAAAGCAGCCCAGAGCATATTTATTCTCTGAACAGCCAGAGTTTATAACCAAGCTCTTGCTGATTGACCCCAATAGACATGATGTGGACAGTCAAGCAAAAACCTAGCCTCTTACCAATGTTTCTATTATTTGAGAGAGTGAAAAATTAAGAGCGCTTTTCTATCAACATACCTTTGTTTATCATCATGTTTTGCTGATACCACTGGCCTCGGCTTGTGGTCCTATCTCTGAAAGTTATTCAGGGCATAATGTATGTTTGCATTTCCTGTTTCCTGACCACTTCCCACCTGTGAGCTACCTACGTCCCTCTCTAACTCTCTTTCTTATGACTTGAGATTTTGAGTCAACTGACAGAGGAAACCCTGGATGGAAGAAGATACATGTTCTTCTCTCTCCCTGTCTTTTCTCAAACTTGGTTCATTGCTTTTATGCATGTGCCCTGAGGAAGAGATTCTAATCAGCCAGAGAAAATCTAGTCCCTGCCACTTTATAGAGAATAATTTTATTAAGTCAGTTCTAAATCATATATTATAGTTGTATCCTGATATTAAGAGCAAATCAACAGTGGAACAAATTACCATGAGTACAATGAGTTCCCTTTTCCAGAAAGTGTTGAAGCAGAAGCAGGATATGCAGCATCTTTGTAATCCACCTTTACAATTCTATGTGTGAATCTCTTGAAAGAATCCTAGATTTCCACTATTTCGTTTTTATTGCTAATAGTGACCCTCTGCATCTTTCAACTCTATTATATTAATATAATTGTCATATTCATTTAGCATAATCAGTTGAATCAGATAGTGACCGACAGAAGAATGTGGAGAAGAGAGAGTGCTCCTGAAAAGCCAGTCTCATCAGCTGTAGCTTCATCAGTGGTTATCCTTGAGCCATGGTGGCACAGTGGTTAGAATGCAATATTGCAGGCTGACTCTGCCCACTTCCACGAGTTCGATCCTGACCAGCTCAAGGTAAAGTGAGGACCCAGATTGTTGCGGACAATATGCCAACTCTGTAGACTGCTTAGACAGGGCTGTAAAGCACTATGAAGTGGTATATAAGTCTAAGTGCTATTACTATTGCTACCCAGAAGATATTATATTAGGCTGCAGCAGAGAGAGAGGTAAGAAGTAGGACTATGCTATCAGCTCAGTTGAAAGACTGGCAACAACTATGAACTTTTGCGATTTTTAGAGCAATCTTCCTTAATTCATTAATTGAGTTTCTATCCCATCTTTCCTCCAAGATGCTCAAGATGGTGTACATGGAGTCACCTCTTCTTTTTTTAAATCTTTTAAATCTTTTCAACAACCATGTGAGGTTTTGCTGAAAGAAAGTAAATGGCCTTTGTTGGATCTCTGGTCCCAACTTAAGACTTATCACCTTGCAGTGATGGTGATGAGAAAATCAAAATCAGGTGACATTACAGCATACAGCATAACTCTAATACAGCATACAGCATATGGTAAATTACATTACAGGTAGTGTGTGTACATACACCATACACCATACACCATCTTGGTGTATATATAGTACATTTTTATTATTAGACCTGATAGCAGGGACTGTGTATTTGTGTGTGTATGGGTGTGTTTGATTCCTGAACTGTAACCATGGAATAAATGCATTCATCAAGCAAACAAATATTTATGCATATTTCACTCATGGTTAATTGGATAATTGGTTTGTAGCTTTAATGCTTCATAAATGCATATACATATTTTAGTCATAGTGGGAGCAATAGTTTGTAGATCTAATTAGTAGGAAGAAATACATTAAAAAAAGTGTTGCATTCAGCATTTTGAGTGTCACTAAAAGTTGGAGCTCAAACTTAAATACCATAGAAAATAGGAGACAGTTGGAGAAAATGTATTGAAATTTAAAATGGTAAAGATGGGACAATTGCTTTAATTTAAATTTACAGGACGGCTATGGCTCATTTGTTATTTCTTTAGCATATTTGAATTTCCATTCTCAGTTTTAGCACCTTCTCAGTGCATCTGCAAAGTGAGTTCTACCGGCGTGAGATTTTGTGGTATCATTCTAATTAGCTGCTTCATCTGAAAATACACCAGGAACTGCGGTGTAAGTCCTTGAAGGTGCTAGAAGGAAAACACAGTTTTAAAATGCTAAACAAATAAATCAATCCTTGCCAAGTCATAAGGATAATTGATGCCTCCTGACATAAATATATTAAGGAACTTCTCCTTTCCTGGAGATGAAGAAAGAATTCTTCCCTTTCAAAAAGTGAGAGCTAGGTTTGTCATCATACATGTTTTATTAAAAAAAAGAATATACTTTGGCAGATTCAAATTCCTGGGAATTCAGATGGTTTGAGTATATGTATTTCATTCTGGAGAACAAAATCCATTGTCATTCTAAAATATGATTTAGGGCAAACAAACAAACAGCATATAAGACCCGCAGTGTCGCAGTGGTTAGAGTGCAGTACTGCAGGCTACTTCTGCTGACTGCCGGCTGCCTGCAATTTGCCAGTTCGAATCTCAGCAGCTCAAGGTTGACTCAGCCTTCCATCCTTCCGAGGTGGGTAAAATGAGGACCCAGATTGTTGGGGGCAATATGCTGACTCTGTAAACCGCTTAGAGAGGGCTGTAAAAGCACTGTGAAACGGCATATAAGTCTAAGTGCTATTGCTATATGCCTAGAGTGAAAACCCCTTTATATCACCTCGAGATTTATTTTTATTTATTTTTATTAAATGTATTTAAGTGCAAAACATAATTCTCCCAAGAATGCAAACTTACTCTTAGAAAAACATGGCAATTGTATAAAAATATATTTTAGAATATATACTGTAATGCATTTCAGAATTGCCTCCCACATATTTGAAACATTTAACTTTTTTTGACAGTGAAGCCAATTCTACACACTTTTCAAAGTATAGTTTCTTGTTACCTTTTTCAAGAAGGGCTTTTTAAAAAAGCTCTATTTATCATGCAGCTAATTAATGGCACAAATATCCTGTTGAAGGAATGGAGGAATCTGCAAAATGTACAAAATAGCCCAATGCTATTGCACGAGCTTTCATTTTTCCAGTATGCCCTCAATAAATCTTATTTTGTCTTATGTTATGAGTAATTGAATCATAGAATATTGAGGAAGAAAGGACATATACTGTAGGTCATCTAACCCAATTCTTACTCATTGCAAGTATCCACTAACCCAGGGGTAGGCAAAGTTGGCTCTTCTATGACTCGTGGACTTCAACTCCCAGAATTCCTGAGCTAGCATGATTGGCTCAGAAAGTCTAGGAGTTGAAGTCCACGAGTCATAGAAGAGCCAACTTTGCCTACCCCTGCACTAACCTAACCAGGACAATGGACATAGACTTCCTTTTTGAAGATCTGCAGCAAAGAAGATTGGAAGAATCCACCCCTGTCCTATGGTGAAGGCTTTCATTGCTTAATAATTATTATAATGATGACAATAAATTTAAATAAATAAATAAAAATAAAACAATTCATCCTGTTATCCAGATTCTGTTCTTTTATTTCCACTGTTTTCAGTTTAAGTCATTTATAAAGATACCTAGCAAAGAGAAGGACCGTGAGTGACATGAGAGCAGGTAACATGATAAGTATTGGAAGAATATTCTTCCAATACTTGATGGCCTGGCACAGATAAGAGGAGGTTGACCTATTCTCCAATCACCTGAGGGCAGGACAAGAAGTATCAAATTGAAAATTATTAATGAGAACGCCATCCTAGAATTAAGAAATTTCCTGACAGAACAATTAATCAATGGAGCAGCTTGCCTCTGGGAATTATGGGTTCTCCATCACTAGAGGTTTCAAAAAAGGATTGGATAACTATTTGTCCAGCATGGTAAGGATCTTCTGCTTGAATAGCAAGTTGGACTAGAAGACCTCCAAGATACTTTCTAACTTTGCAATACTACTCTACTCTACTCTACTCTACTCTACTCTACTCTACTCTACTCTACTCTACTCTACTCTACTCTACTCTACTCTACTCTACTCTATTTGTTCTGAGTCAAGGAGTCCATCTGAGACTTTTCTCCAATATGATGCCAAATCATGCATTAGCACCTATGAAAGAAGTTGTTCAAACAGGTGTAAATTCCTTGGACCACAGTATACCTAACCCACATTGATTCCTCTTGTCCTTAAGGATATCATGAAAAACCTGGTCAAATGTTTTTACCCAAATCAAGATACACTATATCCACAGCATTTGTTTAATCTTTAAACTAGTTATTTGGTCATGAGTGCATGTCAGGTCAACTGTGAGTTTAGATATAATTTCAAATTTTACTGATGATAAAAAGGAAGATAAGGGAAACTTCTATTTCTGTGGAATACTTAACTCTTATTCAGGCTCCTTTATTTCAATTTCAGTCTTGGGACTTCACTTCAGAATTCTTTACAACTAATGTCTATGGAGGTTCTCAGTCAAGCAGGTCATGGTTTTCCCAAAGGTGCTTTTTCAAAAGGCAACTAAACTTGCTTTGTTTTCTTTTTCTTTCTTTTTTTAAAGACTTTCTTGGATGAGAAGCAAAATGTCTTCAAGAAAAAACAAAGAAAGTCCAGTGGCCTTTTGAAAAAGCACACTTTGAAAAGGCACATTTTGGAGATTACAAGTAATGTTTTCATATTTCCGCCTCAATTTTCCCTGCTTCTCTTTTGACATATAAATGAAATTCCTGGAACAGATTTTACTATTCTTTCTGTCATGGCAAGAAAGATCTCACAGGGCCATCCTACATGGAATGGAGTAATTACCTCACAAGGTGGGTATAGACAAGAGCAAGAATATATTGTAGACAGGACTACATGTCAGCCTCCTGGCAAATAGAACCAGATGAGCTAATTCTACTTTATTGTAAGGCTACATTAACAAAATGTTGCAGGTCTGAAGGTACAACTTCCTGCCACCACTTTTAACCACTGGAACAATAAAGGTGGATCCTTCCTAAATTTCTTCCTTTGACCTCTGATCCTGTGGGGACGCCTGTGTCTCTTTTCTGTTTGCTAAGCAGTGTCTTTTGCCTTTGTCCCCCAAGGTTATCCACAATTCCATTCCACTATATTTATGTCCCCACACGCTTCCAAATGTCCTTTTGACTTCCAGTTTGAGGGGAGAAGGAAATAAAAGCCCTGCAGAAAACAGAGCTTGGGATTAGGAGAGGACATAGACTGTAAATATATGTTTTCTATTCCTCAGGAAATGTCTGAGGAATCCGTGAATCAAATGCTCATCTGCTTGATGGTGAAAGCATTTATCTTACTTCTCTTTCCTAATTAATGACCTCAAAAAAGCAGTTCTATTTTTATCTCTGATTTCTGAATTAATAACTGTAGTTTCAACTTTCAAATTAAAGCTCTTGTTCTTTATTTTTATTAGATGGTCCAAATACAGAAATTAATCATAGTATTCTATAATGAAATTAAGCAGCTATGAAATTTAGCCAAAACTATTCTTCTACCGGCACTGTGCCATGTTAATTGAACAAAACAAATACTCTTAAATCAACAGCATGAAAGATTTATTTTTCCGCATTAATAATCTGAAGGCAATCTACTAACTGAAAGGTACAACTGCAATAGATAATTGCTCATTACATTATTTTTTAAGAATAAATCTACATTATGTCATTGATGTAACAGATGTCATTTAAAACAGAAGTTTTGCCAAAGTGTAACACAAACTTGAAAACGAAGCTACAGATGAAATCTATCACTTTTAAATATGTTTAAATGTTTTATTCTGCTCCAAGTACCTTTTCAATGGAGTCGAAAGGAAATCATGTAGTGATTTATATCTTTTAATTTCTTGCAAATGACATCTTAGGACCAGCAATAATAATATCTGAATCTGATATCGATCCTGAAATGAAGAATGTTGCTTCTGAGAGGAGGTGATGCAATGCAAATGCCTTTCAGTGAAATAGACATGTTGAATTTGTGAACCAGCTGAAAGAGGTTTAATTGGGTGGAACAAAATTGGAAATTTCAGATTAGTTTTCATTAGGGATACGAAACACCCAATGATGTCAATCCCTAGAAATTATATTAAACTGGATTTATTTTTTGAGATTTCCACATTATAAAATTAAGCGCTATATTTAACTGTAGTACTTTAATATTTTCATCTCTTTTCATGTTAAAATCACTATGACTTTAAAAGTGCCCTACTTCTGGTTGTGCACTCATTTCTCATTTTCATGTCTTTTCTCATTTCCCTTTAGTATTCTACATATCACCAAACCCAGAGAGCAGAAGGTGGCGAATGATGAAGGAAGAGACAATCTGATTCACTGATTGTGTTTGTTCCATTGGCACTTAGCATTGGATTGAAAATAATAACAGATCTCATTCTTTTTTGTCATCTACCTCTATTGCAGTTGTTCACCTGTTCTTATTAAAAAGTAGTACAGAGAGGAAAGCCTTTGAATTCAGTCACTTATCCCATACAGACAGAAACTATATTATTGCAATAGATCATGTGTGTCAAACTTGTAGCGTCGTGTTGCCGTCACGTGACATTTCATAACGTTTTCCTCCTTCGTGGAGCTGGAGTGGGCATGGCCTGCGCATGACGCATCCGGCCTGTGGGCTGCCAGATTTACACCTCTGCAATAGATCAAGGATATAAAGAACAGGGAGGATCCAAGGTGATATGGAGTAAGCCCCCTTTTTAATTAGAAGCAGTAATTTTAGGTTTTTTGATTTAAGTTTACATAGGATTTAGGTTTTAAATTACGAGTCCCAGAACTTATCAGCACTTGTCCATGCTGTGGGAGTATGTTTTAAATTTTTTTTTAAACCACCCAAGGATGCAGAAACAAGGGCCAGCAGCAAAAGCAAAAAGGGGCTTGAAAAGAAAACTTAAAAGGAGACATAAATTGGAATTATAGTCAGGAGGAAACCCCAAACACAGACAACCAAAGATAAAGGACTAACTAAGAGAAGTTATAATTTTTAAAAAGTAAAATTGGCTATAAGAATAAGTAATTTAAAAAGCCCAGTGTGATTTGGACTTGTTTAGAATCTATCCAACCTGATGTACAATCCGAAGCAGTATTAAGAAATAGAGTGTTTTATAGAGGTGACATGATAGCAGTATTCCAATATTTGAGGGGCTGTCACTAAGAAGAGGGGGGTCAACTTATTTTCCAAAGTACCAGAAGGCAATACATGAAACAATAGATGGAAACTAATCAAGGAGAGAAGCAACCTGGAATTAAGGAGAAACTTCCTAACAGTGAGAACAATTAACCAGTGGAACAGCTTGCCTTCAGAAGTTGTGGATGCTTCGTCACTGGAGGTTTTTTAGAAAAGACTGAACAGCCATGTTTTTGCAATGGTATAAGTTCTCCTGCTTGAGTAAGAGGTAGGACTAGAAGACCTCCAAAGTCCCTTCCAGCTCTATTCTAATTTATTGATATAAAAATATCAATGTTACTCAATGTAACTATGATTTGGAAAAAACAATTGCTTAGTGGAGTGCAGCTATTCAGTCTTCCTGCCATTGTCTTTCTTCACAATTCTCTATCCCAGTGTTTCTCAGTCTTTGGCAACTTTAAGGTATATGGACTTCAACTCCCAGAATTCGGGCTGGGGAATTCTGGGACTTGAAATCTACAATCTTAAAGTTGCCAATGTTGGCAACTATCCCATTGCCTCTCACACACTCCTCTCTGGCCTCCCATTTTATTATTGATTCAATCTATTATGACAATAGAGCAGGCCTACTCTTCATTTGCTTCCTTGGGAAAGCCTAACATGATAGCACATTTAAAAAAAAAGATTTCACCCTCTCTTCCAAATGTTGACTACAATAATTCAGCACTGGACTTTGCTGTTATAATTCTTTCTAATGTAATGCTACTGTACTACAAAGTGCCCAAACATGAATCTTCTTTAAAAATTGATTCACCCTATTTTACATTCTGAATTTGAGAGCTACTTGGAACTTTTCATGTAAATACAATTTTATGTATTTGTAAATGTGTAGTGGGCTGCAATAGGCAAGAACAGACCAGCATACATACAACAGCATTTATTGACTCAAACTGAACTGAGGATAACAGGCAAATCCCTGTAATTTATATTCTGGGCCCACAGGGCCTTAACCAATGATAATACTAGAAACAGCCCACCCAAATATGAATGTTCTAAGTTTCCCTCCAAAACAGTTGAAGTTAACAGTTAGGGTCATCTAAAGGTTAGTTTCACTTTAGCTGGGTTTAACACAACTATATATATATTCAATATACAAATACTATAATTCTTTACACTGCACTGTACAGTATGACAAACCTGAACTTTGTTACTGCTTAACTTTCTCCCTGGAAACTCTGATTAATCATATTTTCTTTCCTGGATCCCATAGTGTTAGCATATTTTCCACCTACTAATCCATTGGCTGAATCAAATGAAGTAATTTTGTACTTAAAGCAGATCTCTATGAAGGCCAGAAAAGTGCAATCAGTTTTGAAGATGAACTCCCTACTGATTTCCATAAGTAGCTTTTAAAAGAAGAAAAGTCAAAATGACACAATCTATTCCTAAACTGGCAGGATTTAGCTCAGTGTGACATAGATCCTGGCTCTTGTAGCCCTGGCTTCTCGCACTGGCTCAGATGGTAAAATAACAATGGTGGTGTGGGCTAGGAGCATATGATGTAGTGCAAGCAACTAGGACGTTGATTTGTTGACTTTCACGAGAGTCCCAGTTTTATGATGCTGTACACGCTTTGTTTCATTACAATACCCTACAGTGATTGACTCTCCTAGGAGGATGTGGTGTTAATTAACAGTTGGACAGATTTACATTCAGCACAGAAAGGGAGGAAAGCTTTTGTTACATGATGTGTCATTCCAGCTATAAAGTGATAGAAGATGGGGAGGAATAGGAATGCCAGTGTTCTAGTTGGGAAAGGATTCTAACACATTTATTTAAAGTCTATTTTAATAAAGGGAAGCCTAAAGATAAAAAATTACTTAATTAAGCCAAAGCAATCAAAAATCAACATGTTTATCTATATATATAAAAGCAAAATCCACTCACTCATCATGAAATCTCCAGAACCGTAAAACCTACAAATCTGAAATTCGACACGTATGTTCCCCTTGGCTTGTAGGTGTTAGTTAAGAAAGGATTTTTCAAAATGACCATCAGATAATTAGTAATTCTTATACAGTAATTAACACGTGATGATGCTAAGGAGTTACACATTCTACTCCCCCTCCCCACCTGAAAGAGAGAGGAGGGGATAAGATAGGAGAGGCTTCTGTGGGGCAAGCCCGAGGGAGAGAAGGGGAGAGAAGGGGAGAGGAGAGGCTTCTGTGGGGCAAGCCTGAGGGAGAGAAGGGGAGAGAAGGGGAGAGGAGAGGCTTCTGTGGGGCAAGCCTAAGGGAGAGAAGGGGAGAGAAGGGGAGAGGAGAGGCTTCTGTGGGGCAAGCCTGAGGGAGAGAAGGGGAGAGAAGGGGAGAGGAGAGGCTTCTGTGGGGCAAGCCCGAGGGAGAGAAGGGGAGAGAAGGGGAGAGGAGAGGCTTCTGTGGGGCAAGCCCGAGGGAGAGAAGGGGAGAGAAGGGGAGAGGAGAGGCTTCTGTGGGGCAAGCCCGAGGGAGAGAAGGGGAGAGAAGGGGAGAGGAGAGGCTTCTGTGGGGCAAGCCTGAGGGAGAGAAGGGGAGAGAAGGGGAGAGGAGAGGCTTCTGTGGGGCAAGCCCGAGGGAGAGAAGGGGAGAGAAGGGGAGAGGAGAGGCTTCTGTGGGGCAAGCCCGAGGGAGAGAAGGGGAGAGAAGGGGAGAGGAGAGGCTTCTGTGGGGCAAGCCTGAGGGAGAGAAGGGGAGAGAAGGGGAGAGGAGAGGCTTCTGTGGGGCAAGCCCGAGGGAGAGAAGGGGAGAGAAGGGGAGAGGAGAGGCTTCTGTGGGGCAAGCCTGAGGGAGAGAAGGGGAGAGGAGAGGCCAATCGTAACTGCTCATTAATTTTCAAACTATAAGTGTCAATTTATCAAGCCCAATCACATAGTTTTGTAGAGAAGCATGGGTATCCAGCTAGTAGCTTATAAGAAGGAAATTGCAACAGGAGCTTACTGAGAACCTTTGTGAGCCAGCATACAGAACTGTGATTTATACAACTGTGTATAGATTTGCAAAAGATAATTCCTTTATGAATGTTGGGAACCAGCTGTCATAAAGTACCTTTAAAAAACCCCAATCAATCACAATTATTTTGTTTTATGGAATTAAAAACAATCTGATTCCATAAAAATAAAGACAAATTGTAGCTTCTAATATTGTCCTATTTTGTATCCCCAATGATGATAAATTTTCTAGAAATAGATAGATAGTTTGTATGGCCCCTGTTAGCAATTATAAACTTATAAAGCATTGTAGACTTAGCTTTGTTCAGTGAATTGAAAAGCTGTATTTAATGTATATTCTATATCGAGCTATCTATCATCTATGTATCTGTTTTGTATTGGAATCTATATCAAAATCTAGTATATAATAATTAATTTGATGTGAGCTATAGTAATTCTTTTTCAATGTTATACACAAGTTCAAATGAAGAACCAGAAAAAGCTATGCTTGCAATAATATTTTAAATATTCTAAGATATTTAAATAACAGAATGTTAGTAATGTTTAAACAATATACAAGTATCATGTAAGGAAATAACATAATGCACTGAGATTTATAAAACATAATAAAAAGAGAAAAAATTAAAAAGAAGAAAACAAAAAAAGCAGCCAACCAAAGAAAAATCTAAATTCCCCAAAACCAAAATCAATATATCAATCAAATAAAAATGTAGAACATTTGATAAAAAGTAGAAGAATCAAAAAGTTATGGTTATTACTGTATTTTTCGGCGTATAAGACACACCTTAGTTTTTGGGGAGGAAAATATGGAAAAAAATCTGCCTACCAGGTATTCATCTATTAGCATCCTTAGTCTTGTCAGCTTCAGCACATTATTTTATCCCCTGGTTAGGGCTTAAAAAAACCTTATTTGGAGCAAGTAGCAATGAAAAAAAGCCTGCAAAGACGTAGGGCTGGAAAAAACCTCCTTCAGAGGGAGTAGCAATGAAAAAAAGCCTGCAAAGACTTAGGGCTGGAATAAACCTTCTTTGGAGAGAATAGCAATGAAAAAGCCTGCAAGCCAGTAAGAGCTGGGAAGATCATTAGCACCTCGTTAGGGCTGGAAAAAACTTTTTCAGAGTGATTAGCAATGAAAAAAAGCCTACAAGCCAGGAAGAGCCGGGAAGATAGTTAGCGCCTCATTAGGGCTGAAAAAAAAAGCTTCGAAAAAGCTACATTCAGAGTATAAGATGCACCCAAATTTTCAGCCTCTTTTAGGGGGGGAAAGGTGCGTCTTATACTCCGAAAAATATGGTATATCTTGATCACCAGACATGTTGGGTCACTTGGCAATACCCTTCATCCTGTGGTCCCATGATCAGGAATGCTTCAATTGGGTATCAACCAAGTCTCAGTATACTCTCCTATGTCCAGTCCATTTTAAAAAATCAGCACTATCATGTATAATCTGGTCCCAATTAAGCATAGAACCCTTAAAGATGTGAAATCACATCTAAACCCATGCAAGATAATTGGATGCTATGACTATTTCTTGCCGAAATATAGGCTTTGTTTGGAAAACTTGCATTTAATGTACTTGGCTTTTTTTTCTGAGAAGTTAAAAAAAATAACTTTTCTCCTATAGTGATCATCATTAATCAAAGCTTATGCTGGGTTGATACTACTTTTATAGGAATCCAATTCTGCCTAGAAATTTGGGAAATCGACTAAATAACAAGATGAATAAGATTGGTCAATTCCTTTTAATTGGAAGCATAGATTTGATGCAGTAACAGAAAATAAAGACCTACTAATATTGTTCTTTGAATTTAATGGTTTCATTTCACAGGAGCTTTGCAAACACATTGCAGTTGGGAAATAATTTGTTGCCTCCAAAAATTTCTTCTGGAAGCCAGATTTTCTAGTGTTGACATAGCACGTCAAGGAGCCAGCTAATTTTTATATTCCTACAGTTGTGCAGACTCCTGAAATGTGGAAATGACCTCTGGTCATAGCCAAATCACTGCAGAACATGTTATGAACTTTTGCAACTCATTACTTTCCATCTGCTGCTGTTTGCCTCAGGAATATTGAATTCTTGTTCTCTTCATTTCCTTAATAAAATTAATTATTTCTTAGTCAGCTGAGGCTACCATTAGTACTGTCACAAATATAATGCTTCTTTTAATTTGTGGCACCACCCAGCTAGAGCAATGGCCTAAGGATTATTCCTTTGCCTCAGAAACCTTAGAACACTATGAGGTGCATTTTGTACTTAGCAGAGTCTCAGGTTGTGTAACATTTGTAGCATTTATAAGCTTCAGAAATTGTAAATGAATTTAGAGAATACCTTGGGGAAGGTATGAAAGAGAGATTAAAAGTAAACAAAGGAGCACATCATTAATGAGGGACATTGAAAGCCATTAGAGAGGAACTTTGAAAACTAAATCTCTTCAGTTTAGAAATTGAAGCAAACAGGGGGAAAATACTCAAAATAAAACACCTTGAATTTATTTAATGTAAGAGAGACAGAGAGAAACTGTGACTGGCTTCCAAGATTCTGTTTTAATACCCAATAACATTAAAGTTGCATTCCCTCCCAATATTTGTTTTCTTGATCTGGCCTCTCTTTGCCTCTCTTGAAGGGGTGGTGATAATCTCAAAAGCCTTTTATCACAGAGGTAGAAAAGGTGCTTTCAAGTCTGGAAGATGGAGACAGATCCTACAGGCATTGTTATGACAACAACAAGTAGATATTTAAGTAATGAACTCACACAAAGCCATGATACAGAGCAATGGGCACATGGCTTGCCTTAAATAGGAGAGAGGCTCCACAACTTATTTTTTTTAATTATTTATTTACATGGCTTATATAGCTGTCCATCTTATTTTTGCATGACACCAGGCAACTTACAATTAAACAAATAAAAGCACATAATACATAATATAAATGAAATAAATGAAAAATATATAATAATAATAATAATATAATAATAACAGAGTTGGAAGGGATCTTGAAGGTCTTCTAGTCCAACCCCCTGCTTAGGCAGGAAACCCTACACTACTTCAGACAAATGGTTATCCAACATCTTCTTAAAAACGTCCAGTGTTGGAGCATTCACAACTTCTGGAGGCAAGCTGTTCCACTGATTAATTGTCCTAACTGTCAGGAAATTTCTCCTTAGTTCTAAGTTGCTTCTCTCCTTGTTTAGTTTCCACCCATTGCTTCTTGTTCTACCCTCAGGTGCTTTGAAGAATAGTTTGACTCCCTCTTCTTTGTGGCAACCCCTGAGATATTGGAATACTGCTATCATATCTCCCCTAGTCCTTCTTTTCATTAAACTAGACATACCCAGTTCCTGCAACCATTCTTCATATGTTTTAGCCTCCAGTCCCCTAATCAACTTTGTTGCTCTTCTCTGCACTCTTTCCAGAGTCTCAACATCCTTTCTACATCGTGGCGACCAAAACTGAATGCAGTATTCCAAGTGTGGCCTTACCAAGTAAAGTGGTACTATTACTTCATGTGATCTTGACTCTATCCCTCTGTTAATGCAGCCCAGAACTGCGTTGGCCTTCTTGGCAGCCGCTGCACACGAAGGCAGTATGCATCTATTATTCATACAACCAAGAGGTTGTAATACACAACCCATTTCCAAGGGCCAAGGTTTGAGCACGAAGACAAGTTTACAAGGCCTTAAAAAAGACCAAGAGGATTGGGCCAATCTAATCTCAGCGAGAATTATGTTCCAAAAAACTGTTGCCATGGAAGAAAAGGTTCCCTTTTCTGGGCTCCACCAGCCAACATTCTTAGGTTAACAGTACCTGGTGCATGCCCTTCCTGCCAGATCAGATAGAGTGGGTAGAAACACTTGGGGATAGACAGTCCTAAAAATAACCTAGTCCTAAAATGTGAAGGTTTTTAAAGGTGACAACCAGCACCTTGAATTGCACCTGGAAACATACCAGAAGCCAGTGCAACTCATGTAGCAATGGTATCACATGTGCTGAATAGCTGGCACCAGAAACTACCTGCATAACTGATTTTTGCACCATTTGAAACTTTTCAAGGGCAACCCCACATAAATCGCATTACAGTAGTCCAAACTGTTCAAAAATTCATTGCCATTCAGTTTGATTTGAGTTGAAGCCTGTTGCAGCCCATAGTCTCTGGCACTAAGACAGAACCTCCATGCCATCACTCATAAGGCCTGGAATGGAGATATAAAGCTAGGTATCACCAGCATACGAGTAATAGTTCACCCCAAACTATCAAATGACCTCAACCAGAGATTTCATGTAAGTGTTAAACAGGAGTAGAGGAAGTACAGAACCCTGAGGCAACCCACAAATAAGAGCCACTGGGTGGATCTTTTCTTGCTATCAATACTGATTGGAGGAAGCAGGAGAATGAGCACCTCCAATTCCTGGAACCAATCCAGAAAAATACCATGGTTGATGATATTGAATGCTACTGAGAGGTCAAGAATTAAAGGATGGATGCATCACTCCCATTCCACTCCCACCAGAGGTCATCCAAAAGTACAATTAATGCTGTCTCAGACCCTGGCCTGAACCCTAACTGAAAGGGTCCAGATAAACTGCTTCTTCTTCCAGAGTCCTCTCAAGCTGCAATTCTCTACAACCTGTAAACGAAAGATTTGGAAACCAAACAAATTTTGTTTAGAATAGTGGGATCTAGAGATAGTCCCTTGACGATGTAAATCACTGCCTTTTTTAGAGATAGTGGAACTACCCTCAAAGAGGAATTAACCATTGCCAGAATCCAAATACAGTCCCTTTCCTGAGCCCTTGACCAGGAGGGATGTGTATTAGAGAAGTGGCTGCATTAACAGATCTAAAAACCCTGTCTACTTCCTCAGGCACAACAGAATCAAATTAACCTGCAGATAATCAAGCTAGACCCAGATGAAATAACCTCTACAGCAGTGGTTCCCAACCTGTGGTACGTGTACCACTAGTGGTATGCGAGGGCCTTCCAGGTGGTACGTGAACACTTTCGGGGTCATGAACGATTTTTAGTTAGTTATTTTTTACTTCACAAAAATATTTACTGCCTAACACAAGATAATCTGGCAACGATTTGCAACTGTTGCCACATGCCACCCATCTGGTCCCAGCGGCCCGAGAATCCAGTTACTGGATGCGCGGGGCCAAAAAAGGAACGGTACAATTATAGAAATAAAGTGATATCTGATCGAATTTAGTTTCTCTGGAACCAGGTGGTACGCGGCGACTGTACGGGACCTCCAAGTGGTACTCAATCACAAAAAGGTTGGGAACCACTGCTCTACAAGATCTGTATCAAGGCCAGAGTCCAACTTACATTATTTGTCCATCTGATGCCTAGCATAATCTTCACAGTAGCCCTGCAGGCAAACCTCAGCACAACTCCAACCCACTTGTAAAGCAACCAGGGTGTTCTTTCTCATGGAAATCTACTACCAAAGCTGAAGTGTAGGATGCTGAGAATTAATTTCTGGCTTTCATTAACCAATATGAATTGTTTACGGTGAATCGATGAGTGATGTTTCTTCAGATCATTCTAATAGCAATAGCACTTAGCACTTAGACTTATATACCGCTTCATAGTGCTTTACAGCCCTCTCTATGAGGTTTACAGAGTCAGCATATTGCCCCCAACAATCTGGGTCCTCATTTTACCGACCTTAGAAGGATGGAAGGCTGAGTCAACCTTGAGCCGGTGAGATTTGAACAGATGAACTACAGCTAGCAGTCAGCAGAAGTAGCCTGCAGTGCTGCACTCTAACCACTGCGCCACCTCGGCTCACTAATGAAATGTGCATTTGTTCTTTATACTGCTGAAAGAGAGGCCACCACATGGGTTATACCTCTTATTGAAGTCAGTGATCCATTGTATAATTAAAACCAACCTTCACCCAAAGATTTGAGGCTGGTTTTGATATTCTGTCCAGAAGAGCAATAGCAAATTGAGAGATTTGCAAGCTAAAGCTGAGTTTATACATATATACCTATTTTTCAGAGATGTGGGTGAAATGATTTAGGGAAATTATTAATCTAGTTTAGGGAAGGGTCTGCTGATACACTGAGAGATGAATTAGTGAGAAAAGGCACAACAGTGAATTGGACGATTAAAAAAATGTTATATGTTAATTGCAACAGGAGGAGAGGGGGAACTTTTCCATCCCACTCTTCTCTGCCAGACTTGTCCATTGACCTTGACAAGCTACTGGACCCATTTACAAATGAGAGACAAAGGAGTAAGTCTGCAGCCAATGCCTTAAATAACTTGCTTGGCTCATCTTTGTATGCAGGAGGGCAAAGTGTTTCTGATGGGGAAGATATTGTAAGGAGTTTAGAGATAACCTTGGGAAAGGTGTGAAATTATTAAACAGATTCTTGAACAAGAAAGTACACAGTCCAGAGACTGAAGCAGGCATCAGGAAGAAATTGAAAATAATCCCACATTGACTTTATCTAGTCTAAAATGAAACATAAACATACTTAGATAGGTTTTCAAAATTCTGTTCCTGCACCTTAGAAAACAAAAGTGCAGCATTCATGGAATATTTTCAGTGTCTGTTTATTGACCTGCCCTAACTTGAAGGGCTGATAGAAATCTAGGCTTCAAATTCATGACCAGTATTCTCCCTTTACCCTCACTTTTATCTTTTCTTTCAGGTCCAGACAGACATCGATAATGTTTTAATTTGTGGTTAGTAAATGCATTGCTGTGGTGGAATGTAGTCTGGATTCCCATGAGGAAGTGGCTGCATTTCAGAGAGCAAACAGACAGCAAAGCTTGGTCAGGGGAAAGGGGGAGGAACAATTAAGAAGGCTTCTTCCTAGCAATTCCCAGAATATATCAATAGTAAAGCAAATAGTTGGTTTAGTTTGGCAAGATTTCCATCTGTAGATGAGGAACAATAAAGGAAACTGCTCAGAAGTAATTCTATGCATCTTTCGTGGTTCTTCAAATTACAATTGCCCTCTAATTTTATTTTCACGTTTTCTCGCTGAAAGGAATGAACTAATCCTTTGGAAGAAACGGTGCTGTCCTTGGTGCTGATGTCAGTATCTCTCAGAGCAAATTTTTTATCCATAAGTATTTATAGTTCAGGATATTTTTAGCTATTTAGAGGTAAGTTCCATTAGTAATACCCCAGTCAACCAAAATTAGATTCTCAGCCTAACTCCTATTTTTTATGTTTAAATCTCCTAATTTAGTTTTCTATTGTACTTTATGATACTGTATGCTGGAGACTTTCATTCAGATAAAGCTGTTGTCACTGTAAATTAATCCAGGATTGATTACTTGATTGATTTTGATAAATAGGATGTGCAGATCAAACTAAATTTTGTCTTCCTCAGTGTTGTATGTACCTACATAATATTCCATTCTGACAACTTATCTGTCAGTTTAATCTTTTTAAATTGAAGTATGTATTATGAAAATTGTACATAATATTAAGAATTTTGAATACTTTACTAGCATCTTTAGCATCTTCTCTAACCAATGTATAAAATCTCTGAATGAAAGATGGGATATAAATCTAATAAACAAAATAAGTTAGATAAGATGCTTACAAATGAACACTGTTTTGTAAAATATTATTTTGTATGAGTTTTTCCAGCAAAATTACGACAACTGTCAGAGAACTCTGGCACTGCTGTCATACAAAGTACTTTGA
Source organism: Diadophis punctatus similis (assembly GCA_023053685.1). Classification (NCBI taxonomy): domain Eukaryota; kingdom Metazoa; phylum Chordata; class Lepidosauria; order Squamata; family Dipsadidae; genus Diadophis; species Diadophis punctatus. Next base: position 245,346,678 of record JALIGW010000001.1, read on the forward strand.
ATTACTTCACTTCAAGTAAAGTGAAATGTCTGTGAATCTTTTATAATTCCACTCCTATTGATAAAATATTCTATTATGGAGATCAAAGACAGCTGAATTGGGAATAGATTTCCTACCATAGGTACAGCTTTCTAAATAAATTATCTCCTGGTGTCCTTGATTTAAAGAAACTCAGTAATGATAAAAAGCCATTGAAATATAATTGATATAAGAATAATTACTAACCTGTCTTGTTCTTTTCAGCAAAAGTTCAAGCCATGGTTTATTGTTAAATAATCTGGGTGTTCCTCATGGTAGTATCCTATGTACATTGTCTGTAGCAAAGCAGAGAAAAGACTTTTCAGTTTTATTCACATTATGAATCAAGTCTACAGCAAGTTTTCATGAATGTGACAATTTTAATTTTCATATGAATTCAATGATTCATGGGATATTTCCTCTTTTTCCCCTAATTTCAAGAGGGATAGAAACATGTATTGCGTAGTATATTATAGTAATTTAATATAAACATCTAGGACAATGATGGTGAATCTATGGCACACATGCCGGATGTGGCACACAGAGCCATCTCTCTGGGCATGCCAGTGGTCACCCATTGCTCTTCTGCATTTCGGCACTGGCCAGCTGGTCTTCGCGCACACATGTGCACCAGAAACCAGAAGATCAGGTGACGGCACACATGCGCATGCCGGAAACTGGAAGCTCAACTTCCCGGAGCACACCGGGGAACTGCTCTTTTGGTTTCCGGTGTTCTGTTCCCCTGCTCCCGTTTCGGCACTCAGTGCCAAAAAGGTTTGCCAACACTGATCTAGGTTCTCATTATCTTTGTATATGTTCATGACAGTGGTGGGTTCCTACCAGTGCGGTCCAGTGCTCCATTCCAGTAGGGACCTGCCAATTGCTCAATTTGCACACGACGGCTCTGGTGCCTTCTTCGTCGCTCCGTCGCATGGCACCATCTTTTTTTTTGAATTTTTGGTCTTTGTGTGTGTGTGTGTGTGTGTGTGTGTGTGTGTGTAACATTTTTTGCTGATAAATGAAAATAAAGGGAGACTATTATAGATCTATTTCGAGCTATTTTGCTCTCGTCAGATAGCCATACCCGTAGTGGGAATTGAACCTGGGCAGTCTGCTTGAAAGTCAGAAGATTAACCTCTAGGCCACAGGGTTCTATTCCCAATCAGCTCTTCACCAGGAAAGGGTTATATATGTTTATTCTGTCGAGTCATCCTGGTGTATGGAAGGAAACATCACAGCTTCCTTTTGCCTTTCAGCCCCCCCTCTCTCTATATATACTTATATATACACACAAGTATACACACACCTTTCAGCCCCTCCTGGGACCATCCAGGCAGTTTTCTATAGTCGACAAACTATATTGTCTATATGTGTAGCATTTTTTGCTGATGTTACACATATAGACAGTATAGTTTGTCGACTATAGAAAACTGCCTGGATGGTCCCAGGAGGGGCTGAAAGGCAAAAGGAAGCTGTGATGTTTCCTTCCATACACCAGGATGACTTGACAGAATAAATATATATAACCCTTTCCTGGTGAAGAGCTGATAGGGAAGAGGACCTTGTGGCCTAGAGGTTAAACTTCTGCCTTACAAGCAGACAGCCCAGGTTCAATTCCCACTATGGGTATGGCTATCTGACGAGAGCAAAATAGCTCAAAATAGATCTATAATAGTCTCCCTTTATTTTCATTTATCAGCAAAAAAATTCCTACATATATATACATATACATATACATATACATATACATATACATATACATATACATATACATATACATATACATATACATATACATATATATACATACACACACACACACACACACACACACACACACACACACACACACACACACACACACACACACACACACACACACACACACACACACATATATATATATATATATATATATATATATATATATATATATATATATATATATATATATATATATATGCAGTAGCTTTGAAAATGTAATCCTTATACTTTTTTTGGGGGGGGGATATTAACTTCTGAGTTACACTATTTGAAAGAACAAAAGCAACTAACTTAATTGATTTAATTAAATTCTTTAGCTCCTAATGCACTGTTTCTATACAATTAAAAAGAGTTGTAGAATTAATGATCCTATTGTTAACATTATTCAGCAGAATGTATTTGCAAGTTTATTTTTTTTTAAATGCAGCATATTTAATTTGGAAAGAAATGCAATTTTTAGAAGAAAGTGCTCTAGAATCTTAATTCTTTTAAATGATTGAATTATAAGAATATAATTAAAGCTTTTGAATTTGCACTAGGGTTTGCTTTGAAGGATGAGGTAAAGAAAGTACTGCTATTGGTGGGATACAGTATCTTCTGCTCCTAAATGGGGATGTTGCTAGGAGTTTTTACAATATTATTCTTTGTGTATTTCATGATCTCAGACCAATTATAGCTAATCACATGACTTTCTGTTGTGAGCCAATTCCCAGGACCCAGAACAGCACCTGCTTGTTCAGGAAAACATACACACATACATGCACACAAACACAACACAAAAAATCCCCCTCAAAAAAAGAAAATGATAAGAAAAGAAACACAACTGTAGGCACTTCCCAGAAATTGAATATTTGTTTTATATGACTGTCAGTATTTAAATGATCTCTCAGATATTTTGAGATTTAAACATTTTAATAGAATTTAGCAGAATTCACACACACACACACACACACACACACACACACACACACACACACACACACACACACACACACACACACACACACACCCACCCCTCTGTATTTCAACTGTGAAACTTGAAGTCTAATCAAGGGGCATTGATATAAGTCTGAAATCTAAAACCTATTAAAAATCCTATGAACCTAAAAAATTCAGAGCTACTGGGGATTATGAAAAATATAATATCACAATTTTCATTAAGAACTAAGTAATTAAGTAATCTATGAGAAGAGCTTGCTAGGAGGAAACTAAAAAATTCCACATCAGTTCTCATGGCAATTAACACTTTGTATTTTATCTTTTTGGTATGTTATCTCTGAGGAATGGATTGGTTTGGATATAACGCTAACCTGCTTATTATTCATAATACCTCATAAATAAACACCTTTCTCTCAGTTTCTCTGAGAGAAAGCAATGCTTTATTTATTAGATTAACCATAGTTTATTCTGTCATCTAAATTCTGACAAAATGTAGTTAAATATAGCTATGATTGATTGAAGTAAGCCTTTTCATAATAGTTTATGAAAATGTCTTGATTCCACTTATTGTAGTTTCAGGAAGGGAGGGAGGGGTGTATTTTGTAACATTACAAACTATCATAAAATCTATGCCATAGAGAAAAAAATATGTTGAACCATTTTTTGTTTCCTAGATAAAATTGCCTTTTTAGGATAGCAGTGATTCACAGGGAAAAATGTATGAGTCAATGACTACTCAAATTTTTAGTTATTAACAAGTAGTGCATTAATGTTCTAATGATCAAATGGCTGACTAATTACAAATAGAACTAGAGCAGGCCTGTCAAGCTGGCGGCCCATGGACCGGATACTTCATGCGTAGGCCACGCCCACCCCAGCTCCGCAAAGGCAAAAAATGATGCAATACATCACGATCTGACCCATGATGCAATCGTGACACCCGTGAACTAGAGTTTTATGGAACAAATGCATATAGAGAAAGAATATTTGTCTACTGAAAGTTTGGAACGCATAACAGAAAACATTGAGTAAAAATTAGGGTTTGGGCACTTGTTTTGTTGGAAAGGGGCATTCTTGTTTATTGAAATTGTAATTGAAATTATTGATTTTGAGTAATCAAATTAATGTAGGGACACAGGGTTACATCAAAGTAGAAAGAGGCAATCTGTAGGAGTGAAGGAGGGCGTCTTCCATAAAGAAGTTAATGCAGAATGGAGTGAGGGGTGAAATACAAATAGAGCAAGAAGATGGGAAAGAAGGCTCTATCAAGTGATCAATAAAATACACAAGTTACTGTTAAGTGCTGGTCATTCTATCATAAAAGCTTTGCACTGAGCTGGCCAGGAAAGGCTCAGATTCACTGAAACTCTGATAGTTTGACCAACTGGACAGGATAATTCTCTGGTGCTAGAAATACTAGACACTGGACATAGCAAAGAGGATGAGAAAAACTGTGCTGAGGGAGTCCCCAATCAGGAGATCTTATTCACTCAGTGAGGAAACTGAATTAAACAATATTTAGATTGTACTATCACACATTTCTTTTATTTTGGCTGCTTGTGATGTTACAGTATCACTGCTGAGAAGGGAGTGTGCATTGTGCAATGCAAAGCTTCTCTGTGAATTAATTTTGGCTGACAGTGTTCTTAACAACTGACAGTTCTAAATATAGCCTGATGAGCAAAAAGACATTGCCCTTAATTTGGCAAATCACACTGCAGTTATTTTATATATATATTTCATATATCTATATGAAAAAGTAAATCGTTCAGGAACCAGGACCTGAAAGATTTGAATCAACATATTTTTTTTCTGCAGATGGATTTCTGTTCTTTGTTAAAAATACTTACAAGTCTGAAATAATTAATTTTGCACCAGATTGTTTTGTTCTCTTGCTAAGCTGTATGGTATGTAACACTATGTAAATCAGTTGCCATATACTATTTTTTAAAAGAATTAGGAAACAACAGTTAAGAACTCATGACCCCAGCTCTTAAATGGATGCTTATTATGTATTTTCTAATGTACTGTATGTTCATGCTTTATGGACTTGTCTTCAAAGTATTTTATCCACCCAAAAAAACAACATTGATCAAATTGCTTAAGAAGCCAAAGGAATAATAATTGTAGTGTTTAACCAAGTGGCAGAAGCCATTAATATATCATCTACTAGTCAAACTACCATTAACTGGTAAACCCTTTTCTAAAGATTTTTTTTTTCATTCTTTCAAATGCTAAGAAAGATGTGATTTCCCGGAATATTCAAATCTTCACTCCCCTTCAGAGAAGCTGTGAAATTGCATGCTCTTTTTTTTTCAAAAATATATTTATGCTATCTCCATTCATTTTAAATTCATGTGATACATAAATTTTAAATGACGCCATTCTTTGGGTGGGAAACGCATCTCTGGGTATACAGTACATCCAGATGACTGAATTTTCCCCTACAGCAAGCATATGAAGCATCTACCCAAATTTAATCCAATTGCATTTTCTAGAGCAAAGGTTTAGGATTGTTTAAAGATCCAAGAAGGTCTTCCTTGTTTGTTGAATTTTTGAAAGGAATTATTTGTGCAAACAGCCTGTTTTTAGAGCCTTAAGGTCACATTTTTCCATATGTTTTTTTCTGCATGGACTAATTGACTTCAAATCCCACAGGACACTGATACATATCTGTGGTTGTTTTCATGTATATAATGTTCTATCTACAGAGATTTGGAAGAGTCTAATATTGTATTATTTTACAGAGTAATTCAAAAGGGTTAATAAAAAAGAATCTGGTTAAAATGTAAGTAACCTTTGGGTGTTTTGTACTGTTTTAGGCTTTCGACTTATGGTTATTCATAAATTATTGTTTCTTTTGGTTTGCAAAGATTATTTACATAATATTACTATATATAATTTGTTTATTGAAAATGTTGATTATAATAGTAAAATCTAACACAAACTAAAGAAAGAAAAAATAGAGAGGAATAAAAATGCAGAAGGAAAGAAAGAAAGAAAGAAAGAAAGAAAGAAAGAAAGAAAGAAAGAAAGAAAGAAAGAAAGAAATACAAAATGTAAGAATATAACATATAAAGAAATGATTTCCAGCTTTCATTCCAGTAGGTAGAAACAAAATTAATTCAAAATCTTATTGTAAAAGTTTCAATATTCCACATTTATTTGGAACCTTAGTTGACTTATAGCATTATAAGATAAGAATCTTATTTATCTTTTTGCTGTTAATTTAAGACACTTTACATTCTTAAACCTATAATAAAAGTTTTATTTCATTCGATTAAGGGCAGATTCAAACTTGTCATTCCAAAGATCTTGAGTAGCTTAGAAGGAGTTAAGGAGAAGTTTCCAAAAGTGATTAGAAAAAGAGGTTTCTGAACTTTGTGTCCTTTAAAACTCTTCACCATAGTTCAGGGGTGGGTTCTGGCTTACCTCGCTGCCAGTTCGCTTCCTCACACGGTGCGCGTGCATGCGCAGTGCTAAAAACACAGCTTCTGCGCATGCACAGAAGCAAAAAATGACTTCTGCGCGTGCACAAAAGCAAAAAACAAAATGGCACCGCCTATGGCGCCACCAAGAGAGCCGGTTCAGGGGCATGTCCTGCCAGCCATTGCTGCTGGTTCAGCGAGTGGGGGAAAATTCCCACTATCTGTTCTATAGAACCAGTCCGAACCGGCAGGAACCAACCTCTGCCACAGTTGCAAGCAAGATGGCCAATCCCATCATCACTGGGTGCTCAAATCTATGGAAAAGCACTGTCTTGTGGTCTCCTTGTGATGAGCAGCCAACAAGAATACATGTGGGTAATGTCCCATCCTTATGCAGAGAGGTTCAAAGGGACTGGTTTCCTTACCAGTCCCTTGATCTTTGCCTGATTATTGGCTCCATTTTCACAGAGCTGTCTTCAGTTCACTGGAGGCTCATTTATGAAATATTAATTATTGTGCCTTTTTGTGCTTGTGGAGGCTTGCTTTCAGGGAAAAAAAAGAATATAAAGCTTCAAACAAACAACAAAATTAACTTACATTTTACAAAATGGCCTGGGGATGCATGTGGCTGCCATCAACACTTCTGTATGCCTCAGAGCTGGGGGAGATGGAGCTTAAGGGTGGGGGTCCTTTTTCCATTTGCTAATGGCACTTTCTTCTGCAGTAATCAAGAAAAGAAGTTGCTGATGCCTGAAATTTTCCATATAAAAAAGACAGGAGCTTTTAATCAAGTAAAATAATAGAATTAGGCTAGAATCAGTCTTTTCACTGCATATCAAAATGCACAAATTTTTCATCTAACAAAATGATACATGTGACTTTCTTGCATGGATCTGATTTACAAAACATGGCACATGTTTTTCCTAGAGATTCAGAAAGAAAATACATTTATTTTTTATGTCATGAATGAGGGAATCCTACAACATGCATAGTGCAGTATAATCTGTTGCTATTGTGGTTCCTGCAGGTTAGTATCACCATACACTTGGTGTCACTTCAGGGCTCATATTCCTATAAGCAGGCAACATGATGATATTTGATTTAACTGGGTTTTTTAACCTCCCATAGCTATGTTTTTGCTTCTGAGAAAAGATTCTATTCCAGCATTTCCCATTGCCTGGAAACCTAAAAATGAACCAATTTTTTTAAACAAAATGAAATTCCTTTGGCTCTATTTACACATACAGATCTGCTCTCATATCTTCATATCTACAATGCAGATTTCCTTTTGGGTAATATACTGTAAGAAAATAATTAGGAAATGATATAATTGCTGACAATTGGGAACATAGATGCTGTGTGTTTTGCAAATGGTGTATATCATCATTTATCCTAATTACACAAAACTTTATTCATGCATAAGTTCTAATGAAAACACATTTATTTTCTTTAGAGCATATAGTCGTCATTGCTAGAGCAGGAAGAAACTCAGAGTAGAAGGGGACAAATATAGAATCCAATTCCATTTAAATATTATTCTCTGTTTAAAAAAGCATAGGCTAAGAAAATGCGTAATCACAGGATTACTAAATTAATCTAAAATTCATTTCACTTTCTACTATCAATATTATATTCTCTACTGTGGATTACAATGCTTGTCCATTTCAAAGCTCAGAACTATTTTTATGTCACGTAGAAGAATCAAATCACTCTGATTTTGTGTTTTATGCTCATATTTTGTCCCCATAATCACTGCTGGTAAGCCATTGGTTCAAGTCCAAAAATCAAAACATGACAATTCTGGTGTTTTACCCTCATTTTTGTTCAAGCATCACATTAAGTATGTGCCCAACACTGTTGTTTTCTGTTGAGCTGTTCAAAGTTGTTCCAAATTTAGACAATCCAAATTCTTTCTAAGTCTGTGTGATATTACAACCAGTTTCCCAACAGCAATTGATGTCATTGTTGATGACTTCTTTAAATCTGAATATTATCTTACCAATTATTTGCTTTCAAGATTACTCTCTCTTGAAATGGCTTTGTGAACAAATGTAGAACTGATCTTAGATAAGAAGGGAATGAGTGAACTGTTAAGGAAAAAATTGTAGTTTAGAAAAATTGAAAAATCGATGCACTCCATGGACATTTTTGAAAGCTACTGAAGGAAAAACTGGACAACACAAGAATCCTGAGAAAGAGGAAAATGTGAGAAATAAACTCATAACTCTGCTTTGATTTTATTTAGTATAAGATGGGACTGAAAGAAACTCTGACAGGCTTTCAAAATTCTGTTATTCTACCTAAGTATGATAAAAAAAACATTACCGAATACCTTCTTGTGAATTAATGAATTTCATTTTACTAAGTTCAATGACTGCATGTTTATTAAATCCACATACTGTACTCTTGAGCAGTGTTCAGTAGTGATCAATTTATTGATCTGGCATATGGTTATTGGTCATCCATGTAAAAAAGAATGGGAGGTAAAAGTGTTCAGGAACTAAGAAAAGCACTGATACTATACACTCATTCTTCCCTTTAGCTTGATTAATGTAGAGCCTTTCAAAGAACAGGTTCAGTTGTTCTATAAATAGAACAGAACAGAACATAATAGAATAACAAAGTTGGAAGGGACCTTGGAGGTCTTCTAGTCCAACCCCCTGCTCAGGCAGCAAAACCATATACCATTTCAGACAAATGGTTATCCAGCCTCTTCTTAAAAACTTCCAATGTTAGAGCATTCACAATTTCTGGAGGCTAGTTGTTCCACTGATTAATTGTTCTAGGATGCTTCTCTACTTGAGAAGTTTCAATCCATTGCTTCTTGTCCTGTCCTCCTGTGCTCTGGACAATAGCTTGACTCCCTCTTCTTTGTGGCAACCCCTGAGATATTAGAACATTGCTGTCATGTCCCCCCTAGTCCTTCTATAAGTTGCAGATCCACATAACAATAGCAAGTATTCAATTTACATTTGGCTACCATGGGTAGAAACATATAACAGAAACTTGGCTGAGGGCTTCATTGAAATCAATATTTACTATATCTAAATATTTCCATACTCTACCAATTGATGTCTATAAAGAAACAGAGTTTAGTCTGGCATAACTTATTCTATCACCCAGGCTTTCAGTAATCAAAACAATAGCAATAGCTCTTAGACTTATATACTGCCCCATGGTGCTTTACAGCACTCTCTGGGCAGTTTACAATGTCAGCATATTGTGCCCAACAGTTTGGGTCCTCATTTTACTGACCTTGGAAGGATGGAAGACTGAATCAACCTTGAGCCCCACCAGGATCAAACTCCTGACAGTGGGTAGAGTTAGACTGCAATACTGCATTATAACCACTGTGCCACCAGGGCGCCAACAAGCTTGGAAGATATAGAATTACTCCAATGTAGCATTGAAATATTAAAATAAGACGTTAATAACCATATATCTTCCTAAGTTATATTGAGGCTAAAAATATTGGAAATTGTTTGATTTATGTTTTGGTTTAGTTTATAAAAACATGCATACATATTCATTTTATTGACATTTGATTGCAAAGTGTTTGGAGATAATTTATATTACATGTGATAAAAATGTAACATGTAATATAAATCTCCAAGCAGTTTGCAATGTAAAACTGATCTCCAAGCAGTTTGCAATCAAATTTTAAAACAAAGCAAAAAAAAAAAAAAAGTCATGAGAGGTAAATATTACAGATGCAAGGGAGGAGATCTGTTTCCACCATTCACACAGGAAAATAGTTGGTTTTCAAAAGGCATAAAACAATGTAATAGTATATGCCACTGAATATCAGGGGAAGAAATATCATCTCAATATATTTTGTTGTCTGACATGTAGCCATTTATTTTTGCTGTGCTATTCAAAATCAAATTTTAATGGCTCAGGTATCTCACCCAAATCTTATTTATATTACCTTGATCAGATTGACAGGATTGGTATTACATGTGGATTCCCCTATTCATAAGGGAATAAATAAATATAAGGGAATAAATAAATATAATACATTCTGGAAAAATTCTGGAATATAATACATTGTGGAAAAAGCAATAAAATTATAAACAATGGTTTGAAAAAAGCTGAATTCCATGTAACATGACTGTGCTAACTGTCCAGATGGAGGGTTGGATTGCTTTCAATTGATGCACACTAGGTGCTCTATCATGGTACAACAATCCTTCCTGCAAAGAATTGCTTCTAATGAGCCATGGTGGCACAGTGGTTAGAATGCAGTACTGGAGGCTACTTCTGCTGACTGCCGATTGCCAGCAGTTTGGCAGTTTGATTCTCACCAGTTCAAGGTTGACCCATCCTTCCATCCTTTGGAGGTTGTTAAATGCAGACCCAGATTATTGGGGGCAATAGGCTGACTGGGTAAACTGCTTAGAGAGGGTTGTAAAGCACTGTGAAGCGGAATATAAGTCTAAATGCTATTGCTATCCCTATGAGAAACAATGTTGTAAGAGAAAAACCATGTTAGCCTATGGTAAACCCAAAATCAGAAGGAGGGTGATAACAACTTTTCAGACTAACCCTTTATTGAAAAGCATAAGCAATCACAAACCACAGCTCTCTTTATCAAATGTGGGAAGAGACTAAATTGATATAGGGTGCATATTGATATGCGTGGACTGGGGGAGAAAGACATTGGAAGATAGGTAGGTTATGTGAAACAAATTACCTCATAAATTAACAACTGTAGTACGTTACACATTCATTATCTTTGTTGACAACGTCCAAGATAGCCTGAAATCTTTCAATGTGTATAAATTCAGCAATCTCTTGTTTCATTGTGCTGCCTTTTTCCAAAATGACTGTTTTGCAAATTTGCAATGCAGTGTCCTGTGAGATTGAGATCCTCGGATATTACATTGTCCTTGTTTTGATTCCTGATGTCAAAGTTATATCCAGTAATTCTTTTATGCAAAGTTTGGCTTGTTTGTCGTTTGAAGAATCCACAGGGACATTGTTGTTAGGTGATGGTATGTATTATATCAAAGGAAGAAGACTTGAAGGTGCCTCTAATTGTAATGGCATGTGAGAATGACCTTGAGGGACAAGGGAGGAGATGCTGCCTAGGAAACAATCAGATAAGAGAGGGGAAAACCCCCAGTGGTTTAACAGTCAGAAGAAAAATCTTAGGAAGGACCTGCCCTAATTGATCAGGTGGTTAAAAGCGGAAGTTTTTGCCTCCGGACTTGCAAGATTCTGTTAACTTAGCCTTACAATAAAGTAGGATTAACCCATCCAATAACCAATCCATGTGTATACTGTACTTGTTAGGGTGTGTGCTGTTCCTTGCTGGTATAGCTTGAGTGCTGGGCCCTATCTAACAAAATGAAATTCAGTGTAGAAAAAAGTAAAGTCCTACACATAGGTAAAAAAAAAACCAAAAATATACATATAAACTGGGTGAAACCAGGCTTAAGAACAGTGACTGTGAGAGGGGTCTTGGAGCCCTAGTGAACAACCAGCTAAACATGAGCCAGCATTGTGCAGCGGCAGCCAAAAAAGCCAACACAATCCTAAATTGCATTAACAGAGGGATGCAATCTAGATCAAGGGAGGTACTAATACCACTCTATAAAGCCTTAGTTAGACCGCACCTGGAGTATGGCATCCAGTTTTGGACACCACAATATAAAAAAGATATTGAGACTCTAGAAAAAATGCAGAGGAGAGCAACCAGGATGATCAGGGGACTGGAGACTAAAACATATGAAAAGCGGATGCAGGAACTGGGCATGGACAGTCTAGTGAAGAGAAGGACCAGGGGAGACATGATAGCAGTGCTCCAATATTTGAGGGGCTGCCACAAAGAGAAAGGAGTCAAGTTATTCTCCAAAGCACCCGAAGGACAGACAAGGAATAATGGATGGAAATTGATCAAGGAGAGATTTAACCTATAAACAAGGAGGGACTTTCTGACAATGAGAACAATCAACCAATGGAACGGCTTGCCCTCAGAGGTTGTGGGAACCTCATCACTTGAGACCTTCAAGAAGAGATTGGACTGCCATTTGTCAGAAATGGTGTAGGTTCTCCTGCTTGAGCAAGGTCCCTTCCAACTCTGTTAATCTGTTAAAAGCTGTAATGGCAAAGTAGATATATGAGTTGGGGGAAGAGAAAAAAATAGAATCATCTCTGATTAAATAACTGAAATACTAGTCCTTTGTTTTTGTTTTCTTTTCATTTATAATATTTATTAGAATTCTTTAACTAACTATGTTAGCAAATATGTTCTGATTTTGTTGCATTTTGTGGACAAACTTATATTAGAGGAATATGTAGCAGAAAGATGAAAGAATAAAATAAACAATAAACCGTTTGGATTGCAACCCATTTTTTCCCAGGAAACATTTCATACAATTACTTTGACATCTTCTTCCATAGAGTTTCAGCAGATTTATTCTTTGCCACTGGTTCAGATACCACATTCCCCTTCTTCTTATCTCATACTCTTCTTTAACTAGAAACTGTCCAGTTCATTGGCTTGCTCAGAATTCTCAAAGAATTAAACAGGATTGTTCCGCCTGTTCATCTTTGCCTTTTTTCCCATATGAAGCAAGAAATGCAAAAAAAATGTGGAATGAACAGCAGTTGTCATGACAACTTCTATCATTATACCTTTAAAAAATATTTAATGCTTTTCAAATGTTTCCTGCGGGCTCCCTGCTACAGAGATGTAACTTTTTAAAATTAGTACAACTTTCTTTACTAAAGTACACCTAGAGTATTAAGCATAGTTGTAAAATGGCATTAATTGAGGATAATCCATTTATACTTCATTTTCAGCAGAAAGCATAATAGTCCACTTTGGGATTATTATTACTGTAGGTACTATAGAGATGGATTAGTTTTCTAACATTTCATAGTCTAACTATGGTTTACGCTTAACTTTTAAAGTTTCACATTAAAAGTTTCTTTAGTTTTACTAACTGAAACTAGAAGGGGAGGAATTATTGATTTAGCCAACTAATTTTAGCTATAGAACATTTGGTTTATTATTATTTTCCCCTCTTCATTTCAGTGGTAACTCTATGTTCTTGTGTTACCTTGTAGGAAAATAGTTTTAGGGAGTCACATTTTAAGATAGAAGGTCTTTTTCTGTCTCAAGGACGACTGGTAATTAAGGAGGATTGATAATCAAGGAGAACTTGTAATTAAAATGTATTCAAAAACAAACAATAAAATTTGTCTATATTACATTAAGTGATTTTTGTTAAAACATTTGTCTGATACAGGTTGTTTAACCACCACTATGACAGTGCTGAAAAAAGTTACTTATGACTAGTTCTCAGACTTATGGCCACTGCGGCATCCTCCTGTCATATAACCAAATTTTAGGTGCTTGGCAATCGCATGTATTTATGATGGCAGTATCCTAGGGTCATGTGATTGCTATTTATGACCTTCCCAGCAGTCTTTCAACAAGTAAAGTCAATGGAGAAAGATGAATTCACTTAACTACTATGCAAAAAAAACAACAACCACAAATGGTAATAAAATCAGGCACATAATGACCACATTGTTTAGCAATAGAAGTTCAGTCCCAGTTGTGTTTCTAAATCAAGGACTACGGTACCTATATGTAAATGTTTATAATAAACTTTTACGTTCACTTCTGTGAAATTAGGAATCTCTTGAGGTTACTGTTGGATTTATGTGATTCAGGTACAGGTTATTTTAAAAAAATGAGCCCTAGAAAAGGTTGTGGAATTTGATAAATTAAGTTTTAATGTTGTCTTGAAGTAACTTTCTAATTATTTGCAGCTCCAAAAGAAAAGTTAAACATGGGATTTCAAAAATAGAATTTGATACTTAAATGAGAGAACTGAAGAAGTTTCTTGAATGAGAAGTGAAACATTTTCAAGGAAAATACCAAGAAAGCCCAGTTGCCTTTTGAAAAGCACCTTTGGGACAATCATGACCTGGATGCTTGAGAATTTCCATAAACGAGAAAATATACAGTTGTTCTCTTATCCTAGTTCAAGATGCTGTTTTTGATTTAAAGCTGTAAATAGTATTGTCCACCTTATATTCCAAACCCAGCTTGTTCTGTGGCAACTTTCCGAAGAATTTAAGTAAATGCTGAGGCCCTGTTGTGTCTGCCTATACCCATGATGGCGAACCTATGGCACGCGTGTCACAGGTGGCACGTGGAGCCATATCTGAGGGAACGCGAGGCATTGCCCTATGTCAGCTCCAGGGTGCATGTGCACAGCTGATTTTTTGGCCTTGGGGAAAGCCAAGCTTTAGGAGGCTTCCCTGAAGCCTCCGGAGTGCGAAAAATGGCCCAACGGGCAAACCGGAAGTCTGTTTTTCTGAACTTCCGGTTTGCCCGTTGGGCCATTTTTCACACTCTGGAGGCTTCAGGGAAGCCTGAGGGTGAAAAATGGCCCAACAGGAGGCTGCATGTGTGGGGATGTGGACATGCGCAGTATGGTGCGTGTGGGGGGGTTGCGTGTTGGCACGCGCGGGCACTAGTGCACGCGCAGTCCTATTTTTGGCACGCAAGAAGAAAAAGGTTCGTCATCACTGACCTATACTTTGGTGAATGGTTACTTACAAGAAGAACCAAACAAATCTATCAATTATACTTTCCTCCATGTTCTTTTTAAACATTTCAAGAAGACATTTTTATGTACTTTGTATTTAAAATGATATAAATGTAAGTCTTACATTTATATCATTTTAAATACAGTCTTAGTCATTTATATTGCCTATAACTATATTATTTCCAATATACAAAACATTATTATGCTGTGTTGGTTATTGTTCTGACTGAATGATTAAGCATGCCTGTGGTCTAGTATCATTGCTCAATACTATCAGCTATCTGAATACTATTACAAGATAACTATCCTGGGCTGCCTGTCATGCTACTGCATAATTCTTGCAGTTAGTTTGTCTAAAAGTTTCAGTAAAGCATACTTCAAAAAACCTATTCTTGTCTTAACTCTCTTTTGTTTGATCAGAAAACTAAGTTCTGCCTGCCTTTACCTTACCACAGACTGGAAGAAAGGGAAAAGCTGACCGAAAAGATAAAAATGGTGATTAACAATCATAAGCAAATTCGTTGCCATATTTTTAAGTCACAATGCAGCAAGTATGATTCAACAGATATGGATTCCCCACGATATTTTTATAGCCTTTGAAACATTTCCCCAAAAACATAACATCAAGAGCCGTGGTGGCGCAGTGGTTAGAATGCAGTACTGCAGGCTACTTCTGCTGCCTGCCGGCTGCCTGCAATTTGGCAGTTCAAATCTCACCAGGCTCAAGGTTGACTCAGCTTTCCATCCTTTGGAGGTTGGTAAAATCTGACCAATCTGAGGACCCAGATTGTTGGGGGCAATATGGTGACTCTGTAAACTGCTTAGAGAAGGCTGTAAAGCACTGTGAAGTGGTATAGAAGTCTAAATGCTATTGCTATTGCTATCAATATTTTGAACATTTGTTTTGATTACTGTGAGGTTTGGATTCTTTAAAGGATTAATTTCACCACGTCTCTTTTAGATTGTGGTTCTCAAGATCCTGCACAACGTTTGGTGTGGCCTGCAGGCTGATGGAAATTGCACATCTCTACATACTCCAGGCGTTCTAATCGGATACATGAAATATAGATGGTTCATATTCTCTCTTGTTTCACTATTTATTAGTTTATTTATTAGTGACATTTATATACTGCCTCACAGTGCAAGCACTCTCTAAGCGGTTTACACCAGTAAGCAATGTATATTTATATTGCCCCCAACAATCTGGGTCCTCATTTTACCTACCTCGGAAGGATGGAAGGCTGAGTCAACCTTGAGCCGGTGAGATTTGAACCGCTGACCTGCGGATCAGTGTCAGCTAATGTGGCCTGCAGTACCTGCCTCTAACCGCTGCGCCACCTCGGCTCTTAATCTCAGTGAAGAAATGTATACCTTTTCATCAGATATTATAGGTAAAGACAGGGAAGAGTTTTCACCCCTCACTATTTGCATAATATCAGCAATGAAACAGTACCTAGGCTACAGTTTGTTCTTGAACACAAATTATGTATATATGAGCAAATTCATTTGGAGGAATGAATTCGCCACATGTTCTTTCTTCTCCACAAATATGTTTCTCATATTTGGGTTCTTTGGTTCAGAAAGGGCTGTGATTACAATGGATTTTACAGTGTGAAGACAAGGTAAAAAACATTTTTAATTGTTCCTCTCCTCTTACCATGCTTTTACTCTAATATGCAAAACAGTAAGATGTGCAAGCTGCAGATCCTCTGCTCAACTAAATATATGTGGCAGATGAGGTTGCACACACACTCAAGAGAGTGTGCTTCGAACAATAGTTTTACACTAGGGATTTACACATTTATATATTTCTAGCCCATTTCTTGTCTTTAAAAAGTTTCCAAAAATAATAACTCTTGAATATGGTGAGCGTGATTAATACAGTGTTTCTTTGAGCAGAAATGAAATGCTTGCTAAATTCAGTGCCTGGCCACAAAACCTTTGAACAGCAAAAGATAAAGCTGTGCAAATGAGCAGAAAAGGTAGAAAAAGCTAAGCACAAGAGAAGCATCTCCTGTAGAAAATGTTCACTAACTTAGCATCTTGTTTGTTTGTTTGTTTGGTTTTTTTTAGGTATTTGGCAAAGTCTAATTAGAAAGAAAGGTGTTAATGGGAAAGAAGCAAGAAAAAGAAACCTGTGATCATAGGTGATGTTTCACTTCTGTGTTCATTAGGTAACAACTTGTATTTGTCATTAAAAAAAAGAAATCTAACAAAACCCTAACCCTAACCCTCTTCTTAAGGACAGCCTGTTTTCCCCTAAACTAAATAAATTATAACTTAAACAGTATAGATGTAGGTAAGAACACCTCCTCTTTACAGATGATCAGGGGTGGGTTCCTCCCGGTTCGGACCGGATCGCCCGAACCGGTAGCGACCCGCTGGTGACATCACGATGGTGTCATGGATCCGGTTCAGTCGGTGCCGGTCCGTGGGTGCCACCATCATTTTTGGGAATTTTTTCCCGAATTTTTTACTGTTTGGAAGTTTTTTCCTCTGCTGCTGCTTGAAAAAGAGCCCTCCTGCCCACCCCCAGGTTTATATTTATCTTTATTCCTTCACCCGAAGCACAGCTGATCAGCTCCTCAGCTGTGTTTTGGTCTGATTATAGCTACTGAGCATGTGCGGAAGCAGAATTGCACGAGGGGACATGCACGCGCAAAACATCGTGATGCGAACCGGTGGTGAAGGTAAGTGGAACCCACCCCTGCAGATGATGTTCTGAGTACAGGGTATCATATTAAACTTTAAATGCCTGTAAGAAGATATGTTTTAAAATATGAAGGCAACTGAAAATGAAAATGTGTTCTGAGTCTATTTCTCTATTTATTAATATTTGTGCATTAGAGTCGGAAGGGAGGAGGGAGGAGGGAGGAGGGAGAGAGAGGGGGGAAGGGAGGGAGGGAGGGAGGGGGGAGAAAGAGAGAGAGAGAGGTATGCCACCATTCCTTTCCTATACTTATTTGTTCTCCGTACCTGAAATCAGGAAAAATTTATATGCATTTGCTAATCAATAGCAATAGCCCTTAGCAATAGCCCTTAGCCTTATATACCACTTCACAGTGCTTTACAACCTTCTCTAAGCGGTTTACAGAGTCGTCATATTGCCCCCAACAATCTGAGTCCTCATTTTACTGACCTCAGTGTCAGGCAGTGATTTTTATATTGCCTGTTACATGTATATGCAGGGAGCTGCATCCCTATCTAATATAATGGTTTATTCCTGAGCACGTGATTGACATGTTCCTAAAAGCAAGACGTGCCTTTTTATATCACAGATGTAATTAATGAGGATTTATTGTTTTTGTACCGAAATAAATATTTTTACTTAGAACTTTAAACTGCGGTTTCATTTCTAATGTCAGAATTCTGGAAAAAGATCTACTTTCGCCTCTAATGAGAGTTATTCTCATCTTATCACTCAGAAGGATGGAAGGGTGAGTCAACCAATAATCAATGTTGTGTTGTGTTGTTTATATCAAAGAACAAGATTTTTTTCACCTTTCCTAAAAAGTATGTGGGTATAAATGTATCACTACTCTTTCATTATGAAGATTTGTTTTTTTTTAACAAATGTAAAACAAGAAGAGTCTAGACCACTCTAGAGAGTCTAGAACTTACCAATTAGGTTAACTCTGCCATGCATTTTCTACAACACAAATGAAATATTATTTCAGATGCTCATCAAGGATCGCTGGTGGAACATGCATTGTAGCTTAACATTTAAAGGTTTCCCTTATTGTGACCTTCTCAAGGGGACAGTGCTCATCTGCAATTCTCAGCCAAGGAAACCTGTGTTGGTTGAGAGATGATTCTGTCATCATGTGGCCAGCATGCAAGCATGGAATGCAGTAATCCTTCCTGCTGAAGCGATACCTATTTATCTACTCACCTTTGCATGCTATTGAGCTGCTAGGTTGGCAGGAGCTGGGTTGAATAATGGGAGATCACCCCATCATGCAGTAGTCAGTTCTCAAACCTGGGCTGTCAGCTTTCCAGTTGACAAGTCCAGTGTCTATCACTGAACTGTAACCCTGGCCCCTATTGTAGCTTAAGTATCTCCAAAGTCTAAACTACAAGATGTGTAGTGGAAAGTTGATGCATTTACCAGAATGGAATGGGTGGGTAAGGGATGCAAATTCTATAGCAGCAATTACTTCTTAATAGAGTAATTCAATTTGCCTGAATGTTAGGTAACAGATTTAGGCATGTGGATTCCTAGTTTTAGTCCTACTATCCTACTACCATCCTACTAAGGAAGGAATATTTGATAACACATAGTAGCAAAACTGCTAGTAATTTATTTTACAGAATCCTACAGCTAGATGCAACATTAAGAATTTAATACAATAATTTACTACTTTCTAATTTAAGAGCACAATTATAAAGCCTCTATAAATGATATGCCCCATAACAGTTTAAAGCAATCATTAGAATGTATGTGTAACTAGTCATTTTCACATAAATAATTCATTACTTAAATCAATTTCACAAAGAACTTCCCTCTCTCCTTCCTACTTCATGTTTAAAATTTTAATAAATCAAACTCCAAACTCATGCTAGATGGGAAACTTCTCAAAGAGTTCATGACATTACATTGAAAAGTCTATTCAAAGGAAACATAACAACTAAGTTCACATAGTTTGCTTAATCATGATTGTTAAAAAGCCACATTGGCCTGATTCATGCATAATAATAGGCTGTGTGCCAAGATTTACAATAGCCAGTGACTCAACTCACATATTGTGCTAGACCAAAATCAAATTTCATTACAGTCAGCTCAATATGTGATAGGGAAAGGCAATATATACAGCTTTAGTTTGTTAGTTAACACTGGAACTCAAGAAGGCAAAATTTAGCACATGGAATTAAAACAGGTGCTATATATTACAGGTAGGTATCCCACTGAACCAGTCGTGGGTTCTAAAACCCTTTGCTACCGGTTCACGCACGCGCACAACACTTCTACACATGCACAGAAGCGTCTGTGCATGTGCAAAAGCATCCCGGGTGGGTGGGCGGAGCCTCCCACCACCAGCGCTACCGGTTCTTAGAACCAGGC
This sequence comes from Diadophis punctatus similis, assembly GCA_023053685.1. Taxonomy (NCBI): domain Eukaryota; kingdom Metazoa; phylum Chordata; class Lepidosauria; order Squamata; family Dipsadidae; genus Diadophis; species Diadophis punctatus. The sequence goes on from JALIGW010000001.1 coordinate 245,366,459, forward strand.
CAAACCAGGAGCAACCCACCGCTGCACTGAACCAGGGGTAAAATGCTCCCGGTTTGGGTGGGCCAGTCGGTCGCCGTAGATCCGATAGAGCCGATAGCGATTGCAGCATGAGGCATCCCCCACCCGCTTCCCCCACCCACCTGTACGCTGCCATTTGGGTTCTTTTACCCTCTGTGCATGCGCAGAATGCTTTGCACATGCGCAGAGGGTAAAAGAACCCAAATGGCGGCATCCAGGCGGGTGGGGGAAGTGGGGGGGAGAACGCCTCATGCTGCAATTGCTATTGGCTCTATCGGATCTACAACAACCAACCAACCCACACAAACCAGGAGCATTTCACTCCTGCACTGAACTAAAAGTCCTGACATGGTTGCTCATTAATCAAGTTTTCTGGGACTGTTAATTTAAAACCATCAGAAATGCCACAGAAAGAGGCAACAAGAATCCACTGTAGAATGGAAGTAAAGGGTGCATGAGAATAAACAGAATCCCCTAAACTCCGCTGAAGATGTTACCTAGCCTGGTAACAAAATGTTTGGAAACTAACCCACAAGTTCGGTGAACGAACCTTTACTCTCAATAAACAGAATGTTAGATACTGAACAGGGAATAGGACAAGGATGTAAGGGTATTTCTAAATAGGTGTATATAGAATGCTTGGAATAACATCAGTGTTGGTTGGAAACATTTATTAATGTGTGTTTTATTTTTATAAGTAGCTGTGTGTTGTTTACTTTATATCTATGGAGATTCTCAATCATCCAGGTCATGGCTGTCTCAAAGGTGCTTTTTCCAAAAGGCAACTGGACTTTTTTTGCTTTTATTTTTAAATGTTTCGCTTCTCATCCAAGAATCTTCTTCAGTTCTAACTGCATAATTCTTTTGTGTTTTATTATATTTACACTTAAAAATGAAGCCGCCCAGAGTCCCTTGGGAGTTGGGCGGCCTATAAGATTAAACAATAAATAAATTAATAATAAAGAAAGAAAGCGAATGATACTGACATCATTTATCCCAAGCCTATTTTCCACAGAAGATGTAATCAGCACTTTAATGCACTTCAACATGGAGCAGAAATAGAGAAACATTATAATCTTGCTTATTCGCCATCCTGTTTTTTTTAAAGCATCCAGCCAGACAAATGCAACTTTCTCCTGCTTAATCTTTCCTGGATTCTTTTTTATACCCAGTGACAAATGCAAAACTGAAAACTGCAGTCGGAGCGTAGCTCCTGATTGCATTTTAATTTTAGAAGGGATGAGAAATCAGTAGAATGGAAAGAGTGAGGGAATTGGTCCTGGGTTGCTATCGCAGGCCCATTTTAAAAGTCACTGCTTTTACTACAGGGAGTGAAAAAGAGAGAGGAAAATATAATGAGCTCTTGGTAGACACAGTAATGGAATTCTAGGCTTCTTTGAAAAATTTAGCACCTCTTTCCTTGCTTGAGTAAAACTGAGGAGCTACTATTTGAAGGGTTTTTTGGAAGGTGTGAATGCACTCTTTCACCACTTCAACAATGTCAGCTGTATCTTACACCCCATAAAAGAGCTGTAGACTTTCATCTTATTCACACGTTCTATTTTCATTACTCAGACTCCTGCTGGAGGAAGGAATTGGGGAAATGTATTTTGCCAATTTCCTCTTCTGTCTAGAGCCCCCTTTCCACGCTTTTAAAATAAGTCTTTTCAACCTAAAGCGCTAGAAGTTAGATAGACAGGAGGTGATTTCCTTTGCTTTAAAGAGATTTAGAGAATTAAAATGAGTCAACATTTTAATAGTAAATTTATGATGTTTGCTAGTTTGTAAATGGTTTTTTTAAAAAAATATTTTGTAGTTTGGAAAACTAACACTGGCCGAAACTATGTTACCTTCATTGGTAGCATACTGAACTTCATTTACCTTTTCTCTCAAGGATTTTAATTGTCCCTGTTTCTTTTGTTATATTGACTGCCAGAAAGGAAGGCACTACATATTTGGGATTGGTCAGACATAGGTAGCCAGATAGTATTCTATGGGTTTCAAACTTTCTACTGGGAATTACATTCATGGGCCTGGGTGCTTTAGATGATACAGAATGCATTAGCTTGAGGAGCCACCCAGGATCTGTTGTTAAGTGGTGTTTCAGGAGACAATCTAGAAAATCTATCAGAATGGTACATATAATCCATCTTCCCTTAAGCAGTCAGAAAGAAAGATGTATAGATGTTACATTTTGTCATGGCCCATGTAGGAGGTTTTAAGTTGCATAAAAGGCATAGAAATGGAAATCACATTGCTCAAAACAAGCTTTTCCACTGTAAGTTCCATAGCAGGGGTGTGTTCCTCCCGGTTCGGACCAGATTGCCCAAACCGTTAGCGACCTGCTGGTGATGCAACGATGGTGTCATGGATCCGGTTTGGTCGGTGCTGGTCCGTGGGCGCCACCATCTTTTTTTTATTTTTGGTGAATTTTTCCTCATTTGGATGGCTTCTCCTCTTCCGCGGTTTGAAAAAGAGCCCTCCCGCCTGCCCCGGGTTAATACTCACCTTTATTTCTTCGCCCGAAGCACAGCTGATCAGTTCCTCAGCTGTGTTTTGGGCTGAATCCTGCTATTGAGCATGCGCGGAAGTGAAATTGCATGGGGGGAACACACCCGCGAACAGAGCAAGATGCAAACCGGTGGCGAAGGTAAGTGGAACCCAGCCCTGACTGTAACTGTGTATATCATGACACTGTAGTTATACTCCGAAAGCTCAAATAAATTTACAACATGTAAAATTTGTCTTGGTAAAACTAAAGATATTTTAGTCAAAGGACATTTGCCCTTCAGTCAAAATATATCAGCTAATTTATTAATGGTTGTACATGAGGAATTTTGAACTCTGCTTCTCAACAGCCTTGAATTACCCTTTGGGTGAGTGAGGTGACAAGGTGAGACAGATTTATATTCTCTATAGTGCTGAGGCAGTATCACTCATTTTATTTTTATTTTTTTAAATTTCCCTGGAAAGTTGTATAATATATATTATAGGGCTTTAATATGTAGGGTTTTTTTTTACAATTATTGTAGTTTAGTTAATTTTCTTAATGATTGCCAGCAAACAATAGAACAATATTATTTAGAGAGTGGAATCTTCTTACATTAAAAGTTTGATTATGTTTTCCCTGTGTTTGGGCTTCAGAAAACTGCTAAAATGTGCAAGATTGATCAATACAAGCTTCCAGGGAAGAGGTATTAAAAAAAATTAGGCATTTAGGAAATATATGAGAAAGAGTTGCGGAATGAGTTACTAATTAGAACTACTCAGGTGAGTGTGTCTAATCCTCTGAGAATACCTTGGCTAGTAGTGGGTTCCTGCCGGTACGGTTAATAGCTGTTGTTCGGCGCAGAGCCGAAGACGCTGCTGCCGTTCGTGGCGCGGGGGCTTTCCCCAGGCGCTGCCGCCGCCCGCATGGATGCCGCCAATTGCGTTCTTTTGCCCTCTGCGCATGCGCAAAGCATTCTGTATGCGCAGAGGGCAAAAGAACGCAATTGGCGGCATCCATGCGGGCGGGGAAAGCGCCCGGGGAAAGCTCCCGCGCCGCGAACGGCAGTAGCGTCTTCGGCTCTGCGCCGAACAACAGCTATTAACCGTACTGGCAGGAACAGGCAGGAACCCACCTCTGACATTGGCCATCTTTCTTTATTAATATTTCCTTTCATTTTGAAAAAAATATATATGTGGGAGTACCACCATGCCATCTGCTAGAACAAGATGACCTGCGTGCCTATTCCTTGTTCAATATTGTATGAAATTCTCACCATCTGTTAGAACAATCTCTCCTCTTTTAAAGAGGGAAGGTGCAAGGGGGTGTAGAGTGGTGCAGGGAATGAAGGTTTTCCAGTGTAAGGCTGAATATAAAATTGCAGAGAAGTGGCCTAAGGTTGTTACAATTTTTAGAGAACCTTTGGTGTTCAGGTCTATTTTGGTGAAATGAAATTCCAAGACAAGTGAGGGATTATATCAGGTTGTGACTCTATAGGGAAGGGAAAGGCTTTTTGTTTGCTCTAGGTAGGGTGTCACTGAATCCTACTAGCTTCAATATCATCCCATTTTCCCCTGAAAATTGTTTCTAAAGGTTGGACAATAATGAGGAATAAGACAAGGAGAATTGATAAAATTTGGTGTTCTACCTGAATGCTTCAAATTGCTGCTATGAAGAATAGTGGAGTTTTGTAATTCAAAATATAATGTCTGGGTTCATACAGCATGTTAAACCCCAAACCTGGATTAATAAAACCCAGTTGATGTGTTTATACTTGTGCATATGCTACATCCAAACAACCCAATAAGATGAGGAATCTAAGCCACTGACTTAATATATTATGCAAACCTGGCCATCATTATTCAATTATTCATTCATTCATTCATTCATTCATTCAATCAATCAATCAATCAATCAATCAAACAAACAAACAAACAAACAACAAACTTGTATAACTATCCATCTACCACAAAAACACAGCACAATAAAAAAGACCATTTTAAACAATAAACAGCATTGAGATCCCAGAACACTCTATATCAGTTCCATCAACATCCTGGCACCAGTGCTTAAGGGAAAAGCCAGGTATTTACCACTTTCCTGAAGACCATCAGGGTGAGGGCTATCTGTAGCTCAATGTTAAGCCAAAATAACAATTTTTGTTTCTTTGGGCATAGATTATAAATAGATTACAGATTACAGATTATTAAAGTTGGAAGGGACCTTGTAGGTCATCTAGTCCAACCCCCTGCGACTGCAGGCTGACTGCTAGTTCAGCAGTTCAGCTGTTCAAATCTCACTAGGCTCAAGGTTGACTCAGCCTTCCATCCTTCTGAGGTCGGTAAAATGAGGACCCAGATTGTTGGGGGCAATATGCTGAACTCTGTAAACCGCTTAGAGAGGGCTGTAAAGCACTATGAAGCGGTATATAAGTAAAGTGCTATTGCTATATACACCATTTCAGACAAATTACAGTCCAATCTCCCTTTGAAAGTCTCAAGTGTTTGAGCTCTCAGAACAGGCTGTTCCACTGGTTGATCGCTCTCACCGTCAGAAAGTTTCTCCTTATTTCCAGGTTGAATCTCTCCTTGGTCAGCTTCCATCCATTATTCCTTGTCTGGCCTTCTGGTGCTTTGGAAAACAGCCTAATCCCCTCCTCTCTGTGGTAGCCCCTCAAGTATTGGAACACTGCTATCATGTCACCCCTGGTCCTTCTCTTCGCCAGACTGGCCATGCCCAGTTCCTGCAACCGCTCGTCATATGTTATAGTTTCCAGTCCCATAATCATCCTGGTTTTCTCTAGAGTTTCAATGTCTTTTTTGTAGTGTGGTGACCAAAACTGGATGCAGTACTCTAGGTATGGTCTAACTAACTAGAGTGGTATTAGTACCTCCCTAGTTTTAGACTGTATCCCTCTATTAATGCAATTTAGGATTGCATAAATAAATAGTTCTGGATGAATCTCTAACAAAGGATGCTTTTGGAACTTCTGAAGACAGCACCAATTCCTGATTCTCATTTTAAAAATACGATCTTAAAAGATTCAGTGGTTCCCCTTGTCTAGATCATGTATTTACCTACCTCACTGCATTATAAAGGGTCCCCACTGCCTAATAAGCACTTGAGTTAAAATACATTTCAAGTAGCAACAAAGCTCAGACCATCAAAATTCATATAAAAACAACAACAGAAGTGACACACCATAAAGTAGTTATAAAATGAGAAACATATAATTAGAGATCAAACATTAACACAGCATTAAAGGCTGGGTTGTTACCTTCCTTAGAGCATAAAGAAATAGAATCACAGAATTATATAAGACAATTTAAATCGCTGGTTTCAACCTCCTGCTCAATGCAGAGATCCAAATGAGATAATTTTATCTCTGTGGAAGGGTGTTCAGAACTAATGAATAATACAAAAAATCCTCTCTTTCTTCCATAACAGTATCATTTCTCTAAGTGTTTGGAGATGTGATAGGAAATTTCAGGCATATTCATGAGGGAATAAGCTTTTTCTGTGAGATTTCAGCCCTCCTTTTGACCTGAATAAGTAAGAACTAGTGGCCTGAATTGAGACAAACCTGCTGGCATCAAGCTAAGGATTTCTCTTCCTCCATCAACTGATAAGGTGGTTCCATTTATTTATTTATTTATTTATTTATTTATTTATTTATTTATTTATTTATTTATTTATTTATTTATTTATTATTTAGTTTGTCGATCATGTACTAGATAACAGGTATAAGTATAAACATGGACATGAACAAGGAATGAGTACAAATAAATGGGGACAGTAGGACAGGGACGGTAGGCACGCTGGTGCGCTTATGCACACCCCCTTTACGGACCTATTAGGAATGGGGTGAGGTCCACAGTAGACAGTTTAAGGTTGAAGCTGTGGGGGTTAGAGGATGTAACAATGGAGTCAGGTAGAGCATTCCAGGCATTGACCACTCTGTTGCTGAAGTCGTATTTTCTGCAATTGAGTTTGGAGCAGTTTACTTTGAGTTTGTATCTATTGTTTGCCCATGTATTATTGAGGTTGAAGCTGAAGTACTCATTGACAGGTAGGACGTTGTAGCAGACAATTTTGTATACTATGCTTAGGTCAGACCATAGGTGGCATAGTTCCAGGTTGTCAAAGCCAAAATTTCGAGCCTGGTGGCGTAAGGGATTCTATTGTGAACAGAGGAGTGGAGTACTCTTCTCGTGAAATACCTCTCGACCCGCTCAATTGTATTAATGTCTGATATACCATGCTGGAAAAGTTTCTTTTAGGACATCATTTGAGCTCGCATAATTTGGTCCAATGACTGTTAGTTTAAGATCAGAAGTAAAAATAGTGATTAAAGCATAAATAGTGATTAAAAATGAAAGAAATGCAGGACTGTTCAATCTGAAGATGAAAATAGGAACATCACAAGGGCAAAAAGCCAGAACTAACAGAGATACTAGATATGGCTGACAAGCCTGAGTGGGTAGATAACATCTGATTCCATCTCAAAACCTTATTGTGAATGTGAAGGACATTTTCACAGATACAGTCCTGATAAACTCATTTGTCTTTCTGCTATGGTTTGTACAATATGTAAGCATCCCTAATTTGGGATGGAAAAATGTAGTGAACTATTTCAAAAAAATTCATATAATCTTTAATCAACATGGAGACTATGTTCAGCATGGAAAAAGTGTTTGTTTGCTGTTTGGGCAGATTGATTCCAAGCTGATTGCATTTAAATGGATCAAAATGCAGTAGGGTCCAGATAGACCAAAATTCAAAAGGTGCCAAATAATACATCACAAAGAAAAAGAGAAATTTAAAATATTTTGGTCTGATTCCAAGGAATACTGCCTAGGATTCAAGAAGGGTATCCATGTGGTTATCTAGAGGATGAAATATTTTCTCTATGCCAAAGATATTCCTTTGTCTTTTTTGTAGATATAGAAAACATACTGTACCAACATTATATGTATATTTATCAATATAGAAAGATTATAATTTAAACTGGAATTCTTAGCTAGATGGGGAAGACTCGAAGCTGTTCAAGTGCAGGCAAATATAGTTGGTTGTCTAAGAATTAATGACTGTTGGGCAATTTTGAGGCTTAACTAAATTACTCATCCAACAGAAAACATATTCAAATAGAGGATGATAATATGTGATATAGAAGCCATAGCATTCCGCTCTTGACTTTTTGTTTTGTTTTGTCTCTTCAATTTCAATAAGCATATCATTATTGGATTTCTAACATTTGTTTCTAATTTCTCTTATTATTTGCTATAACTTGCTATGCATTAAGTTTTAATTTTAAAAGGTTTTTATTGCTATTTTCTTATTCTTAAACTATTTAGAGTCCATGATGATTGGAATGATCAATAAACGGTATTAATGCAAGCAGGCAGAAAGGAAAGGAGGGAGAAAAGGAGGAAGGAAATAGTTTTAAGGGTCCCTCACATGGTTACTGTACATTTATCTCATACATTGAGCTTTTTAATAGTTTGCCAAGTTTCATTTGTTATAGAGTTAGTGATGTAATTTTTTAAAAATAAATGTTACTTTAGGGTGCCTAACTTGGACACTGTAAATTTTGGTCCCCTCTTATGTATGGAAGCTGGCTGGGTGATTTGGAGTAAGTCATTCTTTCTCAGCCCAGTCTACTTGACAATTGGGTTGTGGGGAATTATGTACAAGTTTTAGTTGTACTAAAAATAAAGGCAGGTTATAAGTCAAATTAAATGTGCACTGTTAAAGTATATAATAAAATCAAGGTGAGATAAGGTAATCTAAATTTTTGGTTAAGAAAGGACTTTTATTTTAAATTGATCTAGATCCTCTAATCAGATATATTATAGAAACTAGAAAACTTTCTTTTTTCCTTAGTAGTGCAAGAGATAGAATGCTACTATAAAGGGTTGGCTTAAGAACTAGAACTTGAGAACTATACCTTATTAGGTACTTTACAGTGGTGGCACAGTTAAATTTACTAATAAATTATAGTTTTATATTCTCTGTCATAAATGATGTTTAGTACATGAGATTGGTTAGTTTAATGGTCTGATATTTTATGCTTTCATTAATGTTTTCATTACTTTTTCATTGCTAAGGGAATGCAAAAGGAATCAAAGTTGAAGCAGCCTCACATTGATAAAATACAACATTATTGATACAATCATTAATAGGACAATACTACATTTTTTTGGGATGAAAAATGTTGTCATTTTTATTTTAATAATAACACAGTCATAAAGAGCTAAAGTCAAAATGTAGCCATCCATTTTGTTTTTCAGTAAATTTTCTGGAAGCTCTTTGACATGTTGATAGTTTCATTAAGAATAAAAGTCCTGCAAAAATTTCAGACAAGAACATAGAGAAATCCTCCCAAATAGGATTCAATAGATATTACAGGCTACCAATCAATATGAACTACTGTATATTAGTGTATTAGAATATGATCTATATTACACGTATCACATGTGAACAGCAGAGCTCTATATAAACAAATAGATGACAGTAGAGTACAGAGAACTTCAACACTTTACTACCATCTACCATATTTTTCGGAGTAAAATATGGTTCTCACCAAAAGAGGGTGAGAACTTGGGTGCGTCTTATACACCGAATGTAGCCTCACCCACCCACCCACCCCCACTCTTTGGCCTCTGTCTTCCAGCAATTTACCTGTTTGCAGCAAACAGGGAAGAGCCTGTTAAGCCAAGCAAGTCATTAGCAGCTTCCCGATTCCCAGGTGATTTGCCATGTGCTAAAATGAAACTGAAACTAGCTGCAAGAGGCAAATAGCTGGGAGAGACACACAGATTTTTATTTTCTGCTGAACTGGATGCAAGGGGGTAAGTGAATAACTATAAATGTCTGTAGAATGTTCAAATTATTAGACTTATTTTTTAAAGACTGCTTTATTATTGTTCTAGAGCCAGGGGTCTCCAACCTTGGCAATGTTAAGACTTGTGGACTTCAACTCCCAGAATTCCACAGCCAGCTTTGTTAGCTTTGCTGGCTGTGGAATTCTGGGAGTTGAAGTCCACAAGTCTTAAAGTTGCCAAGGTTGGAGACCCCTGTAATCTAGACAACTTAACAAATTAAAGAAGCTTTTTAAAATAAATGCTTGCTCTGAAGAGGCCCAGTGCTATTATATAGGTCAGCGGTTCAAATCTCACCGGCTCAAGGTTGACTCAGCCTTCCATCCTTCCGAGATAGGTAAAATGAGGACCCAGATTGTTGGGGGCAATATAAATATACATTGCTTACTGGTGTAAAATGCTTAGAGAGTGCTTGCACTGTGAGGCGGTATATAAATCTCACAAATAAATAAATATCTTCTTTTAAATAATAGAGAATAATGTATACTTCCAGAAATTTTAATTAATTTTAACAGCTCTGGACAAGTATAGTCTGAAATGTAACAGTGTCCTGTTTAGTATTAGAGTTAAATCCTGACTTACCTTGGAGTAGATCTATTTAAATAATTGGGAGGAGTTAGTGTGACTACATTTAAGAAAACTTTCTGGCATAATGTACATTTCTCCAATTCTTTGCTATTTCTATGGGTCAGGCACACATGCACAGAAATACACAGCAAACAGTGTATATCATCTGTGCTGTTTGCTGTTTGCTGTTTGGCAAATTGCTTGGAGGCAGAGGCCTTTTTTCCTTGTTTTCCTCCCCCAAAACTAAGGTGTGTTTTATACTCAGGTGCGTCTTATACTCCGGAAAATACGGTATTTATTTTCTATTGTCCTACTGTTGTAACAAAGTTTTATGTCTGAATCCCAAAATTCCCCCCATTATATTTGGTTTTAACATCCCACAAAGAGTATTATGAAAATGTGTTCTGCAGATGATTATTAACTGATTCTAAAATATATATATTTCTCCCCATGTCTATTAGTGAACATTTCTTTCAGAATCCGTATATTTGAATTTAATATTATTTTTCTATATCATCTAAAGAATATTTGCATCATAGCTAAGTGGGACTCAAATGTAGTGAAATCACAATAAACAAGTTTTCTTTTTTAATCCACTAGTGTGTCCACTAGCAAATGGAAAACTACAATGCTTGTATTCTTCCCAGGGGTCTTTAGTTAGAAACTGTGGGTAGAGTATTAAATAGTTTCGCTTCTGAACTGATCGACTGGAATTATACTGCAGTAACACCTAGTTCAAACACATTAAATTAAATTAGAGAACAAAACTAATTATGATCCAAAGTGTCCAAATTTAGGCAACTGTCTTTATATATACAGTTTAGTAATTTTTCCTGACTGTTCTGGAAAGCTGCAGAAATCACCTAGATGGTGATGTGTGACCATTAAAAAACAAAAAAAACCCTGTTTTTCACATTTTTGGATGTTTTAAAGGCTGGAATGGGAGTAAAAGACCTTTGAGAGGCAAAGTTGTTCTATTTGCATCCAAAAAATCATCCTCAAATCCTCAGGAGGCTGACAATGTGTCAGCAATGTTCAGCTATCCTGCATTTCTGTGCTGCAGGTTTGAGCCACCAGGAAATTGTTACAATTTCCCATTTTGAAAATAAAGTTTCAGGGTTATTGGCCAGCTACATTGACATTGATTTTTGCTGGAAAGTTGAGAAGCTGGGTGCTTGACATAACCTGTTGGGTCAAGGGTTGCTCATCATTGCTTTTATGTGTATATTATTTTTGCATAAACCGTGTTCTCCAGCTGACCAGAAAAAAAGACTAAAATAAATAATTCTTATTCTTATGAGATAAGATATGATTTCCTTATCAAAGAAAACACAGAGTAATAACATACAATGTCATCAGTATAAATCAGTATTAACTGTGCCATTGCCAAGAAGGAGGAAGAGATAGACACATCTTCTTGCCTGGTAAGTGGTGGACATGGGCAAAACTGCAAAGTCTTTCAAGGCCACTCTCCAAAGAAAAGCAGCACCTGATACCTTTAGGAAGCTGTGCACAGAAAGCCTTATTGTCATAGTCAGTTCTCTTTCCTCTGCTAATCTTCTCTTCTGCACATGCATGAGAAGAAGATAGATTTATAGTACTCCTGGGAAAACAAGGAATTATTTAATGTTAAATAAATATTTACTGACCCCTCGCATCCTGGACATAAATTGCTTCAACTCCTACCCTCAAAACATCGCTATAGACACCAAGACACACCAAGACAACTAGACACAAGAACAGTTTTTTCCTGAACGCCATCACTCTGCTAAACAAATAATTCCCTCACCACTGTCTAACTATTCACTAGGCTGCATTACTATTACTATTAGTTTTTCTCATCGTTCCTATCACCCATCTCCTCCCACTTATGACTGTATGACTGTAACTTGTTGCTTGTATCCTTACAATTTATATTAATATTGATTGTTTCCTGATTGCTTACTTGAACCCTATGACAACCATTCTTGACAAATGTATCTTTTCTTTTATGTACACTGAGAGCATATGCACCAAAGACAAATTCCTCATGTGTCCAGTCACACTTGGCCAATAAAGAATTCTCTTCTCTTCTCTTCTCTTCTCTTCTCTTCTCTTCTCTTCTCTTCTCTTCTCTTCTCTTCTCTTCTCTTCTCTTCTCTTCTCTTCTCTTCTCTTCTCTTCTCTTCTCTTCTCTTCTCTTCTCTTCTCTTCTCTTCTCATGACTACTTTAATTTCAACTACAATAACACTAGGGCTATCAATAGATACAAACTAAATGTATTCCGCTCTAATCTTGATTGCAGAAAATACGACTTCTGCAATAGAGTAGTAAATGTCTGGAACACTTAATCTGACCCTGTTGTTAGTTTCTCTAACCCCCATACTTTTTACCTTAAACTGTCTACCGTGGACCTTACACGTTTCTTAAGAGGTCCCTAAGGGGGCGTGCATAAGTGCACCAACGTGCCTACCATCCCTGTCCTACTGTACCCATTTGTATGTACTCATACAACTCAAATATATTGCTACAGTGCTGCTGCTTTAACTCTGTCCCTTATACACGTGGCTACTTGCTTTTCTTAATCAGCACAAATGAATGGGAAAAAAAAGACTTTCAGAGTCAGCTATTCGGGCTGATGTCCCAGATAATGAGAGGTAAACAAATGTGACAAGCAAGTAGAGGAAATAAAATAAGTCATGACAGTAATTGTTTCTGGGAAGAAAAAAAAGAGGGGGGGAACCCCAACAAAACAAAAAACAAAAACAAAGAAATGGGATTCCTTGCCATGATATTCCAGGAAGAGAAAGGGTGGCAGATTCCTGGCAATAGAATGGATATTCTCATAAATGTCAAGTCCCAGGGGAAGAACAGCACCTGTGGAAATTATGAGATTGGACATTTCCTGGAGTCAAAGCAAGATTCTCTTTCAGTACAAAGAGTTGCTTGTAGAATAGAATAGAATAGAATAGAATAGAATAGAATGGAATAGAATAGAATAGAATAGAATAGAATAACAGAGTTGGAAGGGACTTTGGAGGTCTTCTAGTCCAACCCCCTGCTTAGGCAGGAAACCCCATACCATTTCAGAAAAATGGTTATCCAATCTCTTCTTAAAAACTTCCAATGTTGGAGCATTTACAGCTTCTGGAGGCAAGTTGTTCCACTGATCAATTGTTCTAACTATCAGGAAATTTCTCCTTATTTTTAGTTGCTTCTCTCTTTGATTAGTTTCCACCCATTGCTTCTTGTCCTGCCCTCAAGTGTTTTGGAGAATAGCTTGACTCCCTCTTCTTTGTGGCAGCCCTTTGAGATATTGGAACACTGCTATCATGTTACCCCTAGTCCTTCTTTTCATTAAACTAGACATACCCAATTCCAGAAACCATTCTTATATATGTTTTAGCCTCCAGTCCCCTAGTCATCTTTGTTGCTCTTCTCTGCACTCTTTCTAGAATCTCAACATCCTTTTGCATCGTGGCGACCAAAACTGAATGCAGTACAATATTGAATGTTGTAAAAAGAGATGATTTTGTCATATTCATGATAATGAGGAAAAGAGCTCCTTTTCCTGTCTATCATGGTTTTGTCTGCCCAGCCTGTACTTTGCATAACTAAACAAGCTAAACAGTAAGCAAAGCATCTCTGTGCTCATTACTTATATCATTAAATCTATTGGGTGTAGTTTGGTCCATGGATGAGAGTCCCAAAGATCTATCCATATTGGGAAAGAATGTATTACAGTGCTTATTTTTTCCAAAATACTAAGTACCCTGAAGCATCTTGCTTTTATTATGGGATCTTAGAAGAATTTCACCTACATGTACCTCCTACAGCAGGGCTGTCAAATTCGCGGCACGGAATTTGGCCGCAGTGGCCATGCCCAGTTTAGTGAAGGGTAAAAAAAGTCACAATACATCAAGTGACGCCGACATGATGACGTACATTTGACACCCCGTCCTACGGTATGAGGCAAAGGAAGATAAAAGTATTTAAGTTATTATTACTACATTTCTAGTTGCAGTAGAAAGCAATCTCACATTACTTCTTCTTGAGAATGTTCATTCTGATTGCTACAAGATGAATCACTCTCTTGATTGAACTTGAGTGGTAATGGTATGAAAGTAGCTGAGTTGAGCCAAGGTTGGCTTGATGCTACTCCCTACTTTGGACAGAAGCAATATTTTAAAAGAAATGTTTGATTATTATTTTTTTAGGGAATGTGTACATGCCTCAGTGCCGGCTTTGAAGAGGAAAAGACTGAAGGACATGTTTAATAGATTAGAAAGAGCTACTATCTTCCCATAGAATTGGGGGGGGGAATCAATTCTCTGTTATAAGAAGAGTCTACTGATTTTGAATGCAAAGGATGGCATGCTGAGAAATACAGGTTATGCTACCTGTAAAACAAAGTCCTAACACATGAAATTGAGTTTATATATATTATATTCCTTCTCTCTCTCTCTCTCATATGAAAATATGAAAATCAACAATGTTTCATTTTAATGTTTAGCATTATGTACCGTATTTTTCGGAGTATAAGACACACCTTTTTCCTCCCTAAAAGAAGCTGAAAATTTGGGTGCATCTTATACTCATAATGTAGCTTTTTTGAAGCTTTTTTCCCCAGCCCTAACGAGGTGCAAACGATCTTCCCAGCTTCCGAATAAGTTTTTTTTTCCAGCCCTAAGTCTTTGCAGGCTTGTTTTCATTCCTACTCCCTCTGAAAAAGGTCTTTTCAGACCTAACGAGGTGCTAACGATCTTCCCGACTTGCAGCATTTTTTTATTTCTACTCCCTCAAAGTAGTTTTTTTTACCAACCCTAAGTCTTTGCAGGCTTATTTTCATTCCTACTCCCTTTGAAGAATATTTTTTTTCAGCCCTAACCAGGGGATAAAATAATGTGCTGAAGCTGAACAGACTAAGGAGGCTAGCCAGATGAATACCTGGTAGGTAGACACCCCCCCCCTATTTTCCTCCTCCAAAACGAAGGTGCGTCTTATACTTTGGTGCGTCTTATACTCCGAAAAATACGGTAATCTCTGCCAATAATCCATTTCTTTTTCAATAAAACTGATAGGAATGTGCAAAACATTCAGAAGGAGAGTTTTCTGTTAGCATGAATAGTAGCATACAAGTGTGTTAGCATGGGTAAACAATTAATTCCCAAAGAGTTAAAGCAGCCTTGACCCCAGTCAGGATGAAACATGGATGATTTCAAGGACTTTCTCAGCTCTTTGCATGTATCTGTACGTGCAGAAAACACATTTCCAGAAGAGCTGCCAGCAAAATGAAATGCCTGCCCCTTATAAGACACACATGCATCCATGAATAGTCTTTGAAGTGGTTGTGTAGGTCTTTCAAACAATGTGACTGTTTCAATGCTTTAGGAAAGGTTGATTCACTCATATGCACACTCTTTGTGAACAATCTTTCTGAATGACTCACATAGACCAGAAAGTTCTGGCTAACTCAGTAAACTTTTGCTAAATGTTCGGATGAAAGGCAGGTCTATCATTTGACTTTAGGCAGTCTGAACACATTAGCAAAATTAGCTTAATTGTATATTCTTAGTTAAAGTTGTAAGGAACAGCACTGCTGTGCCAGAAGTAAGAGATAATTCTATTCAGAGTTATTTTTACTTATTTATTTTTCTCTAAAAATTATTAGTGCCAATTAATTCTGAATCATAAACAATTTTAGGTCTCACAGCAAGTATCATGAATTGATTCAGTAAAGCTCAGATAGCAATAAGTTACTCTTTTTCCAAAGTTGAATAGAAATACATTATTCATGGTGAATGTTCTTTAGCTATTCTCAGTTCATCACTCATTTTTCCAAATGAGAGCTCTCATTCCTATATTGATGAAGAAGAGCCATTGTTGAAAACATGAATGCATAATGGTGTATAATGATGCAATGGTTAAGGCATTGGACCTGAATGCTGAAATCTTCTTTAGACATGTAAACTTATGGGGGAAATTTACTCTTACCTTAATTATGAGTATCTGTAGAGGACATAAGGGGGCAGGTAAAATAATCATTGTAACAGAATAAGAGAATAATACAGTTGGAAGGGACCTTGGAGGTCTTTGATCCAAGCCACTGCTCAAGCAGGAAACCTTTTCAGTCCAATCTCTTCTTAAAAACCTCCAGTGTTGGAGCACTCACAATTTCTAAAGGCCAGTAGTTCCACTGAATAATTGTTCTAACTGTCAGGAAATTTCTCTTTAGTTCTAGGCTGGTTCTCTTCTTGATTAGTTTTCATCCATTGCTTCTTGTCCTGCCTTCTGTTGCTTTGGAGAATAGGTTGACCTTCTCTTCTTTGTGGCAGCCCTTTAGATGTTGGAACACTGTTATCATGTCACCTCTAGTTCTTCTTTTCATTAAACTAGTCATACCCAATTCCTGCATTTGTTCTTCATATGTTTTATCCGCTAGTCCCCTAATCATCTTTGTTGCTCTTCTCTGCACTCTTTTTAGAGGCTCAACATCTTTTTTTATATCATTGTGACCAAAACTGGAGATAATATTCTAAGTGAGGTCTTACCAAGGCATTATAAAATGGTGCCAACACTTCACATGATCTCGATTCCATTCAGTGGTGGGATTCATTTTTTAAAAACTGCCGGTTCTGTGGGCGTGGCTTGGTGGGCATGGTGTGGCTTGGTGGGCATGACTTGGTGGGCATGGCAGGGGAAGGATACTGCAAAATCTCCATTCCCTCCCCACTCCAGGGGAAGGTGCAAAATCCCCATTTCCTCCAGATCAGCTGGGAATCAGGAGGCAGAGAATAGATGGAGGTGGGGCCAGTCAGAGGTGGTATTTACCAGTTCTCTGAACTACTCAAAATTTCCGCTACCGGTTTTCCGAACTACTCAAAATTTCTGCTAACGGTTCTCCAGAACTGGTCAGAACCTACTGAAACCTACCTCTGATTCTATTCCTCTGTTAATGGAGGCTAGGACTATGTAGGCTTTTTTGATGGCTGCAGTGCCATCAAACTGCTGATTCATATTTAAGTAATTGTCCACTAGGACTCCAAGATCTCTCTCACATCGTGACAAAGGTGCTGTTCCTTTTTCATTTGTATACTGATGCCATGTAGTCATACATAAGGAGAAGAACTTCCAGACTCTTTGTATTCTGAGAACAACACCAGAAGGATTTTTTAAAATTCTAATCTACCCTATGGATCTGTTTAGGGAGGGGGGGGAGGCGGAGGAACAGAGTGGGGATACAATGAAAGCTAATTCTGTTCCTTAAGTCTAATGAATAAATTGAGTGAGCGGTTTCTCAGAATAAAAGAAGGACAAGATAGATCAAGGTAGACCTTAAACCCTCAGGCTCAAACTAATTATTATAGCACTAGGATATACATTCCTTTGCTCTGTTACATTTTTTAAAAAAGGTTGTAATACATGAATAAGAGAGGACTGCTGCCGAATTATGCAGATCTGCTTGGGGTAAGCATTGTTAAAACTCAGCGGAACTATTTTAAAATGTAAATGGTCACAATTTTAATTTTATTATTACACCTTTTGTATGTCCAAAATCTAATTACTAATATGCTATTTATGGCATATTATGACTTTCTTAATCAGAAGGCACTTAAGTGTCACTTCTGGGTCCCTCTCCTTCCTTAATGATGCCAGTCTTGCCTTTTCTGAAATTTTATTATAATCTGAGGACAAGGCATTTGGGGTTTTACATTCATTCTGGAGTTGTAATCTGTTTGATTCCTCTTTCAAGGTGGTATCATTAATGACTAAAGACTCCATTTGTTCCCCTTTGGTCACATTCTGCTATTGGCACATCATCATTTAAAATGAGTTTATTGGAGTAAGGCAGCTAATAAATTGAAATCAAACAATAAAATAAAATATAAATTTCAGTAAGGAATATAGAAGATGTGGGTCATGGACAGAAAACTGAAGAAGTTGTATACATCTATTCAAAATGTACATTGGCACTTTCCTTTTGTAACTGTTCTTTTCAGGCATGGGTAAGGTTTTTTCTGTAAGTAGGCCAAATTAAATGTATTTAAATATTATTCATTTATGAAAGTGGAGGATGTGTCACTAGACTGGATTTACGTACTTTACCCTGTCATTAAGGCATACCAACTAAAAAGATCTTCCTAAAATGTAGGTTTTTGGAGCATGCTAAGCACAAATTATGGCCAGTTCATCAGCCAGAATTCTCAGCAGGTTAACAGAAATCCATAAAACATCCTGTGAAAGTACCACATTGTTCTCAGGAAACAGCTAGCTCCAGAAATATATATTTTTGACAAGTTTAACATGGGTGTAACTTTCCCTCCTCCCATAGAATTATAATGCTTTTGGAAAAAAATGACATTGACAACTAAGTAAATGTGGCACTGTTAGTAAATCGTAAACACATTGAAGAATTTCCTTTTATTCATGGTGAAATAGTAGAGTGACTGTAGACACATTAGCCTACTTGGCTTACCTTTGACTTCTCTCTATCAATAGGCTTAATTTATTCTTATTGTAACTTAACACTGGCATCTAGAGACAATATCCCAACTCCCGTTTCACTTCAGACAGGTTGAACAGTTTGCATTGCCAGTGCAGCTGGATATCCCAAAACAATGTCCCATAGGGCCATAGAGTATCTTATTAACTTGCTCAATAGAGCTGCGAGAAGACAGGTGTAATGTGTCCCTGTGGAAATTATGAAACTCAAGATCACAGTCCCTCCCCAGGGACACAGCTGTTTTTAAACAAGGCACTCTTTCCTCCCTTGCATCCCTATTGGAGATACACAGGTTTCTAATGTATTTTTTTTTGTATCATTAAAAATGTGAGTTTGGTTCTGAAACAGTAATCTCATCTACTTTATATTGTCTCTATTTTTTTTTCAGTTTTCATTTTGACTTTGTGCATCTGCCAATGTTCCTCTGGATTTTTCTTTTCAAAGGTTTAGCTACTTAATGCTGCTTTGAGCATCCATTCAGGCTGAAAGGCAGGGAAAATATTTTGAAAAAAAATAAATGCAAATCGATATACTGTCTATTGACATATTTGTGCAAATTTCTCTTTCATATTTGCACATGGTCAAATATATATGGGGAGGGGGGAGAGAGAGTGGGAAGAGAGGGAGAGACAGAGAGGGAGTGAAGAGAGGGGGAGGGAGAGTATGTGTGTGTGAGAGAGAGAGGGAGAGAGAGAAGGAGAGACTTTCTTTTATTGAGTTTGGGTAGTTTTCTTGCCAACAATATGTAAATTATGTAAAAATAGAGGAAAGTTGTTTCTCAGTCCTTTCTACCACATTTTTTAAAATTTTCCAATATAGCCTATATCCAAATTTCCCATCCAAATGCTAACCAAATTCCAGAATAACTATTACGGATGTACAAATGTGTTCACTTGATCCTGATCAGAGGTGGGTTCCTACCGGTGCGGTCCAGTACGCAGCTCTGGTAGGGACCCGCCAATTGCCCAATTTGCGCATGATGGCTCCGGTGCCGTCTTCGCCGGTCCGTTGCACGCCACCATCTTTTTTCTGGAATTTTTCAGCAATTTTTTGCTTCTGCGCATGGTAGCGCACTGGTAGCAAGGTAAGTGCAACCTGCCCCTGATCCTGATGCTGTATTTTGTACAGCAGAAAGATGCCTTATTTTGTGTGTTTTTTTTCAAAGCAATGGAACTTTGTGACGCACCAAGGGGAAGCTGATTCACTTTGCAGGTCCCTTTTGCTAGGATGGATAATTTCAAGAAACCCATTTTTATTGAGGAAGACAAAATGGCTGCACTGAGACTTCTTCACCCATTAGCACCACCATTACTACTTTGTGATTTTTCAGAGTTGCTGTGAGTTGGGCTGGATGTGAATAATAATCTTAAATGTTAAAATTATTATTTATATTTATTATTATTATTTCAAAACAAAGCACCCTTTCAGAGCTCTGCACTTAGGTGCTGCTTGTTCACTCCTACTTTAGAGTATATACATCGACATATATATCCCTCACAGCCTCCAATCACCAAGATAAGACCTTTGATGATATCTCTATTCTGGGTGGCAGTATGGAAACGAATCACTTCAGATGAATGGATGACTTTCCTCATCTGATTCATGTCAATATTACAATATTACATTGTAACCCTCCCAGGACTGCAAATAAATTTAATAAATAAAGTAAGTTTAAACAATATAGGAGAGAAACCAATAGAAACCATATTGAAGTTTCCATGAATGTGACCAATCTTCTCTCATGCACAACAACTGGAACCATCCATTTAGGGAAGAGAGGACAACTGTAAAACAGTATTGTCTAATTCTTGTGGACAATGAGAAAGGTATGATGGTTGATAGCCATGAATATTATAAAGAGTTGTAATGGGTCCAGAAAGGGTAAACACTCCCTCCATTGAGGTCATGAAACAGGTTAGCCATCAGAATGATTAACACCTGACAGCACATCTTCTAGGTCAGTTCTCCAAAACTCTCCCAGAAAGGGAAGTCTGGAAATTAGTCCAACATTGTCAAAAATGGCTGAATCAAGAAATGGACTCTTTAGGACCAGCATATTGGTGCCTTATCATCTCCTGGTTGTAATATATCATATATCATACCCAGAGTCACTTTGGAAAGTGAGATGGGCAGCATATAAATTCAACAGTAATCAAAAGAAACCAAAAGAGCCCTGTCAGCTCAAGCCCATCTAGTTCAGTATTCTGTGTTACATAGTGGATCACTGGATGCATTTGGAAAGCTCACAAACCTGGATAGGAGTCTGAGAGTTTCCTCTCATTGTTGTTTCCCAGGAAATCAATATTTAAGCTATGCAACCTATGATTCAGGAACTTGTAAACAGCCACCAATATTAGTAGCCATTGCAATCCTGATGTACTTTGACTCTGGGCAATCTCTCTGTAAAACCATTTCAGTTGGATGCTATTATTCCAACTGCCGGCAATGAACTCTACAATTTGACCATGTGTTATGTGAAGTATTTCCTTCTGTCAATCCTGAATCACCTTGAACTCACTGCAGATGTTTGTGAAGTGTAACAGTGAGAGGCAGAAAAACAAATATACTTTTCTATTCCTCTCAATGTTAGCTATACTGTGCATGATTTTATTCACCTCTATCACATCTCTCCTCACCTTTTGTCAATTGGTGCTAAAGACCCCAATTGCCGGAGCCTTTCCTCATAGGGGAGGTGCTGCTACGTTATGGATGCTGTTTTTTTACACCTCTTCTAGCTTTGCAAAGTATTTGTTAAGGTGCTAGGCCCAGAAATGCACCACCCTCTTAAAAAAACAATAATAAAGTAAAATTATAAATGAAACACATGAATGCAGTTGCCAACTAGAAGCAATCTCTTGGCTGTTGAGTGTTACATGAATTCTCCCCAGGGTTTATTGTAAGCCTGTGTCACTCTTTACACAAGGGACTATCATTAAACCCTGTCAACAAGATGTGCTTGAACCTAATAGTTATTTTTGTCTCCAGTTTAAACTTCTGTAGATGAGCTTATTACCTCATCTAGTTGTCATAATTTGTGTTAAAAGCATTTTAGTTATCACAGTAATTTAGATTTTTTAAAAGAAAAATCCTCATGCATTTGTGACTTTAAAGCTTCAATATGTGGTGACTGTTGTATTTGTATAAATGCAAATCAATTTTAAATTGTAACCATAGGAATATTGTAAGTACATTTTTAAAAAACTCACAGCATTCTTTACAGAACACTTACCTTTGAAAAATAGGAAAGTATACTCCTTCAAGTTATATCTTTGGAGAAATAGGAAAGGGGCAGAGGTGGGTTCTAACTTACCTTGCTGCCAGTTTGCTTCATCCCGCGCTGTGTGGGCGTGCCTCGTGTGTGCGCACTCCTCGTGTGCGCGCATGTGCAGTGGCAAAAAATCCATTTTTTTTTAAAAAGAGCCAGAAACAAGATGGTGACATGTGTAGTGCTGGAAACTCGGCTTCTGCACATGCGCAGAAGAAAAAAACCAGAAAAAAAAATCCCCCCCAAAAATATCTCCCCCCCCCAAAATAAAAAAAACCCCGATGGCAGCGCCCACGGACCGGCACTAACAGAACCGCTTCTGTGATATCATCATGACATCACCAGCAGTTTGCTACTGGTTCGGGCGAACCGGTCCGAACCAGGAGGAACCCATCTCTGGGAAGGGGTATTATGATGGAAAGAAACAGCAAACCTATGTTCCATTTTAACATATTTCATTCTAATGGCATTGAGGAACATCTGCAGTAGAATCTTTAAGCTTTCCCTGTCCTTTATTTGTCAGTTTCTGGTGTCATTCTGGACTGGAAATGTTTAATCCGACGAAAAATTCTCTGAGATTAGTAAAATGCATTAAGAAAAATGCTAAAGTAATGACACAAGAAGTCTAATGTGTGTTTTATTTTGATTCTCAGACTGATCCTGTGTAAAAGGGAAGAGGCTGATCTTTTTTTTGTGAAAGAAGGGCAGGCTGCACCTGTTGGCTGTCTTGGAAAGGCTACTCCACTTCATAATCATAATAATAGCAACAATGGTGCATTGGAAGATCTGCACTAAATACATTTGCTTGCAAGCCAGAACTGGTGGGTCCACAATACAGATAAAATAATAGAAAATGAAGCTAAAAGTGCCCTGGGACTTTACAATTCAAGCAGACAGGCACCTGCCACATAACATCCCAAACCTAACAGTTGTTATAAGAAAGGCAAATATATATATATATATATATCTTTGGATAGTGGATGTTGCAGTGCCTGGAGAAAGCAGGGTAAAGGTAAAGGTTTCCCTCACACATGTGCTAGTCGTTCCTGACTCTAGGGGGTGGTGCTCATATCTGTTTCCAAGCCGAAGAGCCAGTGTTGTATGAAGACATCTCCGTGGTCATGTGGCCAGCATGACTAAATGCTGAAGGCGCACGGAAGGCTGTTACCTTTCCACTGAAGTGGTCCCTATTTTTCTACTTGCATTTTTATGTGCTTTCGAATTGCTAGGTTGGCAGAAGCTGGGACAAGTAATGGGGCACTAGGGATTCGAACCACCGAAGTGCCGACCTTTCTGAATGACAAGCTCAGCGTCTTAGCCACTGAGCCACCACGTCCCTCTGAGACAGCAGAACAGAAGGGAAAGAACTGGAGAAAAATGACACACACAAAAATACAAAGACCTTCAAATAGAAATAGAATGATTATGCCCACCCCTTCAAAAGCAAATTAGTACCAATAGTAATAGGCATCTCAAATACAATTGCAAAATATCTGGATCACCAATTGAATACTATCAGCATTTACAAAATCACCATCAGTCAATTGCAAAAAGACAGTTTTACTCAGAGCAACTTACATTTATTTATTTATTTATTTATTTATTTATTTATTTATTTATTTATTTATTTATTTATTTATTTATTTATTTATTTATTTATTTATTTATTTATTTATTTATTTATTTATTTATTTATTTATTTATTTATTTATTTATTTATTTATTTATTTATTTATTATTTGTTCTTCTATGCCACCCTATTCCCGAGGGACTCAGGGCGGCGTACAACATTTTATAAGAACATCAATAATAAACAGTAATTTAAAAGCAACAGTTAAGAAGATATACAAAAGTTTAAAAAAATGTTCACAATCAGCCATACCAAGGGGGGAATTCAGATGGATTTAGTCTTTCCCCCCTGCCTGCAGGAAGAGCCATGTCTTGACGGCTTTCCGGAAGGCCAGCAGGGTGGGGATGGTTCGGATCTCTGGGGGAAGTTGGTTCCAGAGCGTGGGCCCCCCCACAGAGAAGGCCCTCCCCCTAGGGCCCGCCAACCAGCATTGTTTGGCTGATGGGACCTGGAGGAGGCCCACTCTGTGGGCCCTAACCGGTCGAAGGGAAGTGTGAGGCAGAATGCGGTCCCGAAGGTAGCCTGGTCCTAGGCCATGTAGGGCTTTAAAGATGATGATCAACACCTTGAATTGTACCCGGAGACCGATGGGCAGCCAATGCAGCTGGCGGAGTATAGGTGTAACGTGGGTGTACCTTGACACACCCACCACAGCATGCGCAGCTGCATTTTGCACCAACTGAAGTCTCCGAATACTCCTCAAGGGTAGCCCCATGTAGAGCGCATTGCAGTAGTCGGCCTCCTCCAGGTCCCGTCGGCCAAACAATGTCGGCTGGCGGGCCCCAGGGGGAGAGCCTTCTCTGTGGCTGGCCCCGTGCTCTGGAACCAACTACCCCCAGAGACCCGGACTATCCCCACTCTGCTGGCTTTCCGTAAAGCCATTAAGACATGGCTTTTCCTGCAGGTGGGGGGGACAACTTAATTCCACCTGAGCCTACCCCCCAAGTATGTATGTGTTGAATGGATGTTGCTGTTTTAAATAATTGTTTTAAATTTTTGTACTTGTTTTTAAATTTTATGCAATTTCTTTGTTTATTCTTGTATTTCTCCTTGTTGTAAGCCGCCCCGAGTCCCTCGGGAGTTGGGCGGCATATAAGAATAACAAAATAAATAAATAAATAAATAAATAGTCCAAACGAGAGGTGACAAGTGTATGAGTGACCATGAGTAGAGCCTCCTTATCCAAGTATGGCCGCAATTGGTGCACCAGGCGAACCTGTGCATTGCCCCCCCCTAGCCACAGCTGTAAGGTGTTGCTCTAATTTTAGCTGTGGGTCTAGGAGGACCCCCAAATTGCGGACCTGTTCCGAGGGAGTTAATTTCACTCCCTCCAGAACCAAGGAGGGACCGTTGTCTTGGTCCTTAGGAGGCAGTATCCAAAGCCACTCAGTCTTGTCGGGGTTGAGTCTGAGTCTGTTTCTCCCCACCCAGGTCCTAACCTCGTCCAGGCATCGGCACATTACATCAGCTGCCTCACTGAATTGAGACGGGGTGGTGATGTACAGCTGGGTGTCGTCAGCGTACTGATGGAAACTCACCCCATGTCTCCGGATGATCTCCCCCAGCGGTTTCATGTAGATGTTGAACAAGATGGGCGAGAGGACCAAACCCTGAGGCACCCCGCATGACAGGGGCCTGGGGGACGATCTCTGCCCTCCCGTTAACACCGACTGCGTCCTATCGGTGAGATAAGAGGAGAACCACCGCAAAACGGTGCCTCCCACTCCCATCTCACCGAGATGACGCAGAAGGATACCATGGTCGATGGTATCGAAAGCCGCTGAGAGGTCAAGTAGCACCAGGATGGAGGAATTTCCACCATCCCGGGCTCGCCAGAGGTCATCCATCAGGGCGACCAAGGCAGTTTCTGTACTGAAGCCGCACCTGAAACCCGACTGATAGGAGTCTAGATGATCCGTTTCCTCCAATAGTCGCAGAAGCTGAGTAGCCACCACCTTCTCAACAACTTTCCCTAAAAAAGGTAAGTTGGAGACCGGACGAAAGTTCTTCAAATCCGCTGGGTCCAGGGAAGGCTTCTTCAGGAGGGGTCTAACCACTGCAACTTTTAACGGCTGCAGTACAGATCCCTCCATCAGAGAAGCGATGACCATCACCTGAATCCAGCCTCGTGCCACCTCTCTGCTGGCGGAAACCAACCAGGAGGGGCACGGGTCTAATAAACAGGTGGAGGCACCCATCACACCCATGGCTCTGTCCATGTCTTCTGGAGAAACAGGCCCAAACTCCTCCCACAACGGTGGACTAAGACTTGCCCCTGTCATCTCAATGGACTCTGCCCAGCCGGAGTCCAGGTTTGACCGAATCTGAGCGACTTTATCTGACAGAAACTGCGCGAATTCCTCAGCTCTACCTTGCAAGTGTTCCTCGCTCCCCCCCTTTGGCAAGGAGGGAGCGAGTCACCCTAATCAAGGCGGCTGGGCGAGAATCTGCGGACGCAATAAGAGCGGAAAAATGGGATCGTTTTGCCGCCCTTATCGCCACTAAATAAGACTTGATGTAGGTTCTTAATAGTGTTTGATCAGACTCGGTTTTGCTGGCTCTCCAGCGGCGTTCTAGACATCTCTTTTGGCGTTTCATTTCCCGGAGCTCCTCGGTAAACCAGGGGGCTTTCCGGGATTCACTGCCGCGGAGAGGTCGCCTAGGCGCAATCCAGTCTAATGCCACTGATGCTGCGGTGTTCCATGCAGACACCAGGGAATCAGCCGAATTGTGTACATCATGCAAATATACCTTTAACACCTTTAACAATAACATTTGCCTATCCCTGGTGGTTGAGAGGGAATTGATAAATGGACAAAATGGACAAAAATGTCAAATCCAGTCTGCCTATCTAGCTGGCTATGTAACCAACCATAATTTATTAAATTTATATGCTGCCCGACTCCCGGTGACTCTGGACAGTTATTAGCCTCAGAACTAGCTATCATTTATCTCCCCTTACAGAGCAAGCCAAAACTAATGTTGGAGGAGTCTTACCTGGGAACCTGCCAAACTGTCCTGCCAATGGCCAAATGTAATTTTAGAAGCATGCCTTTGTCCAAATAAGAGCTATCACATTCCAGACTCTGAGAGTAGGAGTTCTTTTTCTCTTTTGAATGTCAGTATATGAAATATGTAGCATCAATGCCAACCTCTTTTTCTTGCTGAAATACCTAATACATGCTTATATCATCAGGTGCTTGAATAAAAGACATGTGGCACTTCATTTTATGTGATCAGGTTTTAAAGAATTTAAGTTAGTCTTGTAATGGAACTTTGATTCACAGCTTGAATAAATATTTGCAGGCAGTGGCATCCATTAGGGTAAAGGTCATAATTGGCAAAATGGCAGGCATGGCATTGCAATCCGAGTCCTGCCCATTTGGGATGCCCACAAAAGGATGGGTCTAGGATTGTGATGTGTCTGTCATCTTGTAGATTTTGATAACCTGCAGAAGTTTGCAAATAACATGTTATGTCTGATATATTTCCACCAGTGCAGCCTGAATCAATTAGAATGGCTATGGAATCATTGGTTTTGTAATTTTTCCCCCTTAATTAATATCGGTTTATATTAATATATCAAAGGAGAAGCAAAAGTGGGCAGTCTGATTCCTTATAATCTATTGTTCAGAAATAGAATCATAATAACAAAATGGAGGACAGTTTAATTTGAATTGGTGGATTTTTTTTCTATTTAACAGGTATAATTTTAATTAGGTATGTATGTGGCTGTTTGGGTTAGTATGACTGAAATGTATGTTTATTTGGTTGTATTTATTTAATTCATTTTCTAGATTGTTAAAAATAATTTTCTTCTTTAGTTCCCCCATCTAGGTAGTTTAATATACAATTACATTTCCATATACATATATACACATAAATACACACACACATACAGTATATACCTATAAGGAGCTTGGTTGTTTTCTTGCAGACATTTCATTACCCAAACTGTTCACTCATTATCAGTGCTATTCACTCATTGTCAGGATAATGACATGTCTGCAAGAAAAACAACCAAGCTCAGAGAGCACCAAGAACCCCTCATTTCAACCCTGAGCTACAAATATTCTCCTTTCTTGAGACAAACCTATAATACATACATACCTCTACCAGGGGTGAAATCCTCCCGGTTCGCCCGGGCCAGTCCTTCGGCGTATAGCCGATGGAACTGGCGGCGGTCGCGGCGCGGAGCTTCTCCTGCCCGCTTTCCCGGCCCGGCTGAACACAATCACCACTTTCCCGGCCCGGCTGACCACAATCATTCGGGTTATTTTTCCCTCTGTGCATGCGGGCGCATGCACAGAGGGAAAAATAACCCGAATGGCGGCGTTCAGCCGGGCCGGGAAAGCGGGCGGGAGAAGCTCCGCGCCGCGACCGCCACCAGTTCCATCGGCTATACGCCGAAGGACGGGCCAGGGCGAACCGGGAGGATTTCATCCCTGACCTCTACTCTTTAAAGTATAATGTTTGTATTTAATTATATAGTATAATTGCTTACTTATCTATAATACTCCAACTAATAACCCGTATTTTCTAAAAATGTGTACCCTAATGTTTAATAATAACTTCACAATGAATAGTTTCTACTATTTTCTCCTCTATAGGATACTGTGTGCTTGTTCCCCAGGAATCCTGAGGATCCTATAATAATCACCATTTTAAGAGGATTTTCTTTTCTCTTTTTGAAGTTGAAAAAAAATTAATTGTTTTAAAAAAAGAAACATATACATCTAGCCTTCTTTTGTTGATAATGGAAATAAATCTCACTCATTTTCAAAGTGGAATTGCTTTGGCCAACATTGTCAGCTGAACGATTGGAGAGAAAAATGATGTGTGGCAGTGATGTCCAAATCTCTGATCTCGCCTCTGTGAGAGATGGAAAGCAGTAAAAGGCAGGACAGTTTACACCTCGCATCCTTTTGTGGCAGACTGAGAAAAGTTCCTTCCTGCTAGTTTCATGCAATATTTCATCTCTAATAACTTTTTTAGATGTTTCCTCAGCGTAGTGAATTGCTCACATGTAGCGTCTCATCAAGGAACTTCTCCTGATGGGAGGGGGAAAACCGCTTTTTAGTTAATCCCTTTAATTTTAAAATCAGAGCTGCTGAGAAACAAGTATGCCTGGAAGCCACCCTTGCTAGCCTCCCAGATGCACAGAGCAATGAACAAACTGTGTTCTTTTGGCACACCATTTAATGCATTTGGTTATTACTCCACATGGACTAGAGTGGAGCCTCGGTAAGTCCTGGCAGGAAATGATGCCGTTTTGATTTATTGCACAGTGCTTGGAAATCAGTGCCCATAATATGGCAGAGCAGTTCTGCCCGCACATATGAAGCTTTCCCTCTTGCCAGCTACTTGAGGGGAAAGACTCAGTGTTCTACTGGTGCTCCGTATGCCAAAGCTGGCAAACCTTCTCAGTAGTTAATAAGTAGTCTGAGACTATACCTGCCAGCCCTCTTTGATCATATACTTTGCAACTTTGAGCAAGAGAAAAAGGCAAAGAATTATTTGTTCTTAATACAGTGCAGTGGTGGGTTCCTACCAGTGCGGTCCACTCTATAGCACCGGTAGCGGCCCACTGGTGACGTCACAGTACCGCTGCGTTCAGTTGCCGGTGCCTGGGTGCCACCATTTTTTTTAAAAAAAATTTAATTGTTTAAAAAAAAATATTCTGCGCATGCCCAGAAGCCGAGCTTCCAGCACTGCGCATGCGCTGCCTTCCTACCCCACAGTGAGTCCAAGCAGGGGAGGATGGCTGAGGGAGCGCGTGAGACGCTGAAAGAAAGGGCGGCAGGACCTATCTCAGTTCCCCTCCCTTCAGCAGTCTGAGAAGCCACGAATGCGCGGTGATAGTCCTAGGCATTTTTGCACATTCGAGGCTTCTTGAGCTGCTGAGGGGAGGGGGAACGGGCGGCAGTACCTATCTCTGTTTCCCTCCCTTCAGCAGTCCGAGAAGCCACGCCCACCCAGTCACACGCCCACCCGGCAAGCCACACCCACAAAATAAGCCACGCCCACAGAATGGCAGTAAAAAAATTAGGAACCCGCCCCTGATACAGTGCTATTATATTGCACAGCTCTGTACAAAGTCATCTAAGCCAAAGCAAGAACAAAACAAGCATAAAAGTTTAGCTTATTTACTTGGTGGATGACTTAGCAAGTCACCCGGATCTTGCTAGGTATTTTATTATGGTGACATAAATAGGTAATTTGGCTTTGTGTCTGGATTCCGCCCCCCACCCTTCTCGTTATTTCATACTATATAACTTGTATGCTGTGAGTCATTTTGAGTGCCTTTCCTTGCCAGGGGATACTACAAATAAATGAAATAAAATGTAAAGCGAAATAGAATTTTGAAATGAAGCTCATACCCAAAGAAAGGAACTGTATCAATTGTTACATTAGGGGAAACAGCGGAAATAGATGATTAAAGGGATGACTTCATTTGGTAATTTAGTTAATTACTATTCTTACTGTTACTATTGAAATGTGTAGGTCATTTTACAAAACATTACTGACGGATATGCCTTACCCAATGAAACAAGATTAATATAAACAAAATGCAACTGTATTAAAGCAAATGTAACAGTAAACCTGTGATACTGTTTACTTTAAAATAGTAAACTTTATATAGAAAAAATCATGGTAATTCTAGCACTGAGAAGAAAACCTCTACTTTTCAAAAAGCTGTAAGTGCATTGGGTTTTTTTTTTAATACTTGACAGATGTGTCTGCCTGATAGATTGTAGAAAGAACAACTCTGCATCACCTTAGACTTTTTTTTTTGTGCCCTTGGGAAAGTAAGATAGTAGTCGGATTTCATTTTGGCTAGCATTCATCCCACCATGAATGTGCTGAAAGCAAAATATCCAAATTCATTCCTAGTAGGATCTCTAGTTTTTTCTAAATCCCTTCCATGAAGATATTAAGTGCATTATGACTGTGTGTTATCATTTATAGTGCTTCT
Organism: Diadophis punctatus similis; assembly: GCA_023053685.1. Taxonomy (NCBI): domain Eukaryota; kingdom Metazoa; phylum Chordata; class Lepidosauria; order Squamata; family Dipsadidae; genus Diadophis; species Diadophis punctatus. Next base: position 245,396,767 of record JALIGW010000001.1, read on the forward strand.
CTAAGTTCAATTCAGAATTGTGCCTTTAAACTTTAAAGTCTACAGAACACATAAAACAGGAATCAGACTAGCAAATGTGGGTTTCAACGGTCCTTTTACATTAGCCAGTGGTGAAATCCAATTTTTTTTACTACCAATTCTGTGGGCGTGGCTTGGTGGGGCGTGGTGGGGCTTAGTGGGCATGGCAAGGGAAGGATACTGCAAAATCCCCATTCCCTCCCCACTCCTGGAGGAAAGATATTGCAAAATCTCCATTCCCAGAGGTGGTATTTGTCGGTTCTCCGAACTACTCAAAATTTCCGCTACTGGTTCTCCGAACTACTCAAAATTTCCGCTACCGGTTCTCCAGAACCTGTCAGAACCTGTTGGATTTCACCCCTGCATTAGCCCCTTGCACAGAATTGACAGGGTGAAATGTTTGAAGGGTCAGTGACATGTACACTCATCCACATTAGAGCAAGTTTCTCTCACTATTGTCCCATCCTTTCCTGCTCAACATTTTACTTGCTTCTCTCCAGAAAGCCAGAACCACCAATTCAAAAGTCTTGGGTATTTATGTGAGATGTTAGCCTTCTCATTTCATTTATGCAAGATGAATAAACGGTAATTTACTTCAATCTTTTAACCAATGATACTTTTCTCCATCTTGACCTTTATTTCTTTATTTTTTTTTGTGAAGAAAGGATGACTTTGAGAGGGCAGAAGAAAAGGAAGAAGGAAAGTACATAGATTCTCAGGAAATTGGAATTGAGGAAGGCGCACCAATATAAGCACTTAAATTTGTTTTCCCCTCTGTTCCCTTCCTGATCAAGCTGTGACCGGACAGCACAGAATCAGATCAGCAGTCATTGCTGAATTGATCCAGGGAATACACTTTGTATCTGTTTTGCCTCTTTATAATTACACTTCAGGAGAAGGCATTTTACCAGTATGCAAGGGTGAAGGGCACTTCATTTTTTACTGACATATGGTGGAATGATAATTATTCAGCTAATAGAGTGGGTTTGTCAAGAGGCCAATATGTGTGCACTAAAAGGGTATGAAAAAAAATCTCTGCAATATTTAACCTCCTTAGAAAAATAGTTATGAAGTCTGCAGAGAAATCAAAACAGCATGTCAGTATAAGGATAATGCTAGAAAGGCCTTGTCTGAGGACAAGAAAGGACTACATAGTCCAACATTCCTTTTTTTTTTGCACCATGTCAGTCTCTAGGAAATCCACAGTGAACAGGTGACCAGCATTAATGACCTCTTGTAATGGAGACTCTCATGTGAAGAATTCCCCTTCTCTTTAACATCTCACCATTCAGCTACCATAGATTAGTGTGGACTCTAGTTTTATGAAAAAGAGAGAAAATTCTTCTTACTCATCTTCATGGCATCCTAATTTGATGCATCTTGGTTGTAAATATTTTCATCTTTTCCCATAAAATGGGAGGGAGGGGGAGGATATATTACAAAGAGATTCTACTTTCACTTCTTTTAGAAGGACTTTAGAAGAGCTGAAGTGGTGCAGTGGTTAAATACAGCCATTGCAGGCTGACTGCTAGTTCAACAGTTCAGCTGTTCAAATCTCACTAGGCTCAAGGTTGACTCAGCCTTCCATCCTTCTGAGGTCGGTAAAATGAGGACCCAGATTGTTGGGGGCAATATGCTGAACTCTGTAAACCGCTTAGAGAGTGCTGTAAAGCACTATGAAGCGGTATATAAGAAAAGTGCTATTGCTATTGCTATTGACTTATCATGCTGTTGGTGAATCTCTGCTATTGAGGACAGTTGTGTCAACTATAAACTACCTAAGGCTAAATGTATCTTATCATGTTCACATCTCTAGAGTATGACATTTATTTTTTAATTTCATTTTTGGAATATTTCTAGGGGGGGGGGAATGAAAAAATGAAATAATCAATTGATGCAAGACTTAATACATTTCACATTTCATCCTGCCAGCAGGAAAAATAAACAAAAAACCTAAGGCTAAAAATATAAGTATTAACTGTCTAAAAGGAATTAGTGGGTATGGTCTGTCTCTGACCACTAAGGCTTTAATCAACCATAGCTCATCATTTAAATAGTGGGGAAGATGGCAATGGAATAAGAACAGTGCAATGACAACTTATTGTTTATCATCAGGAAAGCTTAAGCATCAAAGTAGGTTGCCTATAGCTGTGGCTATTTACAAACATTTACCCAGGAATATGTCTATTTGAAATCAATGGATGTCAATTATGAGACAATATAGTATAATATTGCATAGCCAAGTACATAGCGAAGTGCATGGCCAGAACATTAAAAACATCTAGCCAGCAAAGCAGATAACAATGGCTAAGATCAGGAAAATTGAAGAAAGAGACAGGGAGCTAATTTATTTATTATTTATATCCTACTTTTTTATTTTTACAAATAAGCCAGTGAACATATCTGACACACCTTCCATCTCCTATTTTCCCCACAACAACAAACCTGTGGGCTGAGAGACAAGATTATCCACTGGCTTTCATGGCCAAGGTGGGACTTGAACTCACGGTCACAGTCTCTTGCTTTCTAGCTCAATGCCTTAACCACTAGACCAAACTGACTCTCTAATTCTGGCTGCACAAAACTGAGCCTTAAAAACAAATGCACATAAAGCCGGAACTGAGAAGACAGCAACAGACAGCAGAGTTGAACAATGGGAAGGTGACAAGGAGCTTCCCCATCCGGCTTCCCCATCAACTTGTGGCAAACTTCAATAAGTATTGAAAACGAGGATCACATGACTGCAGCTGAGCGTGGCAGCAGTGCTGAACAACAGCAGCCCAGTGGCACTAAAACTGCATTTCCCCCCCTCCCCAATCTTCATTCTCTTGGGAGCAATGGGATCTGGCATTCTGTAAATTTAGGCTATTTGAGGTACTTTTGTTGATAAAGTTTTGCCCTGTGATGCAATATACTTTCAAATTGTGGTGTTGGAAAAGACTCTTGAGTGTGCCTTGGACTATGAGGAGATCAAATCAGTCAATCCTAAAGGAAATTGACCCTGACTGTCCTTTAGAAGGACAGCTACTGAAGCTGAAGCTCAAATACTTTGGTTACCAAATGAAAGGAGAGGACCCATTTGAAAAAAAAAAAAAACCTGATGCTGAGAAAGATTGAAGGCAAAAGGAGAAGGGGAGAGCAGAGGATGAGAGATAGTTAGATGGTGCCATCGGTGCAATGAACATGAATTTGGTCAAACTCCAGGAGACAGTGGAGGACAGGGAGGCCTGGCGTGCTGTGGTCCATGGAAGAGTTGCATAGGACTTAGCAGCTGAATAACAAAAATGATGCAACATTTTGCCAAACTCAAGGTACAAAGTATCAAACAGACACAAGAATTTTCGCAATATATACAGGCTAGATTATGGAAATGCTGCCAGGACGTCGTATATCTGGGTCTAATGATATTTCTTATTTATCAACTAAGATGATCCCTTCTTTTTAATACATACATACATACATACATACATACATACATACATACATACATACATACATACATATGATGAAATCCAAATTTTTTACTACCGGTTCTGTGGGCGTGGTTTGGTGGGCATGGTGTGGCTTGGTGGGTGTGGCTTGTTGGGCGTGGCTTGTTGGGCGTGGCAGGGGAAAGATACTGCAAAATCTTCATTCCCTCCCTATTCCTGGGGGAAGAATATTGCAAAATCTCCATTCCTACCCCACTCTGGGGCCAGCCAGAGGTGGTATTTGTCGGTTCAATTTCCGCTACCGGTTCTCCGAACTACTCAAAATTTCCGCTACCGGTTTTAGCATTGAGGTGCGGCCACGCTGCGTGGGAGGAAGTGAACCTGCAGCAAGGTAAGTTAGGACCCACCCCTGATACATACATGCATACATACTTGTGGTCCTATCTACAGTCTCACAGTAGTAACAGGAAAAAAGCAACACTGGGTGGCTGTGCATAACTTCGGGCAAAATAGTGTCTGGGATTTAAATCCCTGCAACATCTTTGAAAAGAAATCAACTCGCTTCAGGGAGAACAGTTGGGGGTGAAGTGGCTCATAAACAAATGATCTCAGAGGCTACATTAAAAGCAGAAGAGAAGATATATTTCATGTCTGTAAGGCTTTTAATTTTTAGAGATAACTTTTATTCAGACTTTTTTTTCCTGAACATGACAGATATAGTCATGATATAGTCCCTTGATATTTCAAATAATTGCAACTTCTTTCAAGGCTGAACAGGTATAAATCTTGTTTTCCCCCTTAGGACCCAGTAATGATGATCTTTGTCTACCTCATTCAGATGTGACTACGGCTCAAGATGGAGATATCAGATTAAGAATTTGTGGTCCCTGTGATTACAAATCCAAAAAACTAGTAGTATAGAGATCCAATAGAAACAACAAATTATGCTGCAGAGATGTATTACTGCAACCAATCCTACTGTTTATCTTTCCCTCCCATTTGTTCCATCCAATACTAGAACTGTGCAACATTTGGACTCAAAGGGGAAAACGTGCTTTGGAGTCCTTATGGGCAAACATATAGTACCTGTCATTAAATCAGATGGATATTTTCCTGGGTTCCTACTGCAGGCCAGAGGGCTACCTTGTGAGCCTAGAAAATTATAGGGATAAAATTTAAGGATTTGCCAAAAGGTATTACTGTATATCAACCATACCTCTGCTTCAATTCCTATTGAATCCAAAGCAACTCAAACCCCCAATCCACATAACATAGGAAATAGCTTTAGGCCAGGTTAGATTAAGAATCCTTTTTGCTAATACTATCTGAAAGATCCCTAGCTGAGAATCTTCTCTCTCTCTCTCTCTCTATTTTTTTTAATTGAAAATGTTACATTTGCAGATGAAGCATGTGCCATGTTACTGAGCTCCAATCCCTACCTCTTTTACACGCTATGCAACAAATTTGGCATCCTGCTGGCCACACTAGTTAGAGAAAAAACATGCCAATAGGGAAAAAAGACAGATGATACAACAGCTTTAACCTCAGTTGCTATTTCAGAGCATTGGGGGTGCACTGATTTTTCATCTAATCAAAGGTAAACACAGGTGAATATATTTTTAACAGTATTTCACAGCTCTGTTCTCTCCCTCTGTTGTTATAGTGTCATTTCTTCTGGAGAGAGTTTTTTCTTTTCTTGAGTGATGCTAGCTTCCTGTTGATGAAGGAGAGATACTGTCCTTCAGTATTGTCAAGATGCCATGCAATCCTTCAGATATGGCTAAAAATCTTTAAAAATCTGTGTGGTCCATTTGGTATTGATTGGCAAGAGAGAGAAGATAGGCAATTGTATTACACGTGAAACCACACTCAATAGCAGTGAATGCGAGAGGGATCTTGGAGTCTTGGTGGACAACCAACTAAATATGAGCCAGCAATGCCAAAAAAGCCAATGCAATCCTAAATTGCATTAATAGAGGGATACTGTCTAGGACTAGGGAGGTACTAATATCACTCTATAAAGCCTTAGTTAGACCACACCTAGAGTACTGCATCCAATTTTGGTCACCACACTACAAAAAAGACATTGAAAATCTAGAGAAAATGCAGAGGAGAGCAACCAGGATGATTAGGGGACTGGAAACTATAACATGTGAAGAGCAGTTGCAGGAACTGGGCATAGCCAGTCTAGCGAAGAGAAGGACCAGGTGAGACATGATAGCAGTGTACCAATATTTGAGGGCCTGTCACAGAGAAGAGGGGGTCAGGCGGTTTTCCAAGGCACTGGAACGCCAGACAAGGAATAATGGATGGAAGCTGACCAAGGAGAGATTCAACCTGGAAATAAGGATAAACTTTCTGATGGTGAGAGCGATCAACCAGTGGAACAGCTTGCCTGCAGAGGTTGTGAAAGCTCCAACACTTGAGACTTTCAAAGGGAGATTGGACTACCATTTGTCCGAAATGGTGTAGGGACTCCTGCTTGAGCAGGGGGTTGGACTAGATGACCTACAAGGTCCCTTCCAACTCTAATAAATTTGTAATCTGTAATCTGAGTAAACATGAACATTGACCAGATTACTTTGATAGGGTGGGATCGGCCAGGGCATCACTCTTTGACCCATTTTTGTTCCATTGAAATGTAAGTAAGTGGGATTTTTAAATAGTACTGTAGTCACCAATGTTCCAAGTCTTACCAAGCCTTACTCCTTTATTATAAATCAGGATCTTTGCCTTCCTTATACAATGGGGCTTGTGTAATTTCTCTCTCTCTCTCTCTTTCCTTTCATTCTTTATTTCAGAGGTGTCAAACCCGATCACATTGAGGGCCATATCGTGACATATCAGGCAGTATCGTGATGTATCAGGATGTTTTTTTGCCTTTGCGGAGCCGGGGTGGGCATGGACTACACAGGCTATATCCTGCCCACGGGCCACCAGTTTGACAGGCCTGCTCTATTTCATCCAGCCCAAAACTTCTAGTGTCCCCAGAATAGATTTGCAAATACACACAAAAAGCAGAGATTCCTCAATGAAGATCAAACAACCAAATGTTACATGCAACTTCATAAAATGCTTCGTGTTGTACATGAGCAAAGATTCAGAATATCCCCCATTATCCATATAATAATTTGTTTTTGAGCTGTTGGAATGCTTCTGCATCTGCTTATTTTTCAAGTAGTGGATAACTGTTGCAGTACAATTGCAATAGGTTATACATTATTTGTCTTCAATTACCCCTGAAGGGCATTCTCCAGACTTCCTTTACTTTTACAATATGACCCTGATCCATGTTTCATCCATTTTGAGTAACAAATTCATTCCGTCCCCATTTATTATAAAATACATTTTGCTTTCTTTTAGAACTTCCAACTTTTATATACATTGTTTTCTGTTAACTAGGATGCACAAACACACATATCATCTGCAGATGTTTGTTCTGTTTTTTAATGTGTTTTATCGGTGGTCATGACACCCTCCTACAGTTGTAGAAACTGCAAAAGCAAATCTCTTCTGCCTACGTAAGATTTTGAGCCATGGTGGAGAGAGAGAGGGGGGGGAGAGGGAGAGAGGGAGAGAGGGAGAGAGAGAGGGGGGGGAGAGAGAGAGAGAGAGAGAGAGAGAGAGAGAGAGAGAGAGAGAGAGAGAGAGAGAGAGAGAGAGAGAGAGAGAGAGAGAGAGAGAGAGAGAGAGAGAGAGAGAGAAAACATAATAATCCTAGATGCATGCTGGCTTGGAAATCCATGACTTCGGAAGCATTCGTTTTTCCCCCATTCTGCCACCTAGAGGCAACTATAATCATGGTTACAGTTATCTGTTAGCATCCACTATATGTCGAATTGGCTGTATGATTCACTTACCGTATTTTTCGGAGTATAAGACGCACCGGAGTATAAGATGCACCTTAGTTTTTGGGGAGGAAAATAGGGGAAAACAATCTGCCTACCAGGTATTCATCTGGCTAGCATCCTTAGTCTGGTCAGCTTCAGCACATTATTTTATCCCCTGGTTAGGACTTAAAAAAACCTTCTTCTGAGAGAGTAACAATGAAAGAGCATGCAAGCCAGTAAGAGCTGGGAAGATTGTTAGCACCTGATTAGGGCTAGAAAAAAACTTATTCAGAGCAAGTAGAGCAATGAAAAAAACCCTGCAAAGACTTAGGGCTGGAAAAACCTTATTCTGAGAGAATAACAATGAAAGAACCTGCAAGCCAGTAAGAGCTGGGAAGATCGTTAGCACCTGGTTAGGGCTAGAAAAAAACTTATTCGGAGCAGCTTCAGCACATTATTTTATCCCCTGGTTAGGACTTAAAAAACCTTCTTCTGAGAGAATAACAGTGAAAGAGCCTGCAAGCCAGTAAGAGCTGGGAAGATAGTTATCACCTGGTTAGGGCTAGAAAAAAACTTATTCGGAGCAGCTTCAGCACATTATTTTATCCCCTGGTTAGGACTTAAAAAATCTTCTTCTGAGAGAATAACAATGAAAGAGCCTGCAAGGTAAGAGCTGGGAAGATCTGTTAGCACCTGGTTAGGGCTAGAAAAAAACTTATTCGGAGCAAGTAAAGCAATGAAAAAAAATTCTGCAAAGACTTAGGGCTGGAAAAACATTCTTTGGAGAGAGTAACAATTGAAAAGCCTGCAAGGTAAGAGCTGGGAAGATCTGTTAGCACCTAGTTAGGGCTGGAAAAAAAAGCTACATTCGAAGTATAAGACGCACCCAAATTTTCAGCCACTTTTAGGGAGGAAAAAGGTGTGTCTTATACTCCAAAAAATACGGTAACCATAGCAATCAAATAAATGTCTTCAGAAACATAGTTGAAAAGCACTTTCATTCTCCCAAATTCAACATAGCACAGCTTGATGGACTTTGAAATGGGATGCAAAACCAAGCCATCATGCTTAACTGGGAGCCTTATCAGGATTTTAAGAGGTCTGGGCTAGAAGGTTAATTTGAACTCTATCCTTCTTATTGCACTCTGTGAGAATTCATGTCACCCCCTCTTTTTTATCCATTAGAGACGAGAGTTCAGTAAAAGGAAGTGCATGAGGATAATTGAAAGTTATGGGATTATATGGCTTGAAAGAGAGGCTCGCATTTTGGATGGGGTATCCTGTGTGAGTAACCAAGAGTAGCTGCCTTTAATACTGCTTTTAACAAAATAGTTAGATTTCTCAGGTGATTCTGCAGTCTTACCTGACATCAGAGATGACATAAGGCAAAGAAACGAAAGATGACACTTTTGATTCCTCAATAGAACAACAGTACCCAGCCACAAGAAATTCTAATGTCTCTGAGTTTACAATGGTTAATATGCAGATTTCTGCCAAAACAAAGGCTTCATTAATCTGTTCATTAAAGTCATTTATTTTATTACTCACTTGTTTGCCTAATGTACCTCATGGGGTTATAATGAAAGGAAGGGAAAAAATTGAAATAATTAAATTAATAGCTACAGATGTTCTGAAGAAATGTTGCACCGACCCAAGGCATCTAAAATATATTACTTCTTCAGCTATGAAATATATAATTCAGATATAAGCCAATCATTCTTTCTTAATTTAACTCATTTGATAGAGGACACAAAATACAATAAATTGCATTGTATTTATTATATTTTCCACTGCTTAAATAAATGGCACACCATTTGAAACATTTTGCTCCAATTATAGGGATAAAGAAATATAAAAGATCTGCCGTCTTCAACTTAAGTGAACAAACAAGCAAGTAAATATAACTCTTATGAATATTTTAATTGCTGTCTTTTAGTTTCTGGTTATAAATTTGTCTGCTTATCCTGACATTTTGCCAGGGGGTAGGCTGCTTGTTATGCCTTTTTTTAAAAAAAAAACTTTCTGCTATAATTTACAAACTTACATACTATATTGCCTTTTAACTTTGAAAAATGTGTTGAAGATTTTAAACATAGGATAAATCCAAGGCACCTAATCTATTTTCTATGTGAATACAAAATAAAATGCCTTGAGTAGTTTTTTTTTTGTTTGAAAATCTATATTTCCAGTATGGTCAAATTCAAATTTTATTTCAGTCAATGACCGTGCACAAAACCCAATGGCAAATGTATGCACCAAACTGACATCAGTAATTTATTTATTATTTATTTATTTGGTATTCTTATATGCCGCCCAACTCCCGGAGGACACCGGGCGGCATACAACAGACAAAATACAAGAAACCAATTTATAAATATGCATTAAAAACAGATATAAAAATTAAAACCGTAATATTAAAAAACATCCAATATCCATTCAACATCATACATACTTGGGGTGAGCTCAGATGGATTACGCTCTACCCTCAGCCTGCAGGAAAAGCCATGTCTTAACAGCTTTCTGGAAGGCCAGCAGAGTGGGGATAGTTCGGGTCTCTGGGGGAAGTTGGTTCCAGAGCGCGGGGCCTGCCACAGAGAAGGCTCTCCCCCTAGGGCCCACCAGGCGACATTGCTTAGCCGATGGGACCTGGAGGAGGCCAACTCTGTGGGCCCTAACCGGTCGAAGGGAAGTATGAGGCAGAATGCGGTCCCGGAGATAACCTGGTCCTAAGCCATGAAGGGCTTTAAAGATGGTGATCAACACTTTGAATTGGACCCGGAGACCGATGGGCAACCAATGCAGCTGGCGGAGTACAGATGTCACGTGGGTGTACCTTGGCACACCCACCACAGCACGCGCAGTCGCATTTTGCACCAGCTGAAGTCTCCGGATACTCTTCAAGGGTAGCCCCATGTAGAGCGTGTTGCAGTAGTCCAGGCGCGAGGTGACAAGGGCATGAGTGACCGTGAGTAGAGCCTCCTTCTCCAAGTATGGCCGCAACTGGTGCACCAGGCGAACCTGTGCAAAGGCCCCCCTAGCCACAGCGGAAAGATGGTGATCCAATTTTAGCTGTGGATCTAGGAGGACCCCCAAGTTGCGGGCCTGATTCAAGGGGGTCAGTTTCGCTCCCTCGAACATCAAGGAGGGACAATTGTCATGGTCCTTAGGAGGCAATATCCAAAGCCACTCAGTATTGTTGGGATTAAGTCTGAGTCTGTTCCTCCCCATCCAGATCCTAATGTCGTCCAGGCACCGGCACATTACATCAACTGCCTCTCTGAAATCAGACGGGGTGGTGATGTACAGCTGGGTGTCATCAGCGTACTGGTGGAAACGCACCCCATGTCTGCGGATGATCTCCCCCAGCGGTTTCATGTAAATGTTAAACAGGATGGGCGAGAGAACCGACCCCTGAGGCACCCCACATGATAGGGGCCTAGGGGACGATCTCTGTCCTCCTGTCAACACTGACTGCATCCTGTCGGCGAGATAAGAGGAGAACCACCATAAAACGGTGCCTCCCACCCCCAACTTACCGAGACGATGCAGAAGGATACCATGGTCGATGGTATCGAACGCCGCTGAGAGGTCAAGTAGCACCAGGATGGAGGAATTACCCCCATCCTGGGCCCGCCAGAGATCATCCATCAGAGCGACCAAGGCAGTTTCTGTACTGTAGCCGCGCCTGAAACCCGACTGATAAGGATCTAGATGATCTGTTTCATCCAGAAGCTGCAGAAGCTGAGTAACCACCACCTTCTCCACAACTTTCCCCAGAAAGGGTAAGTTGGAGACCGGACGATAGTTCTTCAAATCAGCTGGATCCAGGAAAGGCTTCTTCAGGAGGGGTCTCACCACCGCAGCTTTTAACGACTGCGGTACGGATCCCTCCCTCAGAGAAGCGGTGACCACCGCCTGGATCCAGCCGCATGCCACCTCTCTGCTGGCCGAAACCAACCAGGAGGGACACGGGTCCAATAAACAGGTGGAGGTACCCATCGCCCCCACAGCTCTGTCCACATCTTCGGGAGAAACAGGCCCAAACTCTTCCCATAATGGTGGACTAAGACTAGCCCCTGTCAGCTCTATGGACTCTGCCCAGCTAGAGTCCAGGTTCGACCGAATCTGAGCGACTTTATCCGACAGAAACTCAGCGAATTCCTCAGCTCTGCCTTGTAAGTGTTCCTTGCTCCCCCCCCTTTGGCAAGGAGGGAGCGAGTCACCCTAAACAAGGCGGCTGGGTGAGAATCTGCGGACGCAATAAGAGCGGAAAAATAAGATAGTTTTGCCGCCCATATTGCCACTAAATAAGATCTGATGTAAATTCTTAATAGTGTTCGGTCAGACTCGGTTTTGCTGGCTCTCCAGTGGCGCTCTAGATGTCTCTTCTGGCGTTTCATCTCCCGGAGCTCCTCGGTAAACCAGGGAGCTTTCCGGGATCCACTGCCACGGAGAGGTCGCTTAGGCACAATTCAGTCTAACGCCCCTGATGCTGCGGTGTTCCAAGCAGCCACCAGGGAGTCAACCGAGCTGTGTACCAGGGTTTCAGGTATTTCCCCGAGCTCCCTCTGGAATCCTTCCAGTTCCATTAGGCACCTGGGGCGGAACCACCTAGTCGGTCCCGCCTCCCTGTGGGGGAGGAGTGGGGCTGCAAAATCCAACCTCAGTAGGAAATGATCTGACCATGACAGTGGGGTGATGACTATGTCCCTGATCTTCAGATCATCTCTCCACTGCCCCGAAAGAAACACTAGGTCGAGCTTGTGACCGCCCTCATGAGTCGGACCCTGGATTACTTGGGTCAGGTCCATGGTTGTCATGGAATCCATGAACTCCTGAGCCACCCCAGAGGTTTCGCCAGCCGATGGCAAGTTGAAGTCCCCCAGGACCATAAGCCTAGGGAACTCAACTGCCAAGCCGGCTACTGCCTCAAGTAGCTCAGGCAGGGCCTTACTTACGCAGCTGGGAGGCAGGTACGTTAAGAAAAGGCCCACCTGTACCCCTAAGTCCAACTTCAAAAGGAGTGTCTCACACCCAACACTCTCCGGGGCAGGGATCCTACGAGGATGCAGACTTCCACGCGTTATTATTGCCACTCCTCCCCCCCTTCCCTGGGGTCGAGAATGATGCTGCACCGAGAAACCAGGTGGGCATAACTCAGAGAGAGCTACTCCCCCCTCCTGACCCAGCCAGGTCTCGGTAACACATACCAGGTCTGCCCCCTCCTCCGTGATTAAATCACATATCAGGGGGGCTTTGTTGGTAATTGACCTGGAGTTAGGAAGCAGCATCCTGAGCCCAGGGCCCTGAAAACCCTGGTTGCCAGGTGTCTGGGTTGAGCAAGATGGAACCGGATCGGAGGGGCCGGAACAAGGGATCGCTTGTAAACAGCAAGGTCTTATTCCCCGAGACCGGCCCACCCCTCTGCTCCCGCCATATCTGCCTCTTCCCATTATGACCGAGATGTTCCGGCTCTCGTCCCCACCAGAGACCCCATCCCCCTCCCCGCTGGTCCCCCCCTTTCCTGCAGGCCATACATACCATTCTCTCCGGCCAGGGTAATTTCGTTCCATCCTCCCCCGCTTCTGTTACTACACTCAGCGGGTGGGGGTGGAAATCCAGCCCCCGACTCTTCCATTTTTCAATAATCATACAACACATACATATCCGTCTCACTCATCCACAATCCACACTCAAATCCCAATCACACTTCGGAGAGGGAGGGAGCAAATTAAAATAGGATTAAAGCGGAAGGCAAAGTCCTCCACATGAGAAAGGTGCGTGCTAGGAGAGCAAGTTCTGCGCATTTCCTCAGCTTTCCAGAGTGTTCTAAGATCTGAGAGAGAGAAAAGCCTCCCTTCTTTCAATGGCCTTGAGGGAACCAAAGTTCCTGTCCCCATAATCTGCAATTGTCCTCCAGTCCGGAAAGGGTTCCACATTTTCAAAACAGTCGCTGGTTCGTTTACGTAGTCCAAGAATAGTAATGGGGGGGGGGTCAGAACGCAAAAAGGCCTGCACAGTTGATTAAGGGCAGGCACCTCTCCCCCGCGACGGCCAGTTCCCAGAAAAACCAGATGATAATAAGGGGGGAACCCTTGGAATCCTACCGTCTGTTTTTTATTAGTTCCTTCAGGGTTTTCCAGTTCTTCCAGTCCTCTGAGCAGAGCAAGAGCAGTGGTGGCAGGAGCTCCAAAGATCTATAACTTGGAGGGCGCTAATCCTCAGTCAGTTCCAGCATTCGGGGCAGAACAGCTCAAAATGGCCCCGGCTGATTTTCAAAAACAGCCCATCTCCGTCCACAGCCAGGGGGGGAATAAATCCACTCCAAGAGGTGGGCTTACCGCCGCAAATCCTCGCAGCAGAAAGTGGCAGATATGGGATAGATGGCAAACACAGGAGCCTCAGAAGTCACAGAAGCTGAGGAAGGCAGACGAAAGCAACAGAGAGGAATGGCGAAGCTCCCAGCCGCCGATGGTCGGGCGCACTGTCCGAGCTCGCCATTACCTCTTCGAGATGGTGTCCAGTCTCCCAAAAGTCTGTTTCAGGCACAGCACAACAAGATAGTTCGGCTCAGCAGGATATTCCAGCGCCTTCCGCGCCTCAATCCGAATTCGATTAAAGGCCTCCCAGATGATCGGCTCTCATGGCGTTTCACACCAAAATGGGCGGCGGTTGTTCAATCATGTTTCGGAGCAGGGAGAGTCTGGTGGAGGTTTTGCGGTGCAAACCACGAGCGGCCGATGTCGTTGCCACCGTCTCCGAAAGCCAGGCAAGTTCCAACCTTGTCCCAGGGTAATAAGAACTCCGGGGGTGGGCTCCAGCGAGCTAAAAGCCAAGTTCTTACAATCCTCCGAGCGGAGCCGGCTTTTAGTCCACCATCTCAACGCCGTGGCTCCTCCTCCTCTACCAGATGTAATGCAGTAACATCTGAGCAGATTTAAGAAGCTCATATTAATAATCCTTCTGATTAATGATTATGGAACATGGCACACTACTCAAAATAAACTTCATAAATTTCAAGGTGATTTAAACTCACTGAATAAATAAATAAATAGTACTAAATGTGTGAGGTCAAACTAGATCTAAAATTACAGGAGGAGATAAGTCTACCATCATTATGGTGGTTGCAATAGAACAGAATAGGGGCTATTAATTCCGTATCCCAGAGTCATATCTACTCTGTATAGCTTCTCCAAATATAGTAGCTTCATGTATTTCCCCCAGGAGAATGCTGAATGGAGTGGATTGGAAAATGCTTAAAGATATTATCCTTTGGTATTTAGAGTGAGGTGATATAGGTACAGGTAGTCCTCAAGTTATGACCATTCATTTAAACAACAGTTCAAAGTGAAAAAAGTGATGTGTGACCAGACCTTCCACTTACAATTGTTGCAGCATCCTCATGGTCACTTGATCAAAATTCAGGTGCTTGGTAGCCTTTATTTGTTTGTTTGTTTGTTTGTTTGTTTGTTTGTTTGTTTATTATTAGTGAGTCTTATATACCGCCTCATAGTGCAAGCACTCTCTAAGCGGTTTACACCATTAAGCAATGTATATTTATATTGCCCCCAATAATCTGGGTCCTCATTTTACCTACCTCGGAAGGATGGAAGGCTGAGTCAACCCTGAGCCGGTGAGATTTGAACAGCTGAACTGCTGATCACAGTCAGCTAAAGTAGCCTGCAGTACTGCACTCTAATTGTTGTGCCACCTCAGCTCATAATGGTTGCAATGTCCTGGGATCATGTCAGGGGTGGGTTCCTCCTGATTCGGACTGGACCGGTAGCGACCCGCTGGTGACGTCACTGTTGGTGCCGGTCCATGCGCATCGCCATCTTTTTCCCCTTCTGCGGCTTGAAAAATGGCCCGCCCGCAGGTGAATTCTGACCTTAATTTCTTCACCCGAAGCACAGCTGATCAGCTCCTCAGCTGTGTTTCAGGCTCATTCCTGCTTCTGAGCATGCGCGGAAGCCAAATCGCATGAGGGGACACGCCTGCGGGTGAAACGTCGTGATCCGAACCGGTGGCAAAGGTAAGTGGAACCCACCCCTGAACAGAGGTGCCAAGTCCTGTTTCCAGAATAGGAATTTCAAAAAAATTAATGTTTTAGGTTTACTAGAAAAGAAAATTGAGTAATCAGAAAGTGCATTGCTGAATATTCCACTAAGGAAAATTCAGCTACAGTTAGATGTTATGACATCATTGGCAAGGAAAAGTTTGTAATTAAATTGTAAAACATGGTAATTCCCACCTTCGATCCTTGTTTGTGATCCTACACTGTATTGTTTTGTTTTTAATGGGTGGTTTTTATATAGCATTCTATATTATGATATTAAGAGTGTTATTTATTAAAATGTATGTGATGGAATGTATTTGATGCATATTGACTTTTTAGTTGGTTTGCTAATCTTCCACTTATACAAGATATGCCATTGATTCTTGCTCTCTTTAGCCTTCTTATGAAACCTTTTATTTGTAAGATTTATGTGTTGCCCTATAGCTAATAATTTCATGGGCAAGATACAGATACAATAAAAATGACAAAACCAAGATTTATGCAACTCAAGTTAGAGATGGTTCCGTACAATCAGGATAACTGGAAATTTGCAAACAAAATAAACTATCTGGGTTAAGACAGTTTATGAACCTGCTGTTTGTTGCAGAAGTTAACAAAGTAAGATGCAAGATACATTTCCCCCCATCTCTGACCTTTCAGTGTGCATATGTGCGTGTTGTAAGGAATATCCTTCTGGGTTCAGTTCCAAGTGGGGAAAAAGACACTGGATTCATGGAAGTTGCTTGGGAAGAAGGTTTAATATGGTGGACAGGAGCACATGGCATGAACAGAAAAGGTAGATCACATGCTTCCAGATGTGGGTGAAGAGAAAAGGAAAGGGGAAGATGCTGAGTCCCTTTGTTTTATAACCTCTGCTGGGCCCCACCTCTTAGTTTCCTGTTCCTGTGTATGTAATGCACTCTGATTGGTGGTCAGAACCCCCTTAGGGGTGGGGGTTTTAGCTAGCCTTTTAGGCTGTCTCCCAAGTTTGTTTGAGTGCTGGTAATTTTCCAGGTGGTAGAGAGCTAATCCTCTGATGTCCTAATGGGGAAGATCTTAATCCCATCACCCTGGAGTTGAAGGAGGGGGGCAGGGAGCTGCAGGAAGCTGCTTTGTATTTAAAACATGTTTCTCCTTTCCTCATTCAGGGAAACATATTCTTTCCTTTTTCAATGTTTCCTAGGATATTTCATTTTTCTAGGAGGGGGTGGGTGCTAACTTCCTACATGTGTACATTAAAAAGCTAGCTAATGTCACCATCCATTCTCCAAACCTCCCTGATGACTAGCAGGAAGACATTTATCTTAACTTTATTGCAAGATCTGATTAATTGATTTACTCCTTTATTGAAGTTAATAGACTAGCTGTCAGCTGGCAGAAAAGACAATAATGTAACACTTTACAAAAGCTGTGACACATCTGCTCAATGCTGCATATGGGGAAGCATTGCAGGTGAGAACAGATAATAACTAGATGAGTAATGGGAAGGTCAGCAGAGGCTCAGGGAATGATACCGCTGAATTAAAAAGGGGTTTCAGTGTTTTTCAGATAAAGTAATTTTAATCCTCTCCATATGTAAACTGATTGCTACAATTATCACCCTGGCATTTAAACTTTGAGTTCAAGTGGTTGGTGATTACTCAATAGGGTGTCCTACAGATAGCAATCAATTGCTTTAAAGTCACATTTGGGTACTTATATCTAAAAAGGGGTTTGGGAAAAATGATTATAGACATAAGTATAGCATGAAGGTTTCTACTGAACTATGATGATATCAATACAGAAGTCTTCTACCTGGTTTAGACTGTATGTCTGGCAGCTTTTCTTAAAATGCTTTTAAAATAAATTAGAACAAATTAGAAATTAATCATATATTTATTCATGCAATCTTCGTTGCAAAGAAGAAAGTTGTGCAACCTTTAATATACAAGGAACTTTAAAAAAAAATAATTGGAAAGAAAACTTGGCAGCCAATGTGAGTGGCTATCCCACTGGGCAAATTTTAGCTCTAGGAAATCAATCATTTCTGAAAATTCTTCATTCTTCTGCACTGAATTTCCCTAGAAAGATGTCAAAATTATGGTGTAATCTCGATGTGGCGAACAGGTTTGCTAGTGCTGGCTGGTTGTAAAGCTAAAGCATGAAATACAATGCAATGGTAAAGCTAATTCTGGCCAAACTGAGAGCTTCGTGATGATTGGCCACAAGTTAAAACTGCCAGTTTTATTTCCTTCTCAAAAAAGGTTTAGATATATAATGTAACCATAATGCATTATCGTGACTAGCTTAAATTAAAAAGATGTCAATAGATTAGAGGTGAGAATCTTATGGGTACAAAGATGGAAAGACACACTAATGCTCACAATGGAGGAATGGATGATAAAGTGGGTGAAGATGCCAAAATTACTGTGTGTGTGTATGTATGTATGTATGTATGTATCAGGGGTGGGTTCCTACCGGTGGGGACCAGTACTGCATTCCGGTAGCAGCGGGCTGGTGACGTAATTTACATGTGACAGCTCCGGTGCTGTCTGTGCCGGTCTGTGTGTGCCACCATCTTTTTTCCATAATTTTTATCGATTTTTTTGGGTTTGGATGGCTTCTCCTCATCCTCTGTTTTGAAGAAAAGCCCTCCCGCCAGCCACAGGGTTAATACCTACCTTTATTTATTTGTCCGAAGCACAGCTGAGCAGCTCCTCAGCTGTGTTTCGGGCTGCAACATCCTTCTGAGCATGCGTGGAAGTAAGATCACGCAATGGGACGTAGCAAACGGTAACTGGAACCCACCCCTGGTATGTATGTATGTATGTATGTATGTATGTATGTATGTATGTATGTATGTATGTATGTATTCATTTATTTATTTATTTTATGTTGTTTATTTTGTTTATTTATTTATGTTTGTAAGCTAGCCAAGGTCCGTTGGGGTGGTTGCCCATAACAATTTTCAATTAATATTGTTATTTTTGTGGCAAGGAAAAGCGTTATGTGTTCAATTTCTACAAAACATTGAGGGGGAGCTGAACTCCTTTATCAGGCAGCTCTTTCTGTCAGCTCTGGAGACAAGAGGCAGCGGAAATCCAAGCAGAGAGGTTAACGTGGTAAGTTAAGGAGAGTGGGGTGTCTCAGGGGAATGGGCAAGGCCCTGGGGGGGGGCAGCAGAAGTCATGTACGAATGTCTCTCTGCTCAGAGGCTGAAAATCCTACTTGGATTTAAGCAGGGAAGATTTTTAGCTTCTGAAAGAGCCTCTCAGGGTCACCCACACTCTCATGAGGCACCCTGCACTCCTTACCTGGGTCTCTGTTGTCTTAACAACCCGTACTTAATGACCACAGGTGGATTGCAATTGTTGAATGAAACAGTAACATGATATCTTGTTTAATGTCCTCTTCATTCAACAGCTAAAATTTCAATCCCAATTTGGGTCATACATTGAGGACTACCTCTGTAATCCAAGCTATGAAACCAATTTTAAAAAGTCTTAATTCCTGGAGTCCCTGGGTAGCTTTGGCAGGACAATTTGAGGCCAGCAAAATGGCCTTCAGAATTTTGAACTGGTATAATTTTGTCTCATTTCACCTTGAGAGGCAGTATGCTGTGATGGTAACAGAGTTAACATCGTTCATTTGTTTTACACTAGTTTCTTTAGAACTGGCGATCTGAGAAAATTGTCCAAAGACATAAATATGTTTTCTCCATGAGAGTGACATGAAAATAAAGTTTCAGTTTCTGATATCCTAAACATTTAAGGTTATAATACATTGGATGTTAGTTTTTTATAGCATCATCCTAAATGTGCTTAGTTTGAAATAAATACTGTAGAATTCAAGGCGGCTCTTTGCCCAATCAGTATTTCAGAAACAAAATGTTTCTGTATTAATGTGCACAAGTTATATATGACTGTCAGGTCTGGTCTTGTTCTCTTACATGTTTTGATTGACCAGCTTTTGCCCTTGATTTTCTTAAATTGTTCTAGCTGGTTGTAGTGTATTCTACCAGAAGGATCACTCATGTCAGACAGGTCTCAGCAGAACAGCTAGACTAAGTATATCCATCAACCCGTTTACCAAGGTGAGAAATAGAAAAACAAGATCGGTTGTCACCAAGATCAACTTATTAAATTTATATAGGCTACAAGATACTTTATTCTCTAGCTGGAAATCATACTTTCTTTTTCTAAAAGAATGGCAAAGCACACCATGGGATATGCATCAATGTAAAAAAAAAACCCTTCCCAAAATCAAATCAGATTTAACTTAGACCCAATAAAGGACAATATTTGTAGCTCAGGGTTGAAATGAGGAGTCCTTGGTGCTCTCTGAGCTTGCTTGTTTTCTTGCAGACGTTTCATTACCCAAACTAGGCAACATCATCCATGCTAGTAATGTTGCTAATAGTGTAGTACTGATGATGCTACCTAGTTTGGGTAATGAAATGTCTGCAAGAAAACAAGCAAGCTCAGAGAGCACCAAGGACCCCTTTACTTAGAACCATTTATTGATTGCTATTTTGAAAATTGACTTGTATGTAAATTTTGGGCTTCTCTTATCACTGTCTTATGCTCTAGGATGTCAAACCACCTAGGAGGCTGTATTACTATTATCCTTCTCATCAGTGGCAGGTTACTTCCTTACTGGTGCCGATGCACTGCGCGCGCATCTCCACGTTTCGGGTGGGTGCCCACTCCCTACCTGCGCGCCCCCCTCGTGCGATTTTGCTTCTGCGCATGTGCGGAAGCAAAATCGCGCCAAAATCTCACAAGGGGACATGTGCATGAGAGAGATTTCAGCAAGATTTTGCTTCCGCGCATGCGCAGAAGCAAAATCTCGCCGAAATCTCTCTTGCGCATGGGTCCCCTTGTGAGATTTTGGCGCGATTTTGCTTCCGTGCATGCGCAGAAGCAAAATCACCCAAAAATTCACAGGAAAAGATGGTGATGCGCACGACGGACCGGCAGAGAGGGCTCCGGAGCGGTTGTGCGCAGATTGCGCAATCGGCCGCTCCCTACCGGAGCTGTGCACCAGACAGCTCCGGCAGGAACCCACCTCTGCTTCTCATCTTTCCTATTACCTATTTCCTTAACCTCTTATGAATATAACTTTGTTGTTTGTATCTCATGATTTATGTTGATTTATTTTATTTAGTATCCCATTATGAGTTATATTGACTGTTTATTTAAAATCCAATGACTATCACTGAGTGTTGTATCTTGTGATTTATGATGATTGTATTTTATAATTACAATCATGATTCATCACTTGTTGCTTGTAGGTATAGCAATAGCAATAGCACTTTACTTATATACCGCTTCATAGTGCTTTCCAGCCCTCTCTAAGCGGTTTACAGAGTTCAGCATATTGCCCCCAACAATCTGGGTCCTCATTTTACCCACCTCGGAAGGATGGAAGGCTGAGTCAACCTTGAGCCTAGTGAGATTCAAACAGCTGGACTGCTGAACTAGCAATCAGCTGAAGGTCGCAATGCTGCTTTTAACCACTGCGCTATCTCAGCTCCTATACTGAGAGCTATACTCAGCTCCTATACTGAGAGCTTAAACACTGGAGACAAATTCCTTGTGTGTCCAATCACACTTGGCCAATGAAGAATTCTATTCTATAAGGCACTAAAATATTACAGCTTGATAACATCAAGAAAGTGCACTATATTTCACCAGAGTGATAAAGCAATAATAAAAAAATACAATTACCTTTGTAGAACTGCAGCTTTAAACATGCTAATTATAAATTAACTCATTGCTCAATCACGCAGCATTTAATATTTCAGAGTTTAATGACTTATAGTTGAATGTACATTATCCACACTGACATAAGATAAAATAAAGATTCTGTTCTGGGAGAGATAATTACCCATGCAATGTATCATAAATTATTATAATAGTCAAGGAATGTATTATATATGTTAACTCACTTGCAGGGAAGCACACTATAACTGTTGAAAATCCCAGATTTAGAATGCAGTCTTATTCATATCTACCTGAAAGCAAATCCTATTAATAGCAGGGGGGGAAATGAAATTAATTGAGAAAGTAATGCTGAAGTCTGCAAGTCAAATTTTATATAATGCAGTTTTTAAAAGTCATAAACATTGTTTTACACATCTTCCTTACAGTTTTGTGAGAAAAGCATTAATATTTTATGACTGACAAAATTAATGAATGAATGCAGTTTGATCCCAAGTCTCTGAACAATTTATTATCCAACTAGAATGTGAACCAAGGTTGATGTCTAACACTTCCACTGAATTTTTTTTACATTTATTTTCTATGTTTACTACCCATCATGAAAAATGATGGCATTTCATACATTGGCAACTTTTTTTCCATTTATTACATACATTTCACTAGAAGAACGGAAAAGATTATTAGATTTTTCTTTCCTTTTGTTACCAAAAAACCCTCTCAAGGCAGTCATGTTGCCAATTGGCTTTCTGTTCTGCCTGTAGATTATATATACTGAAGATTATATATACAGAAGAAAGCTGATGAAATATATCATATTTGCTATTATCCAGGAGATAGAGAGTCCATTTTTATTCTTATTTAACCTTCTCAATATTTTTTTCTTAAAAAGCAACCCAGAGGAAGTGAGTATCATTGTAAACATGTACTTA
Source organism: Diadophis punctatus similis (assembly GCA_023053685.1). Lineage (NCBI taxonomy): Eukaryota > Metazoa > Chordata > Lepidosauria > Squamata > Dipsadidae > Diadophis > Diadophis punctatus. The sequence goes on from JALIGW010000001.1 coordinate 245,418,733, forward strand.
TTAAATATGTATTTAATAAGAAATGAAGAGGAGACTGACATTACTTATCCATATGAATAGAGTTTTGAATTCTTAACATTCATGAAATATACCCAGAACAATGATTTTTGCAAAATATTGCAGGGAGATGATAGTGAAATATTTTTATGGTTAGGTAGTCCCAAAAACATCTTTTAGGGGATCAATATGCATCCGAGTTTAATTATAAAAGTTTTATAAACTCTCTCTAAATGTCAATACTATTTCTGAATTATTTTTATTTTCTGAGTATGTTTTTAAAATTGTTAGGTAGCTTGATTAGTTGGTTGAGGATAGTATGGAAGAAAGAAAAAGAAAGAAAGAGGTAGAAAAGGAAAGAAGGAAAGAAGGAAGGAAGGAAGGAAGAAAAGAAGGATGGAAGGAAGGAATGAAAGAGAAAGAAAGAAAGAAAGAAAGAAAGAAAGAAAGAAAGAAAGAAAGAAAGAAAGAAAGAAAGAAAGAAAGAAAGAAAGAAAGAAAGAAAGAAAGAAAGAAAGAAAGAAAGAAAAGAAATCACGGATCAGATCTGCACTGTTGTGTCCATGAATTCAGTATGGCATGAATGCAGTCAGACACTGCATATAGAGCCGAGTTGGTGCAGTGGTTAGATGCAGCACTGCAGGCTACTGCTAGTTCAGCAGTTCAGCTGTTCAAATCTCACCGGCTCAAGGTTGACTCAGCCTTCCATCCTTCCGAGGTGGGTAAAATGAGGACCCAGATTGTTGGGGGCAATATGCTGAACTCTGTAAACCGCTTAGAGAGGGTTGTAAAGCACTATGAAGCGGTATATAAGTGTAAGTGCTATATAACATTGGAATAACAATTGGAAAGTAGGACATGTAGCTTAACACTCTGCAAGGTTTATGGGAGTTCCCTTGAAGACAGGGGTGATATAGCTGTTCTGGTTCATGAGAATCAGTTGCTAAATTGCCATATATGCTGTGGCTGAGTCAAAAACCTCACATTCTTCATGCGTTGCCTGGAAACGTTGGCTAGAAGCTGGCTAATATAAATCAGTCTTTCCATACCCAGGCAAAGCCAAAACCATGACAAGATGGATCTCCAGACTTTGTGATTAGTCTGGGCAGAGGGAGGAAATGTGAGGTTAGCTCTAAACAGTATTGATAATTCTAGTATTTAAGCATCTAATGAAGAATTCAATTCCGTTAATTCCTTTTTATGTAACTTGATGTGCTTCATGGAAGATATTTTCTCATATTTTTACATGTAGATACTGTATGTCTATTTAGTTCAGTAGTACTCTGGGCATCAAATTGTATTACATTAATTAAGCTCTCTACAGAACTGTAACCATTAAGTTTAGAATTGCAGTTGTTGTCTCTTAAGTAGTAAAACTTTTATCATTGTTTTAATTTATCTGTATATCGTATCAGCAATATGGAAAATAGGGAAGGAATATTGAATAACATTTTCCCTCAGCACTCATACTTTCACCATCCATACTGAAAAGATATATCAAACTATTTCTCCTGAAGAATTCAGTTTTCTGAGGATCAAATTTCTTAACCCTTTTTTAAAATTGAGAAATACCCATCCAGATCAAAGAGAATTCTTTTTTTTAATTTAAAGTTTTTTATTTATAAAACAGATAAAAAGACAAAACATACAATAGACATAAAAAACAAGTACATGACGAATCGTAATCTAGTATACATATTTACATTCCGCTAATTTATACATCGTTGTTTATCTTAAATTGCAAAGAATGAGTTATAGTTTTTCTTTTCATCTCCACCATTTTAATTTTTAATCTTGGTTCTCCTTTCTCCCCACCAATGATATAATTTATTCCAGTTTTCAATGTATTCAATTTCATCTTTTCCCTTCATTTCTGACATTAACCTATCCATTTCAGCACATGTTAATATTTTACGTAAAATTTCTTCTTCTGTGGGTATGTTTTGGTTTTTCCAATTTTGAGCGAAAGTTAACCTTGCGGTAGTCAATATGTGTAACATTAAGTATATTATATTTTTAACATATTTATCTAATGTTATCCCTAATAAAAAGAGTTCTGGTTTGAGGTCCAATTTTATTTTCAATATTTCTTCCAGCCATTTTTTTTATTGTTGTCCAGAATTCTCATGCTTTATGGCACTCCCACCACATATGATAATATGTGCCGGGTTGCATTTTACATTTCCAACATAATGAAGAAAGATGTGTACCCATTTTGGCTAATCTTGTTGGTGGGAAGTGCCACCTGTAAAACATCTTGTATAAGTTCAAAGAGAATTCTTTATATAGAAGGTTTTTATTTTTCCCCTGCCAGTCTTACCTTCAAAAACTTCTACATTTTTCAAGAGTTTCAAGTCTAACTTCAGTTATAGTATATTATTTGTAGCACTGTATGGTATCAAGGTAGTGAAGAAGGCCAATGCAGTTTAATATTTAGAGGTTCATGGCATCACAAGTTTGTGAAGCCCTGTCTTATTGGCTCTGTGTTCTAATATTTGTTGCAATAATATAGCTTTTTTAAAAGATCAGTTGGTATACCCTGATTATAGGCAACCCTGATATTACACAGTTTGAAGGACATCATGACAAATTATTATTGGAGACAACGGAAGACTAATATCTCTATTTGAAGAGGAAGCACAGTATTCCAACTTATTGGAATAAATTATGGGGCACTGGCATGTCTATAGGGAGAGCCAAAACAATCAAAAAGTCATTTGCAATAATGTGATCAAAGTCCTACCCATTTTATTTGTGTGTGCTACATATTCTGGACTCTGGAGGATAAATAATACCCTATTCTTTCCTTATGGTTCTGAAATGAGCCTGATGATCTTGGATGGGAAGAAAACAGATCACAGTAAACATGTTTTCCCCTAGTGTAAAATGAGACACTACATGGATACAATAAAAGTCATTTTTCTGCTGGAAGGTGCTAGCATCAGTAGAAGAGAAGTTGGAATCTTTGGAAGAAGTAAAAATTTAGAGGCATTGGGTCAGATCACAGCATGATATCAGTATTTATATTGCTGCTATATAACAGTCTGCTTGGTTCGGGTGTTCATTTGTTTTTTTTTGCATTCTTGTCTCTGATAGTCCAATGCTAACTATAGTAGTTGTTCATGTCAATAAAAAACCTGTTTTTGCATCTATGTCCACATGCTCTGGTTCCTTATTTAAAGTGGGCAATATACAGTATAAAGAGATAGGGATACAGTCAGATAATCAACTTGATTTTTTACTTTCCCAATGGATGGCCTTAGAAGTTATTCTTATTATTATTATACGTAGTATGCTCTTTCATTAATACAGGGGGGCTTTTTAATTCAGATCATTCACTCTTTGCCAGCAGCTCAAAGAAGCACTGCACGATTCAATTAGATACTCAAATAAGTGTCAAGTGAACCCCTAGTTAGATTCACCTCTCCTTATCCGAGTACCAGACCGCAGTTGTAAAACAAGAGGATTAATTTTAACTATTGTGCGGAACAGATTTGCACTAGCAGAATTGGCTTGATAGCAGGCCTTTCCCAGGTGCTTATAGGATATTGGACTGACATAAGAGTGGCTTTCTTTAGGAATAATAGGAATTTCATATGTTGGATTTGAAGTCGTAATTAATTTATAGCCTCTACAAAAAGGCAGAGTCAAAAGGAGAAGAGTCAGCAATGGTCCAAGTAGACTTCACATTCATTGGTTACATGTACGCCCATTCACTGCAAACAATGTAGCAGCTGTTTGGCAGCATAATCCATGAATTATCAAGAGCAGGGAAATTAATTGGACATTTAACTTCCATGAATAAAAATGATATATGAGGATTTTGATGAATGTCCTGTTTCAGGTTTGCTCTCCATGGGTCTCCTTTCTTGATTGCTTAAGCTTTTACATTCCATGGTCATAATACAATGATTAGTCCTGATTCACAATGCTTTGAAATCAACAAGCATTTCACCCATTTACAATATACTAGATTCTAATTAGTGGTTTACCTCAGCAGAACCTATAATGCTATCAGTTAATAGAAGAAGAAAAAAAGTTTGAGCAACAATATCAAAAGGCCATAAAGCGATTAGATCACCGTGCTGCAGTCCTATAACTTCATCCACAAAACTGTTTTCAACAAATTTAATGACTGTAATATAAAGCATTCAAGCATAAGATGATTTCACTCTGTTAAAGAGAAATTAAACATCTTTAGGAAATTATGTAATGAAAGTTTACTGTTGAAATCACCCCTAGAAATCAAAATGGAGAGTAAAATTTATTGGAGTTTGGAACATTATATGAAGATCTAGTTCTCTGGGGAAGTGTATAAGGCTGGGAAAGGTGGAAAAAAAGAAAAGAGGATCACCAACATTAGGGTGGATGGACTCAATTACAGTAGTGATGGGTGCACTATTGGAGACTTTAAGGGACGAGGTTGGGGACAGATCCTTCAAGGAAAAAAAATTGTCTAGGTGATCATTAAGAATCAGCACTGACTTAATGGTACACAATCATCATTAGTGAAAAGATATTGGATAAATGAGCTATTTTGGATTATAGTAAAAATATCTGCAACTGAATAAGCTTTATAATCAGAACAATGGTTGTTCATCAGGTTTCATTCTATATCAAAGTTTATACCATTCTTGGTTTAGAATAATATATCAACATTTGTGCAAATAGATAAAAAGTAATGTAATGTAATTGAAAATACATTCTAATATGCATGTCATTTTTGAGCAAATATCCTAAAAATAAATTGCTTAAACTAAAATATTAAGAAATGGGATGAAATTTTTTTTTACATGCAACTGATGTATGTTGGAAATAAACTGATTCATCTGTTACTAAGAATTGACTTGAACACAGGGGCTTTATAGTTTAGTACAGGTACATAGGAAAATTACATCTCAAAGACCTTTTAATTTGATTTGTTCATATGCTAAATATAAATAACTCAATTTAATTATTGCCAAAAAACTATTTTCATATTGTTTAATATGGATTATTATGGGCTTTGAGCTGCATACCTGGACCCTGACTGCTTCCTTTTTTATTATGAAAAGTAAGAAGATCCTGTGAGCCTTTGGTAAAATTTTGATCTTTGGCTTCTAGAATGAGCATATGCAAATAGTAACAAAAAATAAATGTTCATACCACAATATTAAAAAAAACCACACTAAACCAATGGCAATAGACCGAGAGTGAAATCCTGCTATTGTCATGTTGTGATTTACTGTAATTTAATACAACCTCTTGCCCTTTATTTAAATCAGTGGTGGGATTCACATTTTTTACTGCTGGTTCTGTGGGCGTGGCTTGGTGGGCATGGCTTGGCTTGGTGGCGTGGCTTGGTGGGCGTGGCAGGGGAAAGATACTGTAAAATCTCCATTCCCACCCTACTCCAGGGGAAAGTTACTGCAAAATCCCCATTTCCTCCTGATCAGTTGGGACTCGGGAGGCAGAGAATAGATGGGGGTGGGGCCAGTCTGGTATTTACCGGTTTTCCGAACTACTCAAAATTTCCGCTATCGGTTCTCTAGAACTGGTCAGAACCTGCTGAATCCTACCTCTGATTTAAATCCATACCAGTTCAGAACTAAAATGAACTGTGTTCTATTATGGTTGACAGCTTTGACTGCAACACATTTTCCAAGTAGGCTCAAGCAGACTTTAAGTACTTAAGGCAGTCCAATCCTTTAAAACAAAAGTCAGTAAAATGGCTACTTCAATAAATACAATCATATAAAGTTGTTACTGTTTCAATTACAGTAGTATTTTTAAAGAATTAAATATGAGGAAGGAAAGGACAATAAAACATGCAATACAAAAATTGGCAGATAGGATTTAAAAAACAACAAAGAAACAAGGGCAGCATGTTTATTAATGCTGAGCATCTCACTAAATCAAGACTGAAATAACCAGAAGAAATTGGGCATTTACAGAGATAACCATATTTTAGCACAGTCAGAACAAATACATTCCGAGTGAGATTTTGGATTTATTTCTTTAGAAGCTGTTTGGGCAGATCTATCAAGGCAGTCAGAAGACAGGAGCATTTATTTATTTGGTTTTTTGACCTGAGTGCCAGATGAAGATGTCAATCTTAGTTTCAGTTTTCCAGTTTTCCAATATACCCATTTCCATGCCCATTTGCAAGCTTTTCTCTCTTCACATTCAAAACCTCATTTTCTTATGACATTTTTGTCATAAATGCATTTTGGCAAGCCTTAATAAAATCCACTTCTGCATATTGCTCTCACTGATATATGGACACTCTTCCCCATAAAAGTAGTTGTGTAAACTATTTTTGACTAGAACATTGCATCAAACATTTGGGGAAAATGCAAATAGGATCCTAACTGTTTAATTGGTCCTAGGAAATAGACATTACTCTTCCAAATAGTCTTTATGAGGGAAAACCTTTGGGAAAATTTTGGAAAGTAGAATACCAATGATAATTTCTTGGCAACTAGGATGTTTAGTGGTTCAATATGGGAATAAAGTTTATCTGTATTAGATATGAAGATTATTGCTTTTGATAATAATATGGGCTGCATAGTATTAGTATTAGTATTATGGAAAGTTGCTGTTGATAGAAAAAATACATTCAGAAGAATTCTACCATGGGCACCAAAATAAGGGGGATCAACTTATTCTCCAAGGGGTCAATGTCAACCTATTCTCCAAAGAATCTGAAGGCAGGAGAGGAAGTAATGGATGGGAACTAATCAAGGAGAGAACTAAGAACTAGAACTAATGAGAAATTTCCTGACAGATCAATTAATCAGTGGGACGATTTGCCTCCAGAAATTGTAGGTGCTCCAACACTGGAAGTTTTTAAGAAGAGACTGGATAACCATTTGTCTGAAATGGTATAGATTTTCCTGCATGATCAGGGGGTTGGACTAGAAGACCTCCAAGTTCCCATCCAACTCTGTTATTCTGTTATTCACTGAAGTCTCCAGCAGAAGTTTCCAAAGGGAAATGAGGGACAGAATAAAAAAATGAGTAAAGATAAGACAAAGAACATTAAAAAATATTTTTTCATAAATACTCTATACTCGTAATACTGCTCCCCATGTTGGTGTTAGATAAATGTCAATAACAACCATGAATTCAGGCTGGGGAAATGCTGATAAGGGAGAAAAGAAGAGCAAGTCTAGAAATGTTTAATTCTGAACACTAAAGAGTGGTGTTTATGTAGAATGCAATGTACTTTCATTTACCTCTTTTAGTGTAAAAAAAAATTTGGACATCAGTTTTCCCATTATACACTGCATTTACAAATGCTGTGCATTTAGGAGACTGGGCTGCATGCCAATCAGGCACAGCAGCTCTGCAGATAATATAGTTAACAGCATGTTTCCAATCCAGTTACTTCATGTCTGGTGGAAGGAAAGACAGATACTGTTAAATATGTACCAAATGCATTAGTGTAAATTGTCTTGTCATTTAAGAGGACATACATCATGCATGTTATCGCCATTAGATTTGGAAGTTAAGAATTTGTGGTTGTTAGGATCGATTGGGAAAATATTCCTTCTTGCAAGCAGAAGGTGCACAGACCTGCTACTCTACCCAAAAAATCATTGATGTGACCCTTTCTTCCTTTCCCCATCTGAATCCAAGCAACGCACACACAAGGGAAGATGAGTATAAGAGAAAATGTAAATCATTTGATTGAAAATAAGAACATGTCAAACACGTTGGTGGTGTGATGGAACATCATTTGCATTTTTCAGATATCAAGGGAATTTTGTTTTGTGAATATGCTATTAGAGTTCTGGGCTCATGACAATAATGTGTGTTTTTGCCTGACTGGATTTGGATTTTCTGGTTGTCAATTTTCTATGATATTTTGACAAGCAAGATTTGTCTTTTGACAATAAAATTAAATGTTGATGTCCATATTTTTACTTGTTTCCTTTAGCTTGGAAAAATGAAGAGTGAATTGGATATTACATTACATTGGGCAAAGCACTCTTATAATGTGGCCAAATTGCAGTGCCAAGTCTGAAAATATGGAACAGAAATTATCTCTTTTTTAAAATTTGTGTGTTGACCAAAAAACCCCATTAAAACAATAATAATGCTTGTATGCTGTTCTGATGCCTTAAACATAAGAGTTTTGTTTACTCATTTAAGTTCTTAAAGACACCATGAGAAAAACTCACTCTCCAATACTTAGTAAAATTCTCATGTATTTGTGAAGATCTCATTATTTTCAAAATTTTGTTTATTCTTTCTTGTACTCCATGCTTTACTTCAGTTCTGGCTGGAATTTTATTTTTATTGCTACAGTAGATGGCAAATAATGAATGCCAGAAGCAACCTATATGATTTCAAGTTTCTGCCAATGAAGGCTGACCTCTGGAAGTAGCTGTAGGGTATAATTGAATGTTTGCAGAGTATTGAATCAGAACCCTGGAAAAAGAGGCTGTAAACTAAGGTTTTTCCAAATGGACTGCAATATCAATTACATTTGCATTCATATTGGCCTTTAGACACACAGTGCAATCTGCAATGCCTTTGACCTGTTGTTAAACAGATGGCTAGATCCTCCAAGTGAATAACACTTGATACTTCGGCCATTCATTCCTTTGTATGGATCATTCCCATCCCCCATATGGCATTACACTATGACTGTGATTTAATCCCAATAAAATATATTTTTAACTACTGCTGATTCCAATAGCAAATGCAGTGCAATCTGTAGATAAATGTTTTGCAGTAGCAGAATTCCAACATGGATTTGAAACAAATAGAATAGAATAGAATTTTATTGGCCAAGTGTGATTGGACACACAAGGAATTTGTCTTGGTGCATATGCTCTCAGTGTACATAAAAGAAAAGTTAAGTTTGTCAAGAATCATAAGGTACAACACTTAATGATAGTCCGGGTACAAATAAGCAATCAAATCATATTAGGAACCATTCAATATAAATTGTAAGGATACAAGCAACAAAGTTACAGTCATACAGTCATTTGTGGGAGGAGATGAGTGATGGGAATGATGAAAAGATTCATAGTAGTGCAGACTTAGTAAATAGTTTGACAGTGTTGAGGGAATTATTTGTTTAACAGAGTGATGGCATTCAGAAAAAATCTGTTCTTGTGTCTAGTTGTTCTGGTGTGCAGTGCTCTATAGCGTCGTTTTGAGGGTAGGAGTTGAAGCTGTTTGTGTCCAGGATGTGTGGCATCTGTAAATATTTTCACAGCCCTCTTTTTGACTCGTGCTGTATACAGATCCTCAATGGAAGGCAGGTTGGTAGCAATTGTTTTTTCTGCAGTTCTAATTATCCTCTGAAGTCTGTGTCTATCTTGTTGGGTTGCAAATTTGGTTATCAATGGCAAACCAATTTCTAGATAGAAGCCAGAGCCAGTTTTGTCTAGTGGTTAAAGCACCGGGCTAGAAACTAGAAAACTGTGAATTCTAGTTCTGCCTTAGGCAAGCCTAAGTGCAGCACTGCAGTTCAGCTGTTCAAATCTCACTGGCTCAAGGTTGACTCAGCCTTCCATCCTTCTGAGGTCGGTAAAATGAGGACCCAGATTGTTGGGGGCAATATGCTGAAGTCTGTAAACCGCTTAGAGAGGGCTGTAAAGCACTATGAAGCGGTATATAAGCCTAAGTCACTCAAGTCACGTTGAGTTACTTATAAAAATAATAAAGGTGGGATATAAATAAAAGAAAATAAATAAACTTGGGAACCATCAAACTATGCGTCCATCAAATTAAATTCATTAAGGCAGCCAATTTACTGTTTGGAATTATTTATGCTAAATCTATGAAGACCTGTGTTACTTTCACCTTTGTGCCTGCACTGAAGAAAAAAAGACATAGGACGTTTTCATACCACTTTAGTTCCTTAGAGATGCCAATTAAGCTTGGGAATTTTATAGATAATAACCAAGGGATGCTCTTGAAGGAAGCTTTGACTTTCAGATTTTAAGGGAACATTTTCTTGGCTAACTCCTTTCTCTACCTCTGAGACACAGTATCGTATAATGACACTGAAAATAACAGCATTTTAAGGGCATGACTTTCTTCCTGTGGCAAAGGCATTGAAGCAGAAATATGATAATCTGTGTCACTACAGGGCTTTTTTCACTCTCCCTGTATACACATTGTACAGTCCACCCAGAACATCAATGAAATCACCTAAAGAGTGATTTGAGTTCAAATGTAGGGAAAACAGCTAATATTAAAGAGGCAGCAATAGAAAGTGGTGAAACCTCAAAGCAGAGCATGAGTAGTTTTCCAATATGCTGTTTATATTTGTACATCTATTATTGCATAAGGAATGGTGGTAAAAGGAAGCAAGGATGCCCCAAAACACAGTGGCTGGACACCATCAAAGCCAATAGCAGCCAGATGTGGGCGGGAACAGAACAACAACAACAACAACAACAACAACAACAACAACAACAACTGAAAGAGGGTGTACAAAATATGGAAAGAATAGAATCGCTGAGAATCCATCATGATTGAAAAGATAGCACCTTCATCATCTTATAATTCTATTATATATGAAATACGTATCTATAAAGCCTGCAACTGAAGAAAAAATAAATGTATTATATGATTCAAATTAATACTTCATTTCAAACCAAAAGACTCCATCTAAATGTATAAATTTCTCCTCAGTATTCATACTATTCATCAAAATGAATCCTGTAGTTCTGCTTATTATGGCATTTCCCTTCTTAACCTTTGTTCACATATGTTTTCTGGGAGGGTGAAAAAGTCATATCTTGGATTAAAGGATATAAGCTAATAAAAACAAAAGCCTGATTTTATGTAACATATGAGATTTGTGACAGATTGAATAAATACTTCTTCAGAATGTTCACAATTAAGCTGTTGAATTTAGAGTAGAGTACATCATTTACCTCGACAGATTTAAAGAGGGAAATAGATGCCCCCTCCCTCACTGGCGAATCAAATTGGCTATAACTTGCTGGGGTTTCCAAGTATCTGAAAGTTACATTGCCACTTAACTATGATATTACAGTAATATTCAATTAATGATCATTGGAAAATCCTTGCAAACTTTTCAAAATAGCGTTAGGCAGGGGCATTCATGGAAGTGGTCAAGATGTCAAGGTGGCAGGTGTGATCATGTTATCTAAATCTAATTCCTTTTACAAATGTGCAAATGCATGGTAGCACTTGCTATCTTAACATCTAGACCCTCTTTAGAGAGATTCTTAGCAGTGAGACAGCAAAGATTATACATTTTATTTTATTTGCCATTTATTCATTCATTCATTTATTTTGTTTTTCCAAAACAGCATCTACTTAGAACTATGCTTAGATATTCTTTATATTTATCTCAAGATTCTAATGATGCTTGAATTCTCATCCTTGTGTTTTTGTCCTTATATCCCAATTTGTATTTAGAGTTCTTTTTTTTTCAGAATTTAATCAATATGGAACATAAAACAAATTAAAAACAACAACTCCAAAACAACTGACAAGAACCAAAACAACGAGTTTAGTATTAATGTTCCCTAATAGAGAACTTTTAAATCTTTGATTACAACAGTTTCACAGAGCAGATCCTAATGACTGATGAGAAGTTACATTCCTTTCTGGAATGACTTCTTTACAAAGAACCTAAAACCCCCACTATATTTCATACTATTTAATCGCCTTGCAGTTTTTATTTTAATTAAAAATAAACAATCCAATCATCCTTCCTATTGCTGCAATTTTTTATTCTTGATGGTTGCCGCTGAAATAGAAGTTTAAAGCAAAGTTTTAATGAAACTTCCACTATATCCAAGTCATGTCATTATTACTGTATTAGTTAATAATGTACCTAAACTTTTAAAGTTAGGCTGGCAGTATGCAAGTATTTTACAAACTTTATTTAAATAATTACGGGTTACAAATTCATGTTTTTATTTTGCTTTTCCATATGTTTGTTGAACAGACTTTAGTTAATACAATGTAAGTCATGGTCTCAAAATTCACTAGTAAATTTAATTCAGCGGTTTTATTTCTGCATAAAGTTGCACTGTTGTTTTTCAAACATAATTGTGTTTAGAGCCGAGGTGGTGCAGTGGTTAGAGGCAGTACTGCAGGCCACTTTAGCTGACTGTGATCCACAGGTCAGCGGTTCAAATCTCACCGGCTCAAGGTTGACTCAGCCTTCCATCCTTCCGAGGTAGGTAAAATGAGGACCCAGATTGTTGGGGGCAATATAAATATACATTGCTTACTGGTGTAAACTGCTTAGAGAGTGCTTGCACTGTGAGGCGGTATATAAATCTCACAAATAAAATAAATAAATATCTGAACATATGCATTTCTCTTGATAAGTAATAATGAAAATAATTACAATGACAGATGCTGAATTGATCAACCATCAGGAGTCATAGAAAGGAAAGAATATTTTGAAACTTTCTTAGTCTGCTGGCAATTTGTACTAAATGAGAAACTCCTTAGTGATTAATTAATTCATATTTTGGTATATTGGCCAGGAAGCCAGATAGCATATTATACTGTCACATGGGAAATGAAGCTCTCTTGTAATAGTAGCGGCCCTAAAAAAATAACGATTTTCTCAGCAACCTTTTGTATTACTTACATACCATCTATTGCAGGCACATAGGGGAATTTTTTCCAGATTGAAACATGCACAATCAGTTATTTTGAAAAAACAACAACACATAAGCAATAAATTTGACTGCAGAAGCACAATTCTTCAAGGAAAACATGCTGCTGGGACCCCATGCAGACCAATCTCATTGACAATGCATTTTTGCTATTTGTTAGTTTGATTCTCAGGCGATTTACAGCAACTGATGAAAGACATGTACTTTTTTCAGAATGAATCCCTGCTTCTACCGAATTCATCTGGATGAATAATTTGCTACTTGCAGCTATTCCAAAAAAGGGTTCAGGAACTCCTTGGATATGATTTTATTGACCTAACCTTTAATCAATTTTGATTGAATCACTGTAATTCAAACCTGCTAATACAATATTAACATATTTTTAAAACTATTTTTTTTATCATGCTTTAAAGTCCTTAAACATTGTACCCTACTACTGGCTCCCTAAGTTTCACCCATATAGTTATAAAATACAAAATTATCTACATGTCACAATTCAAGACACAAATAGGCTTTATGTGAAAAGTACAACAATAGCAAATCTTTCTATCAGGCAAAAGCCAAGCATAGCAAATGTACAGAAGGTGAAAGGTGGACTTTATGCAACATAAATAAAAGCATTTAGACTCTCAAGACAACTAGCTATTTTCTTAAATTATATTTTACAATTGTAAGCCTCCCTTCCCCACATATTCTAAAAGTAAAACTACAATGAAATTTTTTCCTTTATAAGAAAAGCTATATTTAGACACTTTTCCATATTTTATTAATGGGGAAATGTACTCAGATTAGAAAGAGGATTCTTCAGTCAAGTACCTGGGGCATTGTCTTTTAGCAGTGTACTGTATTTTATGCCTTTATAAAAGAAGAATGAAAGTGTATTTATATGTACTGTACTATTTATATACAAACAGTAATTTATGGTCACATCTTGTTACCCATATATTAATATATTTTTATTTATTATTTATTATATCAACAGAAAACTTACATATAACACTACCAACAATATTTCAACATATTTCAACCACAACAATACACGAGCACATAACAGATACAAACTCAAAGTGAACCGCTCCAAACTTGACTGTAGAAAATATGACTTTAGCAACAGAGTGGTTAATGCCTGGAACTCACTATCTGACTCTGTGGTTTCGTCACCAAACCCCCAAAACTTTACCCTAAGACTGTCCACTGTTGACCTCACCCGATTCCTAAGAGGTCAGTAAGGGGCGTGCATAAGTGCACCAGCATGCCTACCATCCCTGTCCTAATGTTCCCTCTTTCAGTACCAATCTTATGTATATAAACAATGTTACATCTATGTATATTACCAACACATACTTGACAAAATAAATATAAATAAATAAATAAATAAATAAATAAATAAATAAATAAATAAATAAATAAATAAATAAATAAATAAATAAATAAATATAAATATAAAAGGAAGGAAGGAAGGAAGGAAGGAAGGAAGGAAGGAAGGAAGGAAGGAAGGAAGGAAGGAAGGAAGGAAGGAAGGAAGGAAGGAAGGAAGGAAGATTATTCTATAAATGGATCTCAGAAAAATTCACCATACTATTTGAATGTTTCCATCCTTGCCCTCTTATTAAAATAATTTCAATATTGACAAGCAAAAAATATTAACAATCTGTTGGTGCAAATTAATTGTGGATGTATTCTTATGTTGTATGTAAATTTTTTAGTCAGCACCCTGCTCCTCCATAACAATCATTCTTGATATCTTGATAATTACTAGGATGCGACCAAAAAGAATAATTGCATCTTTAACACATATCAAGCATTTCAGAATCAAATTAACAATTCTATTGTTTTCACTCCTAATGTAATATTCAAAGGACAAGTCCAAATAATCCATAAACTGCCTCCAGAAAATGATTGTAAAAAAAAAAGAAGAAAATCAATCCCCTTATTTAATGCTCTTTAAGATGTCCAATATGCACAAAGCATTTTATCCTGGTATTAACTTTATTATAAGTGCATAATAAATTAATTCACATTATTACAGCAATTTACCACTGGTTACCAGGACAGTGTCAGGGTTCCAAGTAACACCCACAATGAAAGAAAACTCAGAGGCTTAAGTTTCCTCAAAGTTCCATTTTATTAGAGATGACATATTGGCACATCTGGGAAAACCTGAATCTGAAAGCTTCTGGGTTTTCCCCACCCAAATTAAAGTCCAAGTCCCTGCCCCAGCACCCACATGTCCATCACATGATCCAATCAATGCACTGTCCCAACTGGAGATGCCTCCCAGTTGCACCCCTCCAGGTGTAGGGCAGAGTGGCCTTGACTCTCAGAGAAAGGAATGCTATTTTGGCTATATATCTCCCCAGCTCCTACAATCCCCCCACCCAGTTTCCCACAGTCCTAACTGTGGCAGGCCTGAAGATCCAATGCTCAAAATGGATTCCAGGCATGACAGACAGGATATTTACACATATATAACTAATATTAATTCCATTGATTTTCTTCAACTTCCTGTAAAAGGAGTTACTGACTTAGGAGCTATCATTCCTCAAAACACCCAGAACATCAGAAGTAGCAATCTGGATGAGATTAAATCCAATCAAATTAAACTCAAAGAAATAACCAGTTTTTGCAAAGGAGCATTCCAAGATAAACCAAGCTGATTTTTTAAAAAGAAAAACTGCATTAAAATATTGGTCAAACAGCACAGAAAGCATCTTGAGGTGGTCTCTCTGTGCAAGAAACAGGAAATAGTGGGTAAGGAAATGCTGCAAGAAGGCACTGCAGTTGATATAAAATGGTAACATAATTCAATCTTTATTCAAACGTCAGGCCTTTTTAACAGCTGTCACAATGGATTGAAGACAAAACAAGATTGAACAGCAGCTCATGAGCCACTTGATTTTTGACTCCAGAAATAACGCACAGTACTGCAATGCAAACAGAGTCTGAGGATTTATAGTAGCAAATAAGCTCTGTTGCACACCCTCTATTTCAAGAATGAACTATTGTAGTACCACACTTTGACACGTGACAACTCCCACCATTCTTCCATCAAACTGACAAATTACCATTACTACTAAAGAAGCCAAGAGTTTTAGAAACTTTGAGCCTAGGGGCATTTAAGGCATTCTTGTCCCTTAAAAAAAACCTTATGCACCAGATAAAGGCAGAATGCACCAATTACCACTGCAAACAAGAGAAAAACCTTTTACGCACGAAATCCACCAAGACCTTCTATAACTTTGTAAACACCAAACTTAAAGACTCAAAAACCATCCCACCCCTAAAAGGGCCTAAAGGGAAAGACTGTAATGATGAAGCCGTTAAGGCCAACCTCTTCAACACATTCTTCAGTTCAGTCTTTGTAAACAGCAATGGCTCAAGCCCCACATCTCCTAGTCGTACCAGAACTAATTGCAACGATCTCCTACATATCGATTTTACTGAAGATAACGTTGAAAAAGCACTACACAACCTAAAACCATCTCTATCCATTAGCCCTGATGGATTATGTGCCTACTTCTTAAAAAAGCTTTCCACTGCCATAGCAGAACCTCTAAGCATAATCTATGAAATATCCTTCAGAACCAGCTCCTTGCCCAACCTATGGTCATTAGCCATGGTCATCCCTATCTTCAAAAAGGGAGATCCCAGCCTAGTTGAAAATTACAGACCAATCTCACTTTGTTGCGTCACCTGCAAAGTCATGGAATCAATCATAAACCAATCCATTACCTTCCATTTAGAGGCAAACAACCTACTCTCTAACAAGCAGTTTGGTTTCAGAAAAAAATTGTCCTGTAATCTGCAACTCCTACACTGCAAAAACATATGGACTACACAACTCGATCAGGATAAAGCAATAGACGCAATTTACATAGACTTCTGCAAAGCCTTTGACTCAGTGGTACATGACAAACTACTGTTAAAACTAAAGTCTTATGGCATTTCCGGATCCCTGCATAAGTGGATAGCTGCGTTCCTGTCAAATAGGCAACAAGTAGTCAAAATAGGGACCGCATTATCAAACCCTGCACCAGTTAACAGCAATGTCCCCCAAGGCAGCATTTTAGGACTCACACTCTTTATACTTTACATAAATGACTTTTGTGATCATATTATAAGTAGTTGCATCCTCTTTGCTGATGATGTAAAACTATTCAACACCACCGACAATGCTATTGCCCTACAAAGCGAAATTGACTATGTGTCAGAATGGTCAAACAATTGGCAACTCCAAATCTCAACCAACAAATGCTCTGTTTTACACATTGACAAAAAAATCAGAACACCAAATACAAGCTGGGCGGATATGACCTCGTAAATGACCATCACTCTGTCAAGGACCTTGGAGTACTCATCTCAAATGATCTAAGTACCAGAGCTCACTGTAACAGCATTGCCAAAAAGGCATTAAGAGTTGTCAACCTAATCTTGTGAAGCTTCTTCTCCAGTAATATTGTACTGCAAACTAGGGCATAGAAGACCTTTGCTAGACCAATTCTCGAATACAGCTCATCTACCTGGAATCCGCACTGTATATCGGATATTAATACAGTTGAGAGAGTCCAGAGATATTTCAAGAGAAGAGTACTCCACTCCTCTACTCACAACAGAATACCCTATGCCACTAGACTTGCAATTTTGGGCTTAGACAACCTAGAACTACGCTGCCTACGGTCTGACCTAAGCATAGCACACAAAATTATCTGCTACAACGTCTTATCTGTCAATGACTACTTCAGCTTCAATCACAATAATACACGAGCACACAATAGATACAAACTTAAGGTAAACCGCTCCAAACTCGATTGCAGAAAATACGTCTTCAGTAACAGAGTGGTCAATGCCTGGAATGCACTACCTGACTCTGTTGTTACATCCCCAAACCCCAAAAACTTTAACCTTAGACTATCTACTGTTGACCTCACCCCATTCCTAAGAGGTCTGTAAGGGGCGTGCATAATCGCATCAGTGTGCCTACTGTCCCTGTCCTACTGTCTCCATTAATTTGTACCCATTTACTATGTTCATATTTATGGAACCAATTCCCCCCAGAGATCCGAACCATTCCCACCTTGCTGGCCTTCCGGAAAGCCATTAAGACATGGCTCTTCCTGCAGGCGGGGTGGTTGAGACTGTTGCTTGTGTTGTTTTTTATCCTTTTAATTACTATCTTATTATTGTTGTTGTTTTTATAGTATTTTTTATAGTATACAGCTGTTCTTATATATGTTGTACGCCGCCCTGAGTCCCCAGGGAGTAGGGCGACCTATAAGAATCGCAAATAAATTATATCTGTTATCTTTTACATGTTCAACAAACTAAATAAATAAAATAAAAATAAATAAATAATTATTCTTATCAAATACAGTAGGTCGGAATGGGAACCAGCAGACTCCAAATGGCTCTGGATTATAGTGCACAGAATTCTTTTTTATGGGCCATGCTGGTACAAGCTGTATGTGCAACATTTGGAAGGTTTCCAAATTTACCATCCTTGGTGTAACCCTCTTGTTTCCTGAAGAGGCAGCATTCTTATGTGCTGTCACCTTTAGTACAGAACAAAATGTTAACACGAAGCAGTGATGAGCTTTTGGGCTGAGTGGCTGTGGCTCATCGTTATTCATTGATGCCAACTGTCCATTTTCTTACCCACAGATTATCAGATGAATAATTCCTGATGTTTATACATTGATATTTTCTTTATTATGTTCATTTATAGCCTTCTCATCCAGTTATCAAAATATATATCTACAGATATATAGAATTAAATTGTTTCCGACAAGGCTGGAAGATTCTTTCTATTTATGCTTATGGAGGTTATTTTCATTTGTACTATGATATTTCATAGCTCACCGGAGTAAAATTATTCGCTAGAAGGCCTCAAAGGTTCCTTTCAACCCTATGATTATATGATTCTATGCACATATTAATGGTGTCAAGTTGGTCAAGGAGAGGTTCCAGATTAATTTCAGATTTAATAAATTGAATTTCATTCTACACCTGCATAATAAGGGGGAAAAATCACATTTCTAAAATATTTGGCAGGAATTGAAAATAGCAGCAGCAGAGAGCAGCTGTTTGTTTGTATTTTAATCAGGATACCTATGATAAGAAATAATTTATATAATTTTTACCTAATATATGTATTCATAAAGGATTAATTAATTAAAGGTGGTAATTTAGACTCCCATGCAGAACCCTTGGAATTCAAATCTACTTTTTTAAATTTCTGAATAGAGCACATCTGCTAGGATTAGATTAGGAAAATCTGTTGTGATGGATCCAAATTCCTTTCCTAGTTGTTCATTGAATCCTCTAAGGAAAAGTGGTGTTCTGATATAAATCATTCTGACTCTAAATCCAAAGTGAATTTCTTTATGATTCAGCCTCATGTAAAAGTAGGGCTTTGTACAGTGTGTTTTGAGCATGATTTAGTTTGAGCAAGAACACAGCTCATTAAAATGCATTTATTCTAATGAGTCAACTCATTAAAACAGCCACATCTTTCTTTCTTTCAGACTTAAGCAAATGGCTGAAAAAAGCTTTAATGAGGAGATAGAAATTATGCTCATATGATCCAAGGTGGCTATTTGGAATCACTGTTGAAACTTATATACTTCTCCTAAACAGCTACTGTAGAAATCATTTAAGAGATATCTTATGAAATTATCCAAGGTGGCTATTTGGAATCACTTTTGAAACTTATATACTTCCAAGGTGGCTATTTGGAATTACTGTTGAAACTTATATACTTCTCCTAAACAGCTACTGTAGAAATCATTTAAGAGATATCTTATGAAATTATCCAAGGTTCTGAGTTAATTTTCCTTTTTGAAAATAATTGCCATATGGTTTTAAAAAATCCATTTGATAAGTCTTGTTTATTTTCAAGAGACTAATGAAGAGTCATAATTTCTGGCAAGTAACCTCAAAGACTAATGTTTACAATCAATTTCAGTAGTTCAGTCTGATACATTTTAGTTAATAGAGTTTATTGTTTGTTTTATTACAAAGTGTAACCTATCATTTCTAACACTTAACTGATGGAAATTTTACTAAATGTACTAAATTGGAAACTGGCATTGATTTTCTTTATCTGGTTCTTGCAAACACAGGAAAGTAGGCTGCCCTTTCAAGGTTAGGTCTAGATCCTTATGCCTAAATACAGACGCTCAAATTCAGATTTAGTAATTATTCCAATAGAGGATAATATACGTAGCTCAAGGTTGAACTGTGGAGTCCTTGGTGCTCTTTAAATTTTATTGTTTGCTTGTAGACATCTCATTACAACATTAGGTAACAACAATGCTACTGACTGAGTATGGCACTTGTCCCCTGTTCATATACAGTAGCCTGCATAGTCATTTTGGTGTTTTCCTTAGTAGTTCATTGATTAGGATATTGGGTGTTGTTTTGCTTGATTAATCTCTGTTAATCTCTGCATATCTGGTTGTAGGCTACTAGAGAGGATATATTCTGCTCTTTTTGTTTTCATCTTAGCTTTCTTAATTGTCTTGTTTGAATTGTATGTAAATATGGTTAATCTCTATGCATCTATTCATGCCCGATTTGTCTGAATGCCAAGCTTCCAGGAATTCCCAGCTTTTGGGGATTTACAGTATCTTGGTCTAGGCTGCTCACAGTTTCCCAGCTAAAACTATGGTTGAGCCTGTCCATGTGTTCTGAGATGAAGGATCAGAAGCAGTCAGGAGATACAATGAAAACTTCTTGAACAGGAAGCCAACCTCACAGTCACTGGAACTGATAATATTATCTAGCTGGGCAATATAACATCTGTAAGCAAACAACCAAACTCAGAGAACACCAAGGACTCCTCACTTAGTAGTTATTGTAATTCACACAACCGGAGGAAGATTACCTGTCTTTGAAAAATGTAACTGTTTTGTAGCTATTAATCATAGGGTTTGACCTGCAGAAGCGTCTGTTGTCAGAATTGCTTCATCTAATTATGTATAAAATCTAGTTTATGAACCTTCTCATCAGCAATATTTTATTATGGTTGTAATGATGATATAAAAGCTAGAATGATCTTATAAATTAATATAGCCTTGATAATATCTGTGCACAGATGGTCTCTGCATGGAGTGACTAAAAATGAATTAAACAACTGCACATTTTTCTTGCGTAATCAATTAATTCCTTGGTCATTTTAGCAAATTTAGCTAGGGGTGTCTATAACATGCCACAATGATGCCACAATTAATATACGTCCATCATATCATTGCACAAATAGCATGATTATGTGACTGTATCAGGACATCTGATACAAGTACTAAGATACATCATTTATGTGACCATTTCATGATGTGCCCATCATTTGCTCCTTTAGGTAGACTAAAATGGGCAGCACAAATTAGGAAGTCTGTCAAAAAAATAATTTCAAAAACCTCTACATATAAAAGATACATACAAGCAAATATGATTCTGTTTTAAATGGTATTTTTGATTTAAAAAGTAGAGTGCACAAATTGGAAATAATGTACACCGTACACTGTAAATGATGAAACACTGGGCGGTGTTTCATGACTTTTAATCCTAGTTTAATTTTTTTTGTCCCAATATAATAGAGTAGCTTGACCATTGTAACTGATTTTATCAATGATGGCTGTGGTGAGAAGTACACAACTATGAGTGGCACCCCACTGTGATCTTTCTTGAGTGACTGTCACTCACACTTTGACAATAATCTGTCTTGACTACTACACAGTATCAACATGACATTATCATTGAACAGGGTCTGGGAGTTGTTAGTGGTTCAACTGCAGGCTACTTGCTCATACAAGAGACAGGAATAACAAGCAATCACTACTGAAAGATCTGGACTGACATTGGGTCAGTTGTCTGCTGGACACAATGTCTTTGAATCCCTAAACAGTTTAGGGCATGATAACTGTGTTATGTATTAGATTAGTCTTCTTGGTGGGTGAAAATGCCTGTGATCTTTTGTTGTTGCTCAATAGTTTTGGGATGCTTGTGAAGGTTGCAGCTCTCCTGGGAGTAAGTTCTTCTTGAAGGAGCTGCAGAAAAGCTGACTCTTGACTCAACATCTTTTGTTTGATCACAAGAAATGGTGCAGCAACCCAAGGAATCCCCCTTTTTTGCCATGTACCTGCCTTTGAGAGTGGGATTCTTGAGTAAATTCCTTAAAGTGATACTTTCATGAAAATAATGCTTCAGATATGGAAGTGTAAGCACATAGTTTTGATAAAGGATACTGTCATGCCCCCGTCAGAGTCTGAATCTGCGGTGGAAGATGAGCTGGAACAAGAACTAACAGAGAGTGAGAGGGCAGCTCCGTTGGCCTTGGAGGAAACTGGGGAAGGGCAAAGTCAGTCCAGGCAAGGCTGTTCGGAGTTAGTAAGACCTGCAGGCAGGGAGGAGGGACAGAGTACAGACGAGGAGCAAAAATCACCCCTTCCCAATGCAAGGGCTCGGAGAGTGCAGAGAAGATGGGATCAGTGCAGATGGAGCAGGCCATTCGCAAGGAGAGTGCCCCACCCAGCTTCACCAGGCACACCTGGGGAATGAGACTTAAGGAGATGCCATGGGGAGGGGCATTTGTCAGGAACAAACGCTGAGTTCCTAAAGTGTTGTGTGCTGAGGTTTGAACTTGCCAAGAGTCCTTGCATTCCTTTTTGACACTCTGGACTAATTATCTGGATCTTTTGCTCCCTGAACTCCTTGCTTTACTCTTGTTTTGCCAAATACATTTGGGATTTATTGTGGTGCAGCCTTGGTGCAGACAGCACAGGGCTGGACTAATTGGAGCCAGAGGCTGCTTGAGGTTTGTGTCGGGGTTTGTTCTCAATCTTTTCTGGGACTTGCCAGAAACATGGGAGTGTTTGGAGAGATTTGGAGCAATAAAAGGGCCTGTTTTACCTGCCAGCTGTTTGTGTTATCTCTGTGCCATGCCCTGGGTCATTACAGATACTTTATTAAGAAAAGTATTAAATATACTTAATAAAACATATAGATGGGACAATCATTATGGTTTGACTAAATGTCATTTTTAAAAGAGCACCATCTTTATACCCTAAAATATTGAGGGAACCTCAATAAAGATGAGAGAGAGCAAAAAAATAGGAAACAAATTACCATGACTCCTTTGGTATCAACTCATATCTCTCTGGGCAATAGAAGCATTAGAGATTCAGCAACATGGCCTTAAGCCATTTTCAAGAATTTAATATTTCACTGTTCGGAACAACCAAAAGGAACAATCTCACAAATGTATAGAACATTATTGCAATTATGACCCAGAGATCCACCATATAGCTTAAATTATGGCTTGTAAAAAGGTAAGGCATCACCCAATTTATATTCCTCCCTGGAAGTGTGCATACTTTCCCGGGAAGGCACTTGGAAGTTTTGAAGACAACTGGGATATCATGGCCTGTCTCCACTTTTTTAGAGGGACAGGAACTTAAATTATGCCTTATGTTTAGAGTATATGAGTTAGAACATTAATTTGGTTCATCACATAATTATTCCTACATTTATGTGATATTGCTAGTTCAGCGTCAATGGCAACTCCATTCATCTTCTATCTCTCTTCCTCATACTTGATTTCACACTTTATCTTGCTTGAAAAGCAGTCAGTGAATTGCTTTCAGAATTTATGCCGGTAAGAATCCAAAGAGCTAATGGCATGGGTCATTGTGAAAAAACAGTCACAATACAAGGAAGGGATAGTTACATATTTCCCAGTCATCTGTCTTTAGCACCTGTTCCTTCAGTGTAATTGAGTCTTCCTGATGAAAGATGTTCATAGGAACAGATGCTTAGCTATAGTGGAACTTAAACCACTGATATTAACTCCAGGTAATTTGTAGTCATCATAAGAATAAATTATTCAGTCCTATTGTGCATTGATATTCTTATGTGTAGTGATCACATGTATTTTTCTGCATTATGTTTTACTTAATCTGTGAATATGTTTGAATGCCTTTGACTATATGTTTGATTTTAAAAAAATGAAAAACTAATAAAAATGAAAGGAATTTCCCAAGCATCATTTTTTTTTCATTCTTCTAAAACAAAAATTCTAACTTTAGTTGTCTGATGGGAAACAATATCTTTTTATACTTGACTTTTATCACCAGATTTGTTTTTTCCAAAATTATGTCCTAATGTTTATAATGATTATTATATACCTTTCCTTAAAGTACACAAACTATCAGACATAATGTACAGAATACTGTTACAACAGAAGTATACACAGTCCTTTTATGTGTACTTTTAAGTAAAACCCAGATTAGCTATGTCTTCTTTAATCAGAACATAATGAATAATAATCTTATAGTTATAATGCTTATTCACCAGAAAGCAAATATTATTTAACGTATTTCTGATTTCATGCAGCCTGATTTCCAAGTTATTCAGAAAAAAATGAAGTATGAGAGCTGACTGGAGAATAGGTCCTCACAATTAAACCACAGCAACCAACAAGAAATACTATTTTAAGATTATTGTGACATTTCATCAGCTATTCAGAGCCAACAGTACTTTTAAACAACATGATGTGTCCACTCAATCAGCAGGCCAGGGCAGCCAAATCTATATTCTGCTCAAATAAAGTACTTACTGCATTTATTTCTAACTGGCTCTCTGGAGCTGTTTGCTGCCCTAATTAACTAGTCTGTATGTTGGGAAAGCAGACAATGCAGTTGCCTCCTCTTGACAATCTTGGCTCCCTCATACAATGCCCATTTCTTCCATATCTCATACACATTCACTCAGCATTCCAGCTGCAACAACAGAATAGAATAGAATAGAATAGAATAGAATAGAATAGAATAGAATAGAATAGAATAGAATAGAATAGAATAGAATAGAATAACAGAGTTGGAAGGGACCTTGGAGGACTTCTAGTCCAACCCCCTGCTTAGGCAGGAAACCCTACACCACTTCAAACAAATGGTTATCCAACATTTTCTTAAAAACTTCCAGTGTTGGAGCATTCACAACTTCTGGAGGCAACTTGTTCCACTGGTTAATTGTTTTAACTGTCAGGAAATTTCTCCTTAGTTCTAAGTTGCTTCTCTCCTTGATTAGTTTCCACCCATTGCTTCTTGTTCTACCCTCAGGTGCTTTGGAGAACAGCCTGACTCCCTCTTCTTTGTGGCAGCCCCTGAGATATTGGAACACTGCTATCATGTCTCCCCTGGTCCTTCTTTTCATTAAACTAGACATACCCAGTTCCTGCAACCGTTCTTCATATGTTTTAGCCTCCAGTCCCCTAATAATCTCTGTTGCTCTTCTCTGCACTCTTTCTAGAGTCTCAACATCCTTTTTACATTGTGGCGACCAAAACTGAATGCAGTATTCCAAGTGTGGCCTTACCAAGGCATTATAAAGTGGTATTAACACTTCGCGTGATCTTGATTCTATCGTTCTGTTAATGCAGCATAGAATTGTGTTGGCTTTTTTGGCAGCTGCTGCACACTGCTGGTTCACATTTAAATGGTTGTTCACTAGGACTCCTAGATCCCACTCACAGTTACTACTGTTGAGCAAGGTACCACATATACTGTACCTGTGCATTTTGTTTTTCTTGCCTAAATGTAGAACCTTACTTTTTTTACCATTGAATTTCATTTTGTTAGATAGCGCCCAATGTTCAAGTCTGACAAGATCCTTCTGTATCTTGAGCCTATCCTGTCAGTTTGGTGTCATCTGCAAATTTGATGAGTTCCCCATCTATCCTCTCGTCCAAGTCATTGATGAAGATGTTGAAGAGTACTGGGCCTAAAACAGAGCCTTGGGGTACTCCACTGCATACTTCCCTCCATGTAGATGCAGTTCCATTGAGCACTACACGTTGACTGCAGTTGGTCAGCCAGTTTTGAATCCATCTGTTGATTCAAAACTGGCTGACCAGTTTTGAAACTTGCTTTATCTTTACCTGCCCCACAAAAAAGGAATAAACAAGAAACTCAGTATTTTTCTTCATAAGTAGAAAAACTCAGTTAACTAGGAATGAAGAGGAATATACATGTCCCAGGATAATGTTGGAGGGTCTAATCTGGGTCGGTCACTGAGACCATAGCTTTAGTCTTCCAAGCTTTCGGACTCGTGCTGGAGCCCATCCTCAGGGAACTTCTCTCTAACAGAGTGTGTGCTTTGGGCTATTCTGTATGCGGTATTTATATGGTGCCTGTTGACTAGTTAACTAGAATTATTACTGAGTTAGTACTTAAATGGGATGATCCAAATAATTCTAGGGCTATAAGCCTAAAGTGGAATTTTTTAAAAAAATTGCTGGGAAGATTAGTCAAATTGCATAGAATAAAAAAATATACCCCTATTTTGTAAATATCACAGATTTCAAAATTCTACACCAAGCATGGCGTGGTTCTTGAATCAATGGAAACTATGGATACTTTTGGTATGCATGGTGTTCTGAGGGAATTGTAATGGTTATTGTGATCTATTGTCAGCTTGCCTATCTTCGCTTTCTCTGAAGCTCTCTAGCAATTGCCAGTGGAGAGAGGCAGTTGGGACGGTGGGGGGGGGGAGAAGAGTGCTGGAGGTGGGAAAGATTGATATGGGAAATTGGGGAGTATGAACAATGACAGGAACCAGAGGTGCCAAACTGAGCCATCCTCCTGCCTTCAAGCCCTGGGAAAGGAATTTACAGCAGTGCCTGAGGCACCAGGTTCCCAAAACATCGGAACAAGATCTGATTGGACTATTCCTCCAGGGCAGAGGGTTTTGGACATTGGGAATTGCTTTCAATGTATGATTTTTGTACAGTTTTTCTTCAGAGCTTGCCTTGCTCACATTGCACTCAGGATCTCAAGTAAAAGCACCTTTTCTCTAACACCTATGGAGCCAAGGGTTGTTTTTTCCCTAGGGAACAAGCTGTGGCCAGTCTGACACCTATATCAGCACAGACAACTGCTGCAGTTATCACTTACATATTAACAGAGTTGGAAGGGACCTTGCAGGTCATCTAGTCCAACCCCCTGCCCAAGCAGGAGACCCTACATCTGCCTCTACCTAGGATCGAACTCACAACCTCCTGATTGTGAGGCAAGAGCTCCACCTCTAGGCCACAGATGTTCATCCTTGCCAAGGCCTTGCTCTGAAAAACTTTATAGTGACATTTATATATGGAAGGTTTGCTGGCAGGAATTTGGCATAGATTCCACCTTTGTTTGGTAGCAGGATTTTATTCTTTCACAGGAAATGACTCCTCCTGGGCCACTCCAACTAAGAACTGAAGAACAAATCCTTTTAAAATGAGAAATCAAATTTTAATTTACAGATAGTTTTCAACTTACAACCATTCATTTAGCGGCTGTTCAACATTACAATAATATTGAAATAATGATTTACAACCGGTCCTCCCACTTATGACCCTCGCAGCATCCTCATGGTCATATGATCAAAATTCAGGAACTTGGCAACCAGCATCCATTTATGACAGCTGCAGAGTCATGGAGTCTTATGATCGCCATTTGCAACCTTCCCAGCTGGTTTCCAACCAGCAAAGTCAATGGGGGAAGCCGGATTTGCTTAACAACCACACAATTCACTTAACAACTGCAGTGATTCACTTAACAACAGTGAACACATGGAATAGAAGATTGCATAATTGGGCTACGTGCCTGCACTTAGCCATAAACAATAGGGATCTGAAGAATTGTGACAAAACGTATCAGAATCCCTTGATTTCTGTTTTATATCAGTCATTGCTACTACACTATTTTAAATATTGAACAGGCATGTTAAAAAGACTGTTTGTTTAAGTGGGAGAATGAAAGAAATACATGAACTGGTATCATTGGGGAGCTTAAAAGAAGGACCAAAAGGAAGCATGTGGGGGGGGGGGAATGATTCTGTCTGTAATGAAAAGGTCATTAAGGTTAATTAGCAGGGCTGGTGGTTCAACTTTGAATTATTTAAGCAATATATTTTAGAAAGGCAGCATAAATTGACTAAGCTACAGCAGATGCCTTGATGACTAATGTTCAATAGCTACACAGAACCATATGGGCACTAATGTCCACTAAAAGGAGAAGTCAAGGTGGCAGTATCAGTAGCAGAGTCCAATGCAAATTACTTCTGTTATTGAGAAATCAGAGAGCCAGAGGCAAAATACCAAAGACTCCAGATGGAGCAGCAGAATTCTGAAAATCAGCTATGCACAAGTAGTAAACTCAGGAGATTATAAAGAGTTATTAAGCTGGAAAGGATCAGAAATGGAAAGGCAGCCAAAGGCCTGCCTGAACTCAAAGGCATATTGTTATGCAAAATAAAACAGTGCCTTCTCAAAAGCACAATGGAAACTTTAGGTCATTTCATCATCTGGGGAATGATTAAAAATTTAAATGAAAGTCATGCTGGAAAAAAAAAACCCAAGGTCCTCAACCTGCTGCAGATATGATACTATCCAGTAACACACAACCTGGTGGCTCAGATGAACATGCTGTATGTTGAATAATAACAACAAGCTATGAGGTGACAGGGAAGTTTTACTGATTTATGATCTGTTTTTAATTTCTATAGCTTGCCTTTTCCATTATAAATAACCCTAAAAATAAAATATTTTGATTAACATTTAAATAATGAACGCACATAAAACACAAGGAATTCATCTTTTTGCATCCTTCTAACTGCAGCGCAAACATGCCTTGGGTACCATTTTTGTGCAATATGCCCTTGTACTATTGCCTTCATCTCCAGCCCACAGAATAATTTTGGCATGGCGGCAAATCTAATTTTGGATTATTGGAGCTAATTATGTCAGCATCTTCTGTGATGGGATCCCAGGAGCTGGGAGATGAAATGAATAAAAAATTATCCCCAAGAATATCATATGATAGGAAAGAATTACAGATTGCCCCTTCATGCGCAAAGCAATGAGATGTTGCCATTTCTGAAGCACCATTTATAATTTTGTTTATATTGTATTTTTCTTTGTTCGTGAATAAAACATATCTGCCATAGGGATGTCTTGGAATTGTTCACAATTCTAATTGCAAGTCTCCTAGGGCCTCTCATGTGTCACCAATAATAGAAAAGCTGATCTTTGAATATTGGGACTCAGCATGTGAGTGGAATCCCCCATAAACTCTATGATCCTTGTGATTTTATATACTCTGGGAGTCTAGTGGAATTCTCTTAATTTCACTGATGATAATGATAATCTCTCTTAACTCTTAATCCATTCTCAGGATGTTCTTTAGAGATGAAGAACGCTAGCAAACTCATCCAATGAATACAATTTTTTTTCAGTGCAAGGCATATAATGATATTGTTTGCCACCGACAGTTAATTGTATTACGATGGGCAGCTATAGAAATCGAACAAATAAATTAATAAATCATTCTTTGTGTGTTAAAAACTAACCCCCCCAAATTTTTTTTACTAGGCAAATGCATTAGAATATTCTGGAATATTTATTCAGGGGACTCAGAGGTAGGTCTTGTAATATTAATATTAAAAAGATATATCTTGGCATCCAAGTGTGAAATTGAAAGCAGAGAGAAATCATTTTAGCAATGAAATTTAAAATAGTGTGTCTGATACAGAAAATGGCAGTGGGATGGGGGGAGGAGATGACAAGAGAGAATGTTGACAAGAAGCTATTGGCTATTTGTATCTGCAAGCATAGTTTTAACCCCATTAGGCCATATCACTAATGGGTGCAAAGATTTGAGTGTTTACTCAGGTGGGGTTGTATCTGAAAATGTATGTTTTTTGCTGAAATGCCACTCTTAGCATTATTCATCACAGGTCATAGTATTTGGGGTTACTGGTTCCTCATCCCTGATCTACAGCAACAAAATTAATGTCATTTTTTACTATTGACTGAAAGAAGCAGGACTTCATCCCAAGATAGTCATAACAGTAAAGTAACCATGCTCAGGGGGTTTAATAAGTGTACATACATACAGTATTGTTGTCATACTGTATATACAAAAAGAAGAAAAAGTCATTAAAACCAAATTATCAAAAGTGGCTTGTAAAAAAGTTAGTTGTGAGAACAGTTCTATTTGTTTGTTTGTTTGTTTGTTTGTTTGTTTGTTTATTTAGTGAGGTTTATATACCACCTCACAGTGCAAGCACTCTCTAAGCGGTTTACACCATTAAGCAATGTATATATTTACATTGCCCCCAACAATCTGGGTCTTCATTTTACCTACCTCGGAAGGATGGAAGGCTGAGTCAACCCTGAGCCAGTGAGATTTGAACTGCTGACCAACGGATCACAGTCAGCTAAAGTGACCTGCAGTACTGCCTCTAACCGCTGCGCCACCTCGGCTCTTAATGTCTTGTGGGAATCCATAAGGAGATGAGTTGTTTTGTGTGAATCGTGGTACGTTAGGCAACTCTGTATAGCTGCCATTTCTTTATTTCACTTTGATGAATTGTATTGTATTTCAAAGCACAGGGTAGGTGTCTCATTCTCTCCTTATATCGGGCAGCCAAAATCTAGATGCTTGCAGATAATTTCTGCTATAGTTCAGCCTTATGACTTTCAGGGGCTTCCTGATTACAGCTTGTTAGGAATGAATCCTCTACACAACACAAGCTGAGGAGGCAATATCACTTGGGTCAATGATGATGATGTACCATCAAGTTGATATCACTTCTGAGCAACCATTTAGGGGTATCAAATTTATGTAGTCACAGCGGCATCATGTGATGTATCGGGATTGTTTTCTCCTTCGTTAAACCAGAGGTGGGCGTGGCCAGCACGTGATGCATCTGGCACGCGGGCCGGGAGTTTGACAGCCCTGATTTAGATAGAAGTCTCCACCTGATCTTTCAGATTTTACAGTGTTGTGTTGACCCATGTATAGAATTTGCGGTAACTCATTCTTTTCTTCTCTGTCAATAGGGTGGAGAAATTGCTAAAAATCCTGTACCAATTGGACATGATTCTTTCTCGAAGTTTTTATCTGTGATTTTTAAAACATTCCTAGACATTTCAGGACTGTTCCCCCCCACCGACTTCTCATACAATGCTGTTAATATTGAAATATATTTGTAAAAAAACCAATCCCTTAGTTCTTTGATTTATGAATTTTCTTGATGCAGCCCCCTCCTTGTCATACACTGTCTTTTTCAATTAAATTATCACTGCTTGCAAATGACTTTCACTAACATTCTTTTTCTTCAGCTGCTTTTCCTTGTGGATTTTAGCTAATGGAAAAATAAATGCTAGTAAACATTGATGCTTATGTTTCTAAGATGGGTGTAAAGAGCTCATCCCTAAAGTCATTCCTGACAGAATTCATGGCAAAATTCATTTATTATCCCTAGGTGATTATGCCACAAGCAGCAAGAGTCATGTCTAGCAGTGGAGGGGAGGGGAGTGATTCTAGAACTACAAACATACTCAATGTTACTTGGAAGTAAATCTCACTGTGTTCATTGGGGTTTACTGTGAAATAACCAGTATAGCTTTTGCAAATAGCTTCTTTGTTTTACTTACTTACTTACTTAATTAGATTGTTATCCTGACTTTCATCCATTTCCCTATTACAGCTATCTTGTGACATAGACTCAACCCAGAGAAAGTAACTTAATTA
The DNA here is from genome assembly GCA_023053685.1 of Diadophis punctatus similis. Classification (NCBI taxonomy): domain Eukaryota; kingdom Metazoa; phylum Chordata; class Lepidosauria; order Squamata; family Dipsadidae; genus Diadophis; species Diadophis punctatus. Next base: position 245,449,913 of record JALIGW010000001.1, read on the forward strand.
TGCAAACACAATGATGTGTGCTTTTTTGAACAATAATTCAAGAATTCTAAAATGTAAAGGTTAATTGTAGGGCAGATAGATATTCTTTTCTGATCGTGGTTTATATAATGAACAAATCTTTGACTTCCAGTCACATAGATGGCAGAGCAAGACATAACAGAAATGTGACTCTTGGGTATTTTGATGTGGAGAAAGGAGCCTGTTCATTGAGACATTACAGCTCTTGTGTACAATAACAGCAATGTCTCTTAGCTTTCACTATTACAATCTGAGTTCAATCCATTAGCAGTAGAGGAATACTGAAGGATTTAAAGAGTAGTTAACTATACTAAACATATTCCCACTCCAAATTTTTTTAAGAATACAGCCAAAATGTATAATGAACTTGAACAGTTCAGATAACTTCCTTCCTTCCTTCCTTCCTTCCTTCCTTCCTTCCTTCCTTCCTTCCTTCCTTCCTTCCTTCCTTCCTTCCTTCCTTCCTTCCTTCCTTCCTTCCTTCCTTCCTTCCTTCCTGTAAGAACACATACAATTTTCTCCTTAGGATTCCATGTGAAATACGTTGAGTAAATTTGCCTAGATCATATCCACAGCCTTCAATATTTGGAATAAAGCCATGTCATTTGCATGGACTACAGTCCCAACTTTATAACTGTGAAATCCCTTGATAATTATTTAAGAAAGTGAGAGTTATTCAGATCAAGTGCCCCATGGGAATTGCTTTTCCTTTAAGAAAGCTTCAGATTAAAGTCCACTTCACTAGAGATTCAATGACCCAGGGACACATTATTGTGTCTCCTGTAGCTGAAGGTTTGCAGCAGAAACTATTACTGCAATTCCACAAATATATGAGAGATATTCCCCAGACTGAAGGTCCAAGGGAATGTTTAGCAGCTGAGAAAACTACAAAACGCTCAAACTTGTACTGGTGATTGAAATCTATTTGTTTTCCTTCCTCATCTTCTCTACAAGATACATTAAGAAAAAAGAGAAAGCATGGAATTCTGAACAAAGGAATAATGCCAGGAGGGTTCTTTTGAAAAAGAAAACACATTCACTTATTTATCTTTTCTTTACTGACATGCAGATTGTATAGGCTGCTCCAACCCTGAGCAGTATACAACTGCTTCATGCATAACTGGGATTGCAAACAATGCACATTACATTTTTTAAAAAAGACATGTACTACATATAAATGATAACACAAATCCAGGAGACATATTCAAGAGAACATTTGATTCCTTTAAAAACCAATTGTTTCTAAAATGTAGCAGGTTGACTGCACTCATGACTAAAATCTGCTATTTACTTCTAACTAGGTATCACAGGACCAATTTACACTTGGCACTCTGTGAAAGGGAAACTCAACTATGTTTTATGCATCATTTTAATAGGGCTACCATATGTGGACTGGAAAAATGTAGACACACACTAGATGGGAGCAGAATTATTGTGATCTGCGTTCTGCTAGCCAGCAATTGCCTGCATTTTTACAGGTGCAGATTTGGCAGCTGTACACTTGCAATTTAAGACAAGAAAGGTCATAAAATGGGGCAAAATTCACTTAACAAATGTCCCACTTAACAACAAAAATTTGGGGTTCAGTTGTGGTCATAATTTGAGGACTATCTGTAGAATGAGAAACTAGAGTTCCATCCACACTAACCACATGCTGGTCTTCGCTATGATATGGCTAAATAATTTCAAAATAGTGATTTAATACCTGAGTCAAGACTTGCTTTGCTTTGGAAGACGATCACATGAAAACTACAAGTAAATTTTATGTGTTGTTTTAACTGGCTCAGATCAGAAAACGTTGCTTCATTTTCTTTCTAAACAATGCAATTGGTTCTGTGTACCTATAACAGTTGATTTGCAATTATTGTTCACTCACTTACATGGAATTCAGATATTTGCAATTTGGGTTAGGGAGATTCTTCTGCCCATCTCAAATTAAGTCTGTAATTCTTTTTTTATTTTATTTTATTTTTATACACAAACACATTACAACACATACAAACATATATACATAGGAAACACAGTTCCTATTTCGGTTATAGCTCTAGATCGGTCTATGAATCTTTCCTCTATTTGTCATTTCCGTTAACCATATTTAATACATTTATACTATGTTTCTATTTTCCACCATATATTTCTGGCTTCTATTCTACTTTATATCCTTTTTCAGCTAATTTTGCTATGAAATTTTATATTACATTTTCGATCTTCAGTTTCTATGTACATTTCTTTACATACAATTCTTTTACATTCTATAAAACTATATATATATATGTCAAACATATCTTTATCACACATTTCATGTTTTTGATTCCCTGCCTTTTAACCAATCATAAAACCTGTTCCATGTTATATAATATTCTGTTTCCTCCTTATTTTGCAATTCTTTGGTCATCTTATCCAATTCAGCACAGTCAAGAATTTTCCTTATAATCTTATTTTCATTTGGTATTTCATTGTTTTTTCCATTTTTGCGCATAAGCAATTCGAGCTGCCATTAAAATATGAATTATTAAATAATATATACCTTTTAAGTAATTTCCCGGCATAATTCCCAATAAGAAAATTTCTGGTTTCCAATCAATATATTTCTTTGTTACGTCTTCTATCATCTTTTTAATCTTAATCCAAATTTTTTAGTGTTCTCACATGTCCATCATTGATGGTAATATGTACCATATGCTTTCTGGCATTTCCAGCATATAGGAGATACTTTTTTAGACATCTTTGCAAGATGTGCTGGTGGGAGATGCCATCTGTAAAACATCTTGCATTGGTTTTCTCTGTATGCTGTCAATACTGTCAATTTTAAATTTGTTGGCCACATTTTTTCCCATCTTGCCAATTCAATATTATAACCCAAATTTTGTGCAGGCAAGAGCCCAGAGACATGCCCAAGTTCCCCCATTTTTGACTTTGGAGATAAATTGCCTGAGACCTCAGACTCGCTACCAAGGTCTTATTGAGAGCAGGAGCTGGAAGGGGACTGGCAGTCGGTAGTTTTCTCTGACCTGGAGGTTTAAGGGAGGCGGTGGCAGCTGAAAGAGAGAGAGAGAGAGAGAGAGAGAGAGAGAGAGAGAGAGAGAGAGAGAGAGAGAGAGAGAGAGAGAGAGAGAGAGAGAGATGGGGAACCGATACTTGGTGAGAGGCTGCGTGGTTTCTTTCCTTTCTCTCTCCTCGTTGCCTGCCTGGTTTAATGATCTGATTAGATTAGAGTGGTTGAGGCTTTTATCAGATGAGTGCTCAGCGTCTCAATTGTCAAAATGCAAACCAGTTTGAAACTACAACACGTTGTAGTGTCTCAGAAATGGCCAGGCACCGGCTTCTTGCCACATTCTTAGTCCGTCCCTCTCCTGATTAGCACAGAAGTTATAAAATGCTCAAAAGTATTAACAAAATTAAGTAAGGTTTTCTGGTGAATTTCTTACAAGGATCCTGTTACTAGGATTCCCAAAAGAATGATGATATCTGCAATTACTACAATTGTTGGTTACTAAATCACTGGTGTTGAACTTGGGTTTTAAAGCTGCAATGCTTTTCATGCTTATTTGGGAATTACACAAAGTGGGTGTGGCGCACCCAGAGCTCCCGCTTCTTTGCAACAGTCGAGGACCTCTTCCTCTTGGAGCTCCAAACTGCGGGGAGGGGGGACGGCTGCAATGCCAGCAGCTTCGGGGGCTCCTTCCCTCAGTGGTTTGTTTTCTTACCTCTAGGCAGCTACACAGTCTTTGTCCTTAAAGGCTGCTCCGTGCCTTTTGATCTTTCTCTGACATGGAGAAAAGCGAACCTGTGAAGCAGGGGTGGGTTCCAACTTACCTCGCTGCCGGAAAAAAGATGGCAAGTGCATGCACAGTGCCGGAACTCGTCTTCTGTGCATGCTCAGAAGGATTTAAAAAAAAAATCGAAAAAAAACTTTGAAAAAAAGATGGTGGCGCCCACGGACCGGCACTGACTGATCCGGTTCGGTGACATCATCGTGACATCACCAGTGGGTCGCTACCAGTTTGGGTGAACCAGTCCGAACCGGTCCGAACCCACCCCTGAATATATATATATATATATATATATATATATATATATATATATATATATATATATATATATATATATGTATGTATGTATGTATGTATGTATGTATGTATGTATGTATGTATGTATGTATGTATGTATGTATGTATGTATGTATGTATGTATGTGTATACACACACACACACACACACACACATATAAATAGAGCTAGTAATTTTATGTACAGTCCAATAATCCAAATCACAGTCTTTTCCGAACCTCTCAACTATTCCTTACTTCTTAGTTTCCTGCTTCCGTTTTCCAAGTCCAAGATGTCTGCTCTCCTTTTTAATGCTCAGTCACTGTCCACTGTCCAAATCTTGGCACCTTTTTCTTTAACCAAGGTCTTTTATTAAAGCACTTTCTCTATCCATTCGCCACAGACTAAGTCACTATCCCCGGGTTTGGTGTCTGTCACCAGTCGGATGCCTATATTGTACACTGCACCAGGTCGATCGCTTTTCCTTCTTGCCCTCTGCCACTGCCGCTGTTTCCGTCTCCTCTCGCTCCTCTCGCTCCCACTGCTGAGGCGCCGCTTTTTTTCGTTTTGGAGACACACTTATCAATTCCTTTATAGGATCCACCAGATCCTATAAGCAACTGGTATCTCACTCAGTCTGGTCAAAAATCCACTGATACTTTCCGCTGCTTCTCTCTCTTCGCTTCCACCACCATTCAGTCAGGCCGTCAGGCCTCTGGACCCAACCATGACAGTTGGTCTCTTCCACGCCGGATTTTAAGGGCTTTCTCCTACTGTGGTGGGGGATTGCCCTTCTCCCCATCACCTCCAGAGTGTCCCCTTTCTCATGCAGACCCCTCCAGGGTCCAGCTTCACCTTTTCAGGCTTCTAAATGTGAAAATTCTGGCAAAGAAGAACCAGCTCTGTTCTCCCATGCCGCACCACTGTGACGTCACCCCAGAAGTCCCTGTTGCTTTAGATGTAAACTCAATTTAGGACAAAATGAACTAATATTTTGAAACAAATATTATTTAAAGAGAGAGCTCAGGTATTATGTACTGAGCTCTAATCTTACATATTAAGGAGAATAAATCTCCATAGAGGCGATGTTGATCTTTCTCTTGGAACTCAAACATTTAAAAATGAAGCTGAAGTTAAAAGTCTAATAGAAAATATTTATTTCAGTACAAAACAATAAATTCTGAATAGTTACATTCTTGCTAATTAAATGTGACCGCTCCCGGTCAGAACCAAACCACAAGAGAATAATGGAGAATCAGGAATGCACAAATGCGCATAAGATCACATCACGTGTCCTGCTTGTAATGGAATGTACCATAATATTAGGATAGGGGTGCATCACCCTGCATAGACATACAACTGACAATATTCACTATGTGACATTACATGCTGCTCTTTTCCTACTCTAGTACAGCTACAAAGAGTTCATTGTTATAGCCGTTCATATGTATATTTCCTTGAATATTAGAATTATAGCTTTATCAATAATTAATAATGCCTTGAACTTTTACATCATGATGCAGACAACTTCAGGGTGTCAAGCTGTAACAACTACAGCCTCATCTCACTCTTTCTTTTTGTGTGCAGACATTAAAGAAATATGTTAAGCCCAAGAAAGATAAATAGTATAAAAATGATATGATTTCCTAGTTATTTCTTATACATAAAAGGGGGAGACATAATCTTTCTTCAAACAAGGAAAAGGAGTACAAATGCACCCATAGAAGGGAATGTACAGTATTTGATCATTCGGGTTGTGAGGATTTCCATAGGAGCTATTTTTGTGATCGCTCAATAATGCTGTAGTGATTATAAAGCCTGCTTTCATTTATGGAAATTTCCTGTAAGATTTTTAGAGCAAATTAAAAGGAACAACCAAAATTAAGCTGTTACTGATGTCCTTTATGAGAATTGTGGTAGAGGATAACTCTGGATGGTTTAATAATAGCAGGTCTCTAGCTGATGCACAAATCAATTAAACCATTACAAAAATGCAAAATAATATAAAGACAAACAGAAAAAAGGATCATGTGAAACACAGCTGGGAGAGCCAGGAGGAGAAATGTCTTTAAGCTCTTTCTCCAAATTCTTTTATCTCAGTGGGAGGGTAGAGAAATGCCTCACATAAATCAGCTTGAATTTTAGGAAGATCACAAAGCTGATAATGAGTGAAGCCTATTCCATCTGATCATATTGTCTTTTAAAGAGGTCTTATAATGTAATTCACAGGTATTTTAGCGCAGCTGTATTCTACCTTAATTCTTGGCGACAACAGCTTTAACATCCAATGTTATTCAAAGGTGTTTCCTTCCATAGGAAGTGAAATTTTCTGAAGTAAGCAGGAGTTATTCAGTTGAATAACTGTGACTGTGAGGAAGGTGGAACCAGGGTTTTTTTGTTTTGTTTTGTTAGCTTAGATAAGCAATAAATATGCTGAAAGAAAAGTTTCTGCTTTGTAATTTTTAATGTTATTTATTAATCAAATTCATTTAGGTCCCCATCTCACCAAAAGTGACTCAGGGTGGCACACAACAGTCAAATGAATATGTAAAAACAACAGATATAAAATAGAAAAATGCATATTATTACATACATACTACGTTCTGCGCATGTGCAGAGGGCAAAGAACTCAGACGGCGGCGTCCAGGCGGGTGGGGAAAGCGGGCGGGGGAAGCCCCGCGCCGCCACCGGCTCCGTCGGCTCTGCGACGACCAACTGGCCCGCCTAAACCTGGAGCATTTCACCCCTGCTACATATTATAAAAACCAAAAATATAAATCATAGGCAATGGCCACCTCAACAATGGAGCCATCTAAGCAAGTCTCCAGTTGCCTGGGAGCTCTTGGCCTGATAACATAGCCAGGTCTTTCTTTTGTCTGGGTTTAACTTGGATTCATCTTTCCACTTGACTTTTCCTTCAGTCTGTCTTTCACCTCCAGAAAGATATTTAAATCAATATGTTTAAATCAATAGGCAAATGAGAAGGCTCCATCCATTAACATGCAGCAGCTACCACATACTATAAAGAAGCTTTGCATAACAATTCAAGCCCCACCTTACATATTAATTCTACAATTTCTTGATTCCTTTTCAAAATACTGAAAGATATGTCACAACACATCTTGAAAAATAGATGTTTGCCAGGCTGCAGATGTCTATCTTCTGTGGACAATAGAGTAAACAGAGTGTCTAATGCTGGCTTTTGGACAGAAAATATTGTGCGATGAAGAAATGGCCAGACATTTGGGGTGACAACTGAATACTGCATTTTTGGACCTGAGAATAAGTTAAAAGGGATGAAATAATATTCTCATGTGTAAAGAAGTAAATCAAGTTAGAGACCAAATGGCAAATATGTCAAGTGCTTTAAATTATATCCTTAAACAGAATTGCCAAGCAGAACATCAGATTTTATCTCCAGGAAAAAAAGAAAGAAGTCCAAAAATTTATCTCATGTAGGAAAAGCTAAAATAAATAACAATAAAATTAGAAATGCTTGGAAGTCCAGTTCTTTGCCCATTTGTCAACAAATCCCCTGAACCAAATGTAATCCAAATGTCAATATACCATGATCTGTGTGAAATTCTTTGATTTTAACAATTCTTTGATTTCAGCCCAAAATGTGATAGCAGTAGGACAAATCTAGACCATGTTGAATAACAATTGAACTTCAAGATTGGAAATAACAGCTGCTGAATTATCCATGATTTGAGTTAAAGTAATTATATAAATTATAAATCTAATATTATATGAAACCTTGATAATTTCATACTACAAATTCAGCCTGAACTGAGTACACAGCAATTGGGGAAAAACAAGCTATAATTCTGGTAGGTGTTAAAACCTTAGCACTCATTTATCAAACAAGCAGGTCTATAATAAAATTATTACCTTGTATAGGAAGGAATATCTTATTTGTAGTAATGAAACTAAGTGATAGCATTAAGTTTATTTGAAAAAGCTTTGATATATGGCTCCAACAAAATAGGAAAAAAGAATCCAATATATGTTTTTGCCAATTTATTTAAAATCCTCAGTGTTAGGAGATTTCCTCAATTTCATAAACTGAATTGTAATAAAAAAAATTGAAGGTAAAAAAGTAAAGTGAGGTTAGCAACCTGAAACTGTGATGGCTATGCTGCTTTCATGGTCTATCTTTTTCTTTTAAAAAAACATTCTCTGTGGGTGAGAAATTGAAACCATGCAATTTGCTTTTATTTTACTGTTGATTGATCACTTATGTATGCAATCCCATCAATATGGCAAAAGGAATAAATAGTAATAGAGACTTTGATTTATGTTTAACCACTAGTAGTTAACTAGAGTTTTCTCACATTTCCCAATATTGTTCCTAATAATAAAATTTTTTAAAGGTAACATGTAATATTCATTTGTTAATATTTAGTCAACACCAAAGATGGATATGAGGATGAGTTGGCACTTTAACAATTTCTAAATTTCTTCTTTATAAATTTACTTTAAATAATCATTTTTTCTTTTTCCAAATATATGAAGTATGGCGTATATTAAATATTTAGACTTTACCATGTATTGATTTTGAGTTGCTCAGTCTGATTTGTCAAAGTCCTTTGATAATCCAGATTGGGTTGAACTGATTTTAAGAGAATCAAATACTTTAGCCTAGTGGCCACTTGGCAGTACAGCTGCTATGTAACTGCCATCACCATTGGTCTTAATGTAGTGCAATTATGGGGCTTTCTGTTATCTAATGAGGAAAAAGAAATGGTATCAGTGCAGCTAAGTTCAATTGTTTTTGAAAAGAAAGGGGGGATGTCACATTGCGGAACAGGTCCGCAATTTGGGTGTCCTCCTAGATCCACAGCTAAAATTGGAGCAACATCTTTCAGCTGTGGCTAGGGGGACCTTTGCACAGATTCGTCTTGTGCACCAATTGCGACCTTACTTGGAGAGGGAGGCTTTGCTCACAGTCACTCATGCCCTTGTCACCTCACAGCTAGACTACTGTAACGCGCTCTACATGGGGCTACCCTCAAAGAGCATCCGGAGACTCCAACTGGTACAGAATGCAGCTGCGCGAGCTGTAGTGGGTGTACCGAGATACACCCACGTAACACCTATTCTTCGCCAGCTGCATTGGCTGCCAATTAGTCTCCGGTCGCAATTTAAGGTGTTGGTCGTTACCTTTAAAGCCCTACATGGCTCAGGGCCAGGTTACCTTCGGGACCGCATCCTACCACATACCTCCCTACGACCGGTTAGGTCCCATAGAGAGGGCCTCCTCCGGGTCCCATCGGCCAAACAATGTCGGTTGGCGGGGCCACGGGGGAGGGCCTTCTCTGTGGGAGCCCCGTCCCTCTGGAACCAACTCCCACCAGAGATCCGGACTATCCCCACCCTGCTGGCCTTCCGTAAAGCCATAAAAACTTGGCTCTTCCGGCAGGCGGGGTGAATAGGAAGATCAGATTCCCCCCTTGAATGTTGTTTTTATAATTGTTTTAACTATGCCTTTAATTTTAAATTATGATAATTGTTTTTATTGTACGCTTCTTATTCTGTTGTACGCCGCCCTGAGTCCCACGGGATTGGGCGGCCTATAAGAACGTCTATTAAATTAAATTAAATTAATTGTGAATGTCTTTAAAAATTCACTGCCTATATACAGATTCATTGACTGCTATGAATCAGACAAGCAAGGAACAGTTACAGCTCAGTCCTGGTAAGCTTGTTTTTGCTACTATTATCAAGCTACCAGCAAATGTCAAGTAATTAATTCCAGTCACCCCCTAAAGATAATATTCTAAGTACACCCATAATATTTCTTTTATATTTGAGAATATAACATTGTTGGCAATTTGGGCTCTAGGCTAAATGACAGCCAAATTTGGTTTTATTGGTTTTTCCCCCACTGCTCCACAGTTTTAATCATCTTTTATTTTTACCTGGCTCTTCTTGACTATTGCTGAATATAACCATTTTCAGAGTTGATGCTACTTTTTCTTCTTCTTAAGCACCACACGAGACCCCACTTGAACGTTCCTGGGAAAACTGGGAAATTTTGAAGAACAATAACTAATGGACCTGAGAGAAATTTCTGAAGGCTGGTTGTGACACATATTTTTCATTTGATCTAGAGGCAAATCAGACAGGCAAAATGTTTGTGTTAGTTCAAGGGAAACCATATCAAGTTTAGAGAAATATCTCAAAGGATATTTACCACATGTTTCCAAAGCAATCTGCAATATCTTGGCAGGTACTTAACTTTCTCAGATGCTATTGGGTTCATGATTCTAATTCATTTGCTTCTCTCTTTACATTGATTTGAAACTGATTTTTCTTCCTTTGCCTCCTGTCAGAATACGTGTTCAGTAAATGCACACACATATACTCATTTATTTGTAAAGTTACAATTTATTAGATTTAGCATGCATATAGATTAAGCTCTATAATATCAATCTAAATTCTAAATTCTCATGTAAAAAGTTATATATAGAATATGTATGTATGTATATTCACTCATCTAACTTTTTAACATAGTGGACCGTCGTTCCTGTGTATGACATAGGGACCATTAAACAGGGACTACTATGCAAGTGTGGTCTTTTAACTAAATAGTGCTTATATAATTACATTCCACAGCAAATGTGGTCCTACCAAATTGGCATTTCATTAAGGAACAACACAATGAAGAGCATCAATACTGGGAACAGCATGCAATGGGGGGAAACGCTTTAAAAAGGAAGAGCAGCATTAAATGCTTGGGGAATAGCATGGAAGGGACATGTATAGTATAATTTTTAGGAAAAAGAGCAAGTTCAGCACAGTATATGCCCTGCACAAGCTCTTTCCCTTGTGCCTAGCTCTTGGCAATGGAATATAACATTCCTACAAAAACTTTTTTTAAAATAAAATTTGCGGAAAGAGATTAGGTTATCTCAACAACTGGATACTTTCACTTCAGACCCAATTTATCTTTGCATTTGCTAAGGCAAGGAACTTTTTCTCCACCACAACCAGAACGTGGACAGGAGGAATAACTTAATATTCTTTTGTGATATTGGAGGATTTTAAAAAGCCATAACACTTTGCTTTGGAGCTGGATTTTACCAAGTGGACAATATTGTTTCTGTGTTTTTTTGGTAGAGAAGTTCACAGAAACAGAGAAAAGAAGCTAGCACACTTATTCATAGCTACTCACTGGTGCTTTTTGGAGAGAAGCCACAATTCTCCTGGAACTAAGGATTCAGTCCAGTTTGAAGGCTGGAGAGTAAGGTTGGCTTTGGACTGAACAAAGGATCAAGAAATAGGAATTGCCTAACCAGCTACTCAGCTCCACAGTTTCTATCCAGTGAGTTCAGAAATTGATGATGAAAGGAGTTCCAAATCCTTTCACAAAAGCATTTCCATCTCTTAAACATGATTTGTCTTATCATTATTTTAAAATGTCCTTTTGTTCTTGTGTTCATGGTTGCCAGTGAATACAAGATTGGTAACACATCCAACTTTTCCACAGGAATGCTACATGCCTGCTACATGGAGCTGAAGTGGTGCAGTGGTTAAATGCAGCCATTGCAGGCTGACTGCTAGTTCAACAGTTCAGCTGTTCAAATCTCACTAGGCTCAAGGTTGACTCAGCCTTCCATCCTTCCGAGGTGGGTAAAATGAGGACCCAGATTGTTGGGGGCAATATGCTGAACTCTGTAAACCGCTTAGAGAGGGCTGTAAAGCACTATGAAGCGGTATATAAGAAAAGTGCTATTGCTATTGCTATTGCTCCATATTTTATCCTTAGCACCAGCATTGGCCTTAAACCTGAGCAAAAGGTCAAACAGGTAGTCCTTGTCTTAAGACCACAGTTGGAACCAGAATTTCCATTGCTAAGCAAATCAGTTGTTAACTGAGTCTCATCCAATTTTATGACCTTTTCCCCACAGTTGTTAGTGAATCACTGCAGTTGTTAAGTGAAGCAGATTGTCATTAAAGGAATAAAGCTTCCCTCATTGACTGTTTGCTGTAAGCGAGCTGAAAAAATTGTAAATGGTGATCACATGAACACTGAGACACTGCAACTCTTGCAAATATATGCCAGGTGCTAAACACCTAAATTTTGATTACACAACTGTGGGGATGCTGCAATGGCCATAAGTGCAAGGAGCAGTGCAATTATTACTTTGAACAGGTGCTAAATGAATGGTTATAGGTTGAGGACCACCTGTATTGCAAGAGGAAGATGGGAAGAATAGCTAGGATGAGCTATAACAGTGGTGGCCAACCTTAAGCAAACAATGCTCCAATTTTTTCACAGACGATTTCAGATGTGCCATACAACCCAAGCACATTTTTTACCTTCTTACTTTCACGTTTGGGGTTGTAAAATAGGGATAGGGGTAGGATCTGCTTTGCTTAAGGGAGGAAAAGGAATAACTCAATCACACAATTCAATTAATTAATTTATTCCATTTCAAAATTTGACAAACGTAATATATATTTAATCTTGAATCTGTCTTTCAATCACTCTCAATACAAAAACCACACTAGTACTCTCAATAAAACACTGCTTCAAACTCCACGCCACGATGGCTCACTCAGAACTGACTGACCATATTGAACGCTCGCCGCTCATTCACACGTGACTTCAAACACATGATGTGTTACTAGTGCGCGGTGTTTGCGATTGTTTGAGCAGGAACGCGCAATGGCAACACTGATAAAAATATTTGTACGTTTGTAAACCTGCCTAAAGTAATATCTCACAAGTTCCATTCTAAGTTTCAGACACTGAGAAGTTGAACATTACCGAAGGCTGTACGAATTGAACTGAGATCACTTTGGTGCACTGTTACCTCTAAGGTGCGCGGCCACGAGGCCGCGCACGTAATAAGAGGACGCCGCACAAAAGTTTCTAACTTTCTCCCAGCATTTTCTAATTGCAGAGGCTGTGCGCCTGTGTGGCCACGCACATGAAAAGAAAATGCCATGCGGCAGTTTTTAACTGCTGCGCACCATTTTCTAATTTTACAGGGATCATTGCTTTGGTGTTGAAAATATTAAGATGGATTCAGTTATGACACTTATTTTAAAAAAAAGTAGGCACAAGGATGCAATGCGCCACTTGTAATCATCCAATGCACCACGTTTGGCGCATGCACCATGGTTTGGCCACCCCTGAGCTATAATGTGCTTGCTAACATTGCTTTCTAGTATCCTCTCATATAATGAAGGCTTTTCCTCTGAAAAACCAAATATGTTTTTTAAACTGGACTTTGTTTTTCCTTGAAGATGTTTCGCTTCTCATCCAAGAAACTTCTTCAGTTCTGACTCAGAAGTTTCTTGGATGAGAAGCAAAATGTCTTCAAGGAAAAACAAAGTCCAGTTGCCTTTAAGATTTTTATTGAGTTATAAAATACTGTAAAATAAAAAAATGCAAAAGTAAATAGAAAAGCAGGGGGGGGGGGGAAGAAGGAAGAGAAATGAGGAAAGATAAGAAAAAGAAAATAAAATAAAAAGAAGCATTGACTTCCGACTCTCTCTGTTACAGTAAAATAAGGCATTAACATCAAATCACAACCTTTTGCTTTTTCATAATAATATAAACAAGCCATTTCTGTAAAGATCTATCAATCTACTCGGTAAAACCCAAAATCGAAGTTTCATTCTTTTCCACGTAAAACACGAAGTTCAGAAGAGGTCTCCATATGGAAACAAAAGTACTTATGTTCTTTTCTTTAATCAAAGTGATCAATTTTGCCATTTTAGCCAACTCCATCAAATTCTGCAACCATTTGTCCATAGTAGGAATCAAAGTGTCCTCCCATTTTTGTGCATACAACAGCCTTGCTGCTCTCAACATATATAATAACAATGTTCCAAATTTTTTATCCAGTTGTTTTTCCATTAGACCCAAAAGGAAAAGTTCTGGTTTCATTTTTATCTCCATTTTCAAAATTTTCTGTATTAAAATATGAATCATACGCCAATTATTATTATTTTTTGCTTTATCACATGTCCACCATAGATGATAAAAAGTCTCTTCTTTACTTTTACACTACCAACATTCATTTGACATACCTTTATACATCTTAGATAACTTATCTGGTGTTAAATACCAATGATATATCATCTTATAGAAATTTTATCCAGTTTAAATCTTCCTTTCAGTTGTTGATGAGTAAACCAATGGCAAACATAATTTTCTGATTCAAGTTCTTCCCTCGGCTTTAATATTCGGTCACCAGAGTTGAGAGATAAAATTTTATCATACATCAACCAGTCTGGCTTTGCCACCATTTATTTTCTAAAAAAAACCCTTCCTGTTGTGACACCCAAAGGGGCAGCTTCGTAGAGAGCCTTGTTTTATATTCAATCCAAGCTCTTAGTTTGGCACGTCTAACAAAATGGTTATTAAAATCAACATTAACTTTACTTTTATCATACCATAAGTAGACAAAGTCCAGTTGCCTTTTGAAAAAGCACCTTTGGGACAACCATGACCTGGATGACTGAGAATTTATTTTATTTATTTATTTATTTTGTCAAATACGTGTTAGTAATATACGTAGATATAACATTGTTTATATACATAAGATGGGTACTGATAAGAGGGAACATTAGGACAGGGATGGTAGGCACGCTGGTGCACTTATGCACGCCCCTTACTGACCTCTTAGGAATTGGGTGAGGTCAACAGTGGACAGTCTAAGGGTAAAGTTTTGGGGGTTTGGTGACAAAACCACAGAGTCAGGTAGTGAGTTCCAGGCATTCAGAATCTCCATAGACATTCATTTTTCCTCTCAATTAAACCTCACATGGTTCAATATTGAAATTTCAGGACTGAGAGTTTTTCAGGACCACAAAAGGAAAGGGAGCTCTGACCAAATGTAATGTTATGTTACAATTAACAGTGACATTTTATCTTTCAAAATGTGTTTTCCTTTTTCCACACTTGCACACGCAACTGGCAAAATGGCTTAGGGTTCAAGGTGGATGTTTCAACTTATTTTCAGACCATTTTTCACTTCACATGTTTTGTGCTATCTTATTTCCGCAATAATGCAGAGTTTTTAAAATAGGCACTACCTTATATGTAATTAGATTTATGAAAATACTTTCAGGGTACATTTTCCTTCACAACAGATATGTTGTTAAATATGTTCATGATTAAATGTGTATGAAAATGAAGAATGTTGGATGGCCAAACCATATCTGTAGTCCAGTGGATATTTGAACATTGGATACCAGAATATACTTGGGATCCTAGTGATTTCAAAGAATACAGAAAACATTTTTTTGAATCAGATATGGATACATTTTGCTTAGAATCCTTTCAGAATAATCCACAGATATTTCTGGAAAATTCAGAAACAAAGAGTAAAGGTGATAGTCCATCTCCATTGTTTACTTCTAACAAAGGAATTATTCTGAGGTATTTTTCAGACAAAAGTTCTATTTTTCATTGCCATGAGAACCAAAATATACTTAAGCCTGTTTTAAATTGATATGTCCCAAAGGCTATTCCTGCATCTATTGCTCTTACTTTTCCTTTCCATTCTCAATTTTCAGATAAAAAGGTTAGATATAAATTGGGAGGAAAGATATTCTGAATGAAAATTTTTATTCCCACGTGTATTTCTTGGCTACTACCTCAAGTATATGTCTTATTCCAAAGATAGTGGCTTCATAAAATTTTCTTACATTTAATTGTGTCTTCCCTGCCTCTTTGTAACAATTGCTTCCAAGCTTAAAATCCATCAGAAAACCTGCAGATTACATTTATTTGTATACATGCATGGAAATAAATTGCTATCTGGCTCATATATTTCTTTGGCTTCCTTTTTCTCCTCAGTCTAGAAAGAAATCAAAATACGTTGTTAGTATATCTGTCTCAGTCTGGTTATATGTCTATCTGTCTGTCTATCTATTCCTTAATACAGGTTGTCTTCAATTTATGACCACAATTAAGCCCAAAATTTCTGTTAAGTGAATTTTGCCTCATTTTATGACATTTCGTGCCACCGTTATTAAGTGAATCTCAGCAATTGTTAAGTTAGTAGCATGGTTATTAAGTGAATCTGCCTTCCCCATCCACTTTGCTTGTCAGAAGACCACAAAAGGTGATCACATGACCCTGGGACACTGCAATCATCATAAATATGAGTCAGTTGCCAAGCAACTGAATTTTGATCACACAACCATGGAGATGCTACATCGGTCATCTGAAAAATGGTCATGTCACTTTTTTCAGTGTTATTGTACGTTCAAACGCTCACTAAATGAACTGTTGTAAGTCAAGACTACCTGTATTGTCCTGATGAAGAACCTTTTTTACTTGTGCATTATGTCCCATGGGAAGCAATGCACAATACACATTTTGTGGGAAATGATGTACCTCCATTATAAATGCCTGCATTTCAAAACCACATTTTTGATACCATAAAGCTGAGCCTCTTGTAAACTGTCTCAATCTGCCATCTTTATATAACCTGTAAAAATATGCCTTCACTCTTCCAGTGGCTCAGATTAAATTATACCATGACAGATTCCATCAAGCTATTTTTCGGGTGGCTCATTGATTGAGAGACAGGATAAAAAGCTACCAGGGGAGCATAAAGAGCTAATCTAGGAAAGAGAAAAATGTATTGTACTTACTCTTCTATAAGTAGCAAAGTGTAGCTTTCCAGGATGTCTTTTTTGTAACTTGAAGCAGGAGGCACTTCATCATTTAGCATGACGTTTGAGAGAGAATTGGTACCTTACCATAGAATTATATCATCACAGAGTTGAAAGGCTAATCTAGTTTAACTCCCTGCTTAGTATAGGATCTATTAATGTTAAGTCCTGGTACTGAAGAGGCTGGAGACAGTAGTGTAACTAACAGCTCTTTATTGTATAACAGATCCAGCAAAGGAACCAGGCTAACAGCTCTCCCTTTTACACAGGGCTGTCAGCTGGCTCAACCAATCAGCGGTCTCCATTTTCCCACTCAGAATAGCGGACCTTGGAGTAAACAGTATAGTCTGAATACATAACAATTAAAGCATCTATGACAGATGTGCTCACCACATTATGTGCCATCGTGCTCCGTCTGGCTGACAGCTCATATCATAGTTGCCATAGTCAGAGCTAAAGACTAAGAAGGTAACTGGTCTGGCTCAAGATAACTCCAAAACATATTTAAGCATTACACGTTAAAGCACAAATGGCCATGTCACCTGAATCTGAACAATGTCAATAATGATTTAGGCAAAATAGCCAACTTGAAATTGTAGTCAATTTTACCACATAAACACACTGAGGTTTGATGATGACAAAATTGGAAGGTGGATTGATGTGAGCCAAAAGCATACAGAATCAGTTTGTTGTAGCAGTTAAGACAGAGAGCTAGAAATCAGAACACCATGAATTCTAGTTCTGCCTGAGGCACAAAATCAGATGAGTGACCCTGAGCCAGTCACTCTCTCTCAGTCCTAGGAAGGAAGCAATGGCAAACCGGTTCTGAAAAACCTTGCCAAGAAAACTGATGGATTAGTTCAGGCAGTCATCCAAAGTCAAAAAGTGATTCAAAGGCACAATGTTTCTTTTTCTTTTAAAGCATAAATTTACTTTTTGTTCAGCATTTAAGCATAAAGTGAAGAGAGCCAACATATTTTAGCAGTTAGCTTATGAGGCTAGGACCTCCCTTAAACACAGAAGCCAGCTGGGTTATCTTGGGTCAGTCACTCCCTCTCAGTCCTAATCAATGTCAAGATCTATGACAAGCTGGCTAAAAATGAAATCTTTAGCCACATCATGCATTGATAGTTTCACTGTAAGAACTGGACAAGTATGATGCAAAAGTGGATCTTGAAATCACATGTGACAAATGCTAAGAAAAGCAACAATATATGTGCTGTCCAGTTTTCTACCATTTATTTTTCCACTCAGCTTTCTATAGTTTCAGCATATGTTTAAGTATGACCACTTCAGTTATGATCATGTAATTAACCATTTTTAAGACTTTAAAATGTTTAACACTGATTTTGCTAGTACAATGTTTATACTGATTTTTTTTGTTATTGTACTATCTGGGATTGTATTTAATTTAATTCATGTTGAAAATAATTCCATTCTAAATTAATTTTGGAAGTATGTTGGAAGAGAGAGAGAGAGGAACAGTGAGAGGGAGAGGGAGGGAGAAATGGCTTGAGGTAACAGAGAAGTGCCAGACATATGTTTCAGTACGTACTGTATGTATTTTCTTCATCCAATAAAAGCTTACATTTGTGCTATTTTTCATCTGCTCTGGCTAGCTTCAGTTCTACCATCTGTGGGGAATCAAGCTGCTTGATCAACAAACATCAAATTCTATTTCTGGGGAAAAAACACAATGAATGAATCTATGAATAGAATCTGAATAATCTGAAATAGAAAACTGTGAGTTCTGTAATGCTTTACTTGGTTTTATTTTGCGATATTGTGGCTCTTCTGCTTTGTTTGTTTTTATGCCATGGAAGACTGATTTTAAAAGGATTCCTACAAATATTTTTATTTCACTACTGAATTTGTTAAATGTATTTAGGACAACGCCAACCACTGTTTTTTTTTTGTTTTTGCTGATCAGTCTTCAATACACAGTTTTTAGCTGATTGGTATACAAAAGTGAGAATAGAACAAATAACTTCTATTATATTTTCATTGTTCACGTTCACACATATTGAGGAAAGGAAAGGAAAGGACAGTAATATATATTGACCAGTAATATATTGACCTAGAAGATTTCTGCATTATAAATAGCATTTATTCCCATAAAATCTTCATAGATGTCAGCATGTAGCAGGGAGGGCAAGAAAAAGCATCCAAAGCACTGTTCCTCAAAGCAATAAAGCAGCTGCAAATATTGAAAGGTTCAGTGAAGCTCCTTCTCTGAAGGCTTTCCTCAGCCATCTGACCATGAGAATGCATGCTCAGATAATGTGTCCATTGGGATTGACAGGGAAGCAAAGCAACCATGAACACACACACACACACACACACACACACACACACACACACACACACACACACACCACACACCAAGACTTCAAAGCAGCTGAATCATTAATTCTGTATGATAAGGCTCTGTAATGATTTGAAGAGAAGTCTACTCATGCAGCATGCTTTGTAAGCCACTTCTTTTGAATACTTTGTAGAATGCTAATAAATATTGCAAGAACACATATGTGAAAATACTGATTTCAGTTCAATACTAGGGTAGTACTTTTTTTTAAAAAAAAATCTAATTCAAAATCACATAGACAGTTGTATCCCAGCTTTTAGGGTAGGGTGGGTTTTAGACAGCTATGGTTGGGAAGAAGATACTCCAGATATTGGCAACCAACTGGATGTTGCTGTCATGAAGGAAGAACATAGAAAATCATGCACCCAGAATTTGAGATTGGGTTGTGTACTGTATAGAATAATTTTGGACATGGCATTAGTATCACAGATACATGAAACAGTGTGCAAGTTTTAGAATTCTCCAATAAGTCTTCATCAGAAAATGATGATGATGATGATGATGATGATGATGATGATGATGATGATGATGATGATGATGATGGTGATGGCACTTACAAAATTTGTGCCTTGACAATATATCCAGCAAAAGGTCATGCTGCTTGGATCCCCATGAATATGGCGCCAATATATTATAATATCCTAAGCTCTTGGGAGGAACTTGATGTGTACGAAGGCCAACACTAGCTAAAGAACTGGCAGCTGTGACTTCACATTGTTGTCAATAGATAATAATAATAATAATAATAATAATAATAATAATAATAATAATAATAATAATAATAATAATAATAATAATAATAATAATAATAATAATAATAATAATAATAATAATAATAATAATAATAATAATAATAATAATAATAATAACAATAACAATAATAATAATAATAATCACGCTGGTCAATAATAATAATAATCAGACATCACGCTGGTCGAGAAAAACAAGGTGACTATCATTGACATTGCAATACCAGGGGATAGCAAGGTCGATGAAAAGGAACATGAAAAAATCGCAAAATACCAGGACTTAAAAATCGAAATCCAACGATTATGGCACAAACCAGCAGTGGTAATTCCAGTAGTGATTGGAACACTGGGTGCTATCCCAAAAGCACTGGAATTACATTTAAAACAGCTCAAAATTGACAAAATCACCATCAGTCAAATGCAGAAAGCCGCACTGCTCGGTTCCGCACATATACTTCGAAAATACATTACGACGTCCTAGGCCCCTGGGTGGGGCTCGACTAGTAATCAATGCCAAATCTGGCGAAACAACTGGCCGCTGTGATACAATTGTATAATAATAATAATAATAATAATAATAATAATAATAATAATAATAATAATAATAATAATAATAATAATAATAATAATAATAATAATAATAATTATAATTATAATTATAATTATAATTATAATTATAATTATAATTATAATTATAATTATAATTATAATTATAATTATAATTATAATTATAATTATAATATAATAACCAAGAAATTCTAGATAGTACACATTGCAAATATCTGGAGAAAGCAGAACAGAAGAGAAAATCATAAAATATAAAATATAAAAGCGTGAAAGTAGAACTGTGGCAAAAGAAAGCAAAAATAGTATTAAAGTAATAGGTGCTTTGGATGCAATTCCAAAACATCTGGAACTTCATTTGAACACCATAGGTGGATAAAAATGCCAAATCCCATCTAAACACTTGGCTGATGTGTGACTAATCATCATCATAATACAATAACAATAAAAACATGAATAACAATAGATTGTAAGAATAGAATATTCAAATCTGCATTTAATTTAATCATGGTCTATAATTCTATAAGAATAAATTGTGAGATGATTCATGAACAAGCAAATACAGAAAGCAAAGGGATTAGCAAGGGACTTGGAAGAGTCAAGGAGGATTGACAGACTGCTGCCCTTTTGCTGTGGCTAATTGCTAATGGCTGATGACAATTTCCCAAATACTACCGACTAATTGCTGATAATTTCCTGAGTGCTATTGATTGTCCCTTGTGCCTGACTGGAACATTATTCTTACTGACCTAGTTGAGGTGGCTCAAGAGGGCATATAAGGGACTCACTTTCCAGAGACAAAGCTTATTGAAAGATCTAGCAGAACTTTGGCAAGAAAGAGGCATTATTTTATTTATTTACTCAATTTATTTAGCTGCCTATCTCACTTTTATGTGACCCTTGATAACTTGCAATAAAACAAAAGCACAAAACATGTAATATAAAACAAGAATAAAATCATATAGCAGGTTGGCATGACCTGACCTATCATTCATATAAACAAAAGACAGGCTGTAACCCATGTCCTAGGTCCCAGGCTCACACACAAAGTCAAGTTGGTCTTAAAGAAGACAACAGTCATAGGGCCAATTTAATCTCAGGGGAAATGATGTTCCAAAGGATGGATGCCACGGGGCCCACCAAATGAAACTCCCTAGCTGACAGTACTCAGAGCATGCCCTTCTTGCCTACTATTCCACCACTTCTTTGATAAAAAGTTTAACTCTTGTCTTGCAGCAAGTTGTCCTGTGGCTAGTCGGCCATGGTGAGTTGTCCCATGCTGAATTGGCTGCAGCAAGTTGGCCATGACAAGTTGGCTGTGGTGAGTTGGCTATGGCAAGTTGGCCATGGTGAATTGTTATACTGCAGATGAGTATCAAAATCTGCATAATGGTTGGCACAGCTCTGCAATCCAACCCCTATCCTTTTTGTACATTGGTTGACATCACTTCAAAAAAAGCAGCAGGGATTGGATCATGACACTGCACCCACCATATTGCTGATGTTATATCATTCCTCCCCATCACTCCTGCCCAGCAGACCACCAAGGACATGTTCAAGCCACTTCTAGCAATGAAAGCTCACTGGATGACGTTAAGCCAGTAATACCCTTAGCCCAACCTATCTCATAGGTTTGTTGTTTTCAGGTGGAAAAAAGGAAGTTCCTATGAAAGTCATCTCATATCACTGGAGGAAAGGCAGGATAAAGAACTAATGACCATATAGATTAGCTTGCTATCTCCATTTTATCAGAGGTACTTGTGAAAAATTACTCAGTTAGATGTCTAACCCCTTGCTTTGATAAAACCAATAACACAATCCTTCTCAAACTGGTTAGGCTACTATTCTTCATTCCAAATATAAGTCTATCTACTTGATATACATGTACAGTTGTTAAATAGGGCTAAAGAATGATGTGTATTCTAACACTGATATGAGTTGCTACCAACAGTCAAATCCCTACAAAGCTAACAATGTCTGCCACTTCCTTCACTTCCCCTGCTCCTTACTTTTTTTATTCTAGCTACCCTTTTAACCTTCATTTTGCTCTTTGTCTCTTGGATTAATGAAATTATACTCTTCTGCATTGTTTCAATACAAATGGAGCTCAACTAAATATGGGTTTAAGGTTGATCAGTCCAGTAGTTGCATCAGTTTGAATTTCTGAAAACTGAGGCATATTTAAGTTTTGTGAAAATGAGGAAAGGATGCCAAGCTAAAACATATGCTGGTTTAATTGTTTACTGTTTTTAATAAAGCTACAAATGCCACTTGTCCTGTGCCAACCTCTTTCTCTCTGGCAAGCCTGCTCTATGACATTGTATCTCGCTGTAACAACCTGTTTTTGTTGCCTCTGCTAGTTAGCAAACCATATAATTGGTATATGATGCTTGCCGCATTGGTTTATCTCAATTTGTTGTGGACAATTAGGAGATTGCTGCGGTGACTTTTACACATCCCTGCTATTGCTGGGAAGGGGGGGATAATTCAAAAATTTATAGTTTAAACTATAGTTTAATCATACATAACTCTTCTACTCTTATTCATGCTTGTAATATTATATATATATATATTCAATCATGTTTTACTGTTTGTACTTTGCTTATATTCATTTATGCTTGACAAAATAAACAAATACAAATACAAATACAAATACAAAGACATCTAACTGAAATTTTGGAAGGTTTGTGCCCTTGTCTGTCCCTGCTCTTTTCATTCTCTTCTGTCAAAAAGAAACAGAGATATGCAATAGTGGCAAATATCTGTAGCTGGGGTGTAGGATGAGGCTGAATGTTCATTCTCCGAGCTTGTGGGTTGGTTTCCAAACATTTCATTACCAGGCTGACAATGATATTCCCAAGATGTTACCTAGCCTGATAACAAAACATTCAGAAACCAATCCACAAGCTCGGTGAACGAACCTTCACCCTCAGACAGAGATATTTTTTGCCTTCACGAAGGACATAGGTGGATATATAGATGATAGATAGGTAGATAGATAGATAGATAGATAGATAGATAGATAGATAGATAGATAGATAGATAGATAGATAGATAGATAGATAGATAGATGATAGGTAGATAGGTAGATAGATAGATAGATAGATAGATAGATAGATAGATAGATAGATAGATAGATAGATAGATAGATAGATAGATAGATAGATAGATAGATAGATAGATAGATTCTTCCAACACATAAATAACAAGAAAAAAATCAAGGAAACAGTTGACCCAAGAGAGAAGACGGCAAAGAAGTAACAGGAAACACAGAGAAAGCAGAGCTGCTTAACTCATTCTTTGCTTCGGTCTTCACGCAAAAAGAAACTGCAGCCCAACTAACAGAAATACAACTGCAAAAAACAGACTGGAAACAAAAGTTAACATAAGCAAAATAACAGTAAGAGATCACCTGTCTGAACTTGACGAACACAAATCACCAGGACCAGACGGATTACATCCCAGAGTCCTAAAGGAGCTGGCAGATGTCATCTCAGAACCACTGCACCATATCTTTCAAAAATCCTGGAACACAGGGGAACTACCTGAGGACTGGAAAAGAGCTGATGTGGTTCCCATCTTCAAAAAAGGAAAAAAACAGACCCAGGAAACTGCAGACCAATCAGCCTAACATCAATACACGGGAAAATATTGGAAAAGATAATTAAAAAAACAGATCTGCCAACACCTAGAAACAAGTAAAGTAATAACCAACAGCCAACATGGATTTGTTAAGAACAAATCATGCCAAACAAATCTAATTTCATTCTTCAACACAGTGACTAAATTAGTAGACCAGCAAAATACTGTGGACATAATTGAGGTGGCTCAGCGGTTAGAGGCAGTACTGCAAGCCACTTTAGCTGACTGATCCACAGGTCAGCGGTTTAAATCTCACCGGCTCAAGGTTGACTCAGCCTTCCATCCTTCCGAGGTAGGTAAAATGAGGACCCAGATTGTTGGGGGCAATATAAATATATATTGCTTACTGGTGTAAACCGCTTAGAGAGTGCTTGCACTGTGAGGCAGTATATAAATCTCACAAATAAATAAATAAATAAAATAATATACTTAGACTTCAGCAAAGCATTCAACGAAGTAGACCACATCCTACTTCTTCGTAAGCTAGAAAAAAGTGGGATAGACAGCTTCACCACCAGATGGATTCACAACTGGCTGACTAACCGTACTCAAAGAGTAGTCCTCAATGGGTCTAAGTCTACATGGAGAGAAGTAAGCAGTGGGGTACCACAAGGTTCCGTCTTAGGCCCTGTACTCTTTAATATCTTCATAAATGACCTAGATGAGGGAATAGAAGGGGAACTAACCAAATTTGCAGATGATACTAAGCTGGCAGGAATAGCTAACACCCAAGAGGACAAGCTCAAGATACAGATGGATCTTGACAGACTTGAACACTGGGTCCTATCTAACAAAATGAAATTCAATGCTGAGAAAAGTAAAATCCTACACTTAGGTAAGAAAAACCAAAAACATACATATACACTGGGTGAAATCAGACTCAATAGCTGTGACTGTGAGAGTGATCTTGGAATCTTAGTAGACAACCAGCTAAACATGAGCCAGTAGTGAGCAGCGGTAGCCAAAAAAGCAATGCAATCCTAAACTGCATTAATAGAGGGATACAATCTAGGTCTAGGGAGGTACTAATACCACTCTATAAAGCCTTAGTTAGACCACACCTAGAGTACTGCATCCAGTTTTGGTCACCACACTACAAAAAAGACGTCGAGACTCTACAGAAAGTGCAGAGGAGAGCAACCAGGATGATTAGGGGGCTGGAAACTAAAACATACAAAGAGCGGTTACAAGAATTGGGCATGGCTAGTCTAGCGAAGAGAAGGACCAGGGAGACATGATAGCAGTGTTCCAATACTTGAGGGGCTGCCACAGAGAGGAGGGGTTCAGGCTATTTTCCAAGGCACCAGAAAGTCAGACAAGGAATAATGAATGGAAACTGACCAAGGAGAGATTCATCCTGGAAATAAGGAGAAAATGTCTGACAGTGAGAGCAATCAACCAGTGGAACAGCCTGCCTTTGGAGGATGTGAGAGTTCCAACAATTGAGACTTTCAAGAGGAAATTGGACTGCCATTTGTCGGAAATGGTGTAGGGACTCCTGCTTGAGCGGGGGGTTGGACTAGATGACCTACAAGGTCCCTTCCAACTCTGTTACTCTGATAGATAGATAGATAGATAGATAGATAGATAGATAGATAGATAGATAGATAGATAGATAGATAGATAGATAGATAGATAGATAGATAGATAGATAGATAGATAGATAGATAGATAGATAGATAGATAGAGGCCCATACTAAATACTTTCCCCCTCAAATTGCAAATGGGATGGTTTTCTTATCAAATCTTGAATAATTCATTGAAATTAGGGTTGATTTGCACAGAACTACCTTCCATCTGAAACTGACATGAGCTGGGATTTATTGACTACTCCATTGACAACATCCCCTGCTTTATTACATCTTCTTTTCTCTCTACCAGCATTTTCTTTAATTGATGAGGAAGAAATTATTTATAATCATTTTCCATCTTGTGGATCTTTCTTATTTTTCTTCTTCTCCCCCCCCTTCAGTTTGCAGACTTTTGCCTTTAGCAATGGTCCTTCTTTGTCTACTGCCATCCTGCCATGTGGCAAGCTGTGCAAGTGGCACAGCGGGTCTTGGAAGGGTCAAAATAAGATGCAGCTCTGTGGCCAAAATGGATTTCTGTTTGCTGTTGGTTTTGATGGCATTTCTGCATGCCTGGGGAGACCAGCTCTGTTTAGCATTTCATGTGCATGCTGGGATTAATTTGACAGCAGAAGCTTTTATTAACCCCTTTATTACTGCTTGGGTGTGATAGCCTACCTCCACCACCACCAAAAGGAGGAAAATGAACCTTAGCTGACATATCAAACCATCAATTTCAGAAACAGTTAATTCTCCAGAAACTGAATTACAGCAGAGTCAAAATAGACGGTCACTTTCCCCAGCATAAAAGTTAATTCCATCGTTATTTATCCTGGTTTCAGATGCATATTTCATCTGTTGGGTTAAAAGCGGAGGGAATTGAAACAGAAATACGATTTGTCTGACTGAATGCAATTTCATGTTAAACTGAAGGCCAAGGCTGACTATTAGGAGAATGGAGATGAGAGGGCAGAGAAGAAAACACTCAGGGATAGGCAGGAGTTCAACACTCAAGTCATTCATAGTAAAAATGTGAGTCAGAAGGAAGATGCCATGGAATCAGCAGAATAAAAGACTGTATGGAATATGAACGCTCACCAATATGTGGGTGTGTTAGTGAGCAATTCAAGTGTAAAGACAGGAGTCATTAGGATAGGGCTGAACATAGGATAGATAATTAAAAATAGATGAATAGGCTAGACTAGACTAGAGACTGGACTAGACTGGACTAGACTAGAATTATAGTATCATAGAATTGGAAGGGATCAAATAAATTGTTTAGTCCAATCTCCATCTTCTTCAGCAATTTAGGATATAATCCATCTGGCTCTGGAAGATGGAATTTCTGTAAATTAACTAAACTTGCCTCTTATTTTCTTCTTGTCTACCAGTAGCATTTTTGAGGTGGAAGTCAAAAGAAACAAGATGGTAATCTTGCCATTGTGATAAAAATCTTACTATTTTTCTATATTTATCAATATTGCATACATAAACAAAGGAGTTGAGCGTCAAAGGTGTGACCACCATATTGCCTTTTTTTTTTACCTCCCTCACTGGCAGTGGCATATTAATGAGCAGCCAGATTTCAGTTTCCCTTCTTAGAAAAGGCAAATGAAAAAAAATAAGTTTTGCCTTCTTACTGCAATCTATTAATGCTTCACTATTTGCTTCTTGTTTAGCATTTCTTTCATCTCTAACATAAAGAAAATCTGTTTTTAATTTTGGTATCTTTTATAAGCTTTAGCATGCTTTTAGCATTAGTCTTTCTGACACAGTTACATATGATAGTATGTTCCAGACTTATAATTACATCTCCAACATTTAGGGGATACATTTGAAAACATGTTGGCCAATCTCAGTGGGGGTAGATGCCACCTATAGAACATTTTGTAGAGGTTTTCTTTGTATGCCACTGCTGTCGTTAATTTGTAGTTCCTTTCCCAAAGTTTGTCCCATTGTTCTAATTCTATATTATGCCCAAAGTTTCTGGCCCAACTAATCATTGTTTCTTTTACAGTCTCTTTCCTCCATTTTATATCTTAGTAAAAAATTGTATAATTTTGTAATCATTTTTCTCTCTGTTCCTAGTAAAATTTTATCTAGATCTAATTGCTTCACATAAATGCCATATTGTTCTTTTTAAACCTTGTTTGGATTTGTAAGTACGGCCACCAAGCTATATTTTTTCCCTGTACTTTCAAATCTTGAATTGATTTTAAATCTCCCTTTTTATTCATTTATTTATTCATTTTTATTATTATGTATTTGTCAAACATGTACAGGATAGTAGATGTTTTTATAAGCAAAGAAGTACAGATAAATGAGGACAATAGGACAGTAAGAGAGGGACGGTAGGCACAGTGGTGCGCTTATGCACGCCCCTTTACAGACCTCTTAGGAATGGGGTGAGGTCGATTGTAGACAGTCTAAGGTTAAAGTTTTGGGGTTTTGGGGTTTTGTCTAACAGCTCTGAATAACTTACCATTTTGCTAAGGTCCATGCTATTTGGATATATGATTGCCTCCATAGTTGAAAGCCAGTATGGAATTTTTGTATAATGGTTTTTTTAATCTTTATCCAGACATTAAAGAGAGCATCCCTCATTATGTGTCTTTGAAAGTAGGAATGTGACTTATTTTTCCCATCCCAAAGAAACCCGTGCCAGCCTAATTGGAGGTCATGACCCTCTAACGCTAATATTCTTTTATTTTTGATCTGAATCCAATCTCTAATCCATGTCAAAACAACTGCCTGATAGTAAAGCTCCCAATCCGGGAGTCCAAAGCTCCCCTTTCTTCTACTATCTTGCAAGAGTTTAAATTTAATGCACGTTTTTT
Organism: Diadophis punctatus similis; assembly: GCA_023053685.1. Lineage (NCBI taxonomy): Eukaryota > Metazoa > Chordata > Lepidosauria > Squamata > Dipsadidae > Diadophis > Diadophis punctatus. Next base: position 245,478,349 of record JALIGW010000001.1, read on the forward strand.
TTCCTGCCCATACAAATTTGGATTTTATTTTATTTATTTGATCAAAAAGTTTCTTCTCTAATTTTATCGGGATTGTTTGAAAAAGGTATAGCAATTTGGGTAATATATTCATTTGATCGTTGAAATTCGAATTAATGATATCTGTAATTTATTCCAATTTTCTATGTCTTTTTGTATTTGTATTAGCAAATTATTATAATTGTCTTACTATGATACATACTATCATATGTGGTGGACGTGCCCTTCCACAAGGAAGTACTGGTGTAAAATTCGAAGGTGGCTGGAAGAAATTATAGAACAAAAAATTGATTTGAAACCAAAATTATTCCTATTAGGAATACTAGACCTGAAAATGAATAAGAAACTTCAATATATTATATTACATATACTTACTGCAGCTAGAATTACATTTGCACAATATTGGAAACAAAATAACATAACTTCAGACGAAGTAGTAATTAGGAAAATTCTTGAATGTGCTGAAATGGATAAAATGACCATGGAGTTGAAAGAGAGAGATGCCTCGGATTATTATGAAATATGGAAGAAGGTGTACAATTGGCTCGAAAATAGAAAACGATATGGTAATAGAAGGAATGTTAACTGGAGTAATTAAAAAGCGTTAAGTCTAAGGATGTAAATAAAAATGTAAATAAAATGTAGATATGAAAAATTAATATTCGTAGAATTGTTAAAAGATATATTAAAATAATGCTATTAAACTAATAGATATAAATGCAAACTATGTGAGTCGATACGGAAAGCTGTTAAATATTCTTAAATGGTATGTATTGTTTTTGTTATGTTTTGTTATGTTTTCTTATTTTTGTATTTGTGGTTGTTTGTTATGTTGTTTTTTAATGAGAAAATTGTTTAAAAAAACTTTTTTTTAAAAAAAAGTCTTTCTGACACAGTTACTATGACTTTTGGAGACTACTTGTCTCTACTTCCTCTCCTCTGGATATCAGAAATCCAAGAATAATATGTTCACATTTACATTTACCAGGTTACTAGTCACTTTCACTTCTTTAGCAGATTATTTCCTGTTGGTGAAGATTAGATCTGTTTTTTTAACCTTCTGACAAATGAACAGAGAGAAAGAGAATAAGAATTTGTTGGACCTCTCATTCTTAATAGAAAGCAGAGTTGGAAGGGAGCTTGGAGGTCTTCTAATCTAATCCCCTGCCCAAACAGAGATCCTATACCATTTCAGACAAATGGCTGTTCAATCTCTTCTTTAAAACCTCCAGTGACCAAGCACCCACAACTTCTGAAGGCAAGCCTTGACTGATTGTTCTAACTGTCATGAAATTTCTTTTTATTTCTAGCTTGGATCTGTCCTTGATTAGTTTCTATCCATTGTTTCTTGTCTTGCCTTCAGCTGCTTTGGAAAATAAAGTAACTCCCTCTTCTTTGTGGCAGCTCTTCAAATATTGGAATACTTCTTTCATGACACCCCCAGTTCTTTTCGTTGTTAGACATACACAGTTCTTGCAACCATTTTTCATATGTTTTGGCCTCTAGTCTTCTAATCATCTTTGTTGTTCTTCTCTGCAGTCTTTATAGACTCTCAACATCTTCTTTGCATTGGCAAAAAAAGATGAGCCATGGTGGCAAAGTGGTTAGAATGCAGTATTTCAGGCTAATTCTGCTGACTGCCCGCTGCCTGCAGTTCAGCAATTCAAGTCTTACCAGCTTAAGGTTGACTCAGACGTCCATCCTTCTGAGGTCGGTAAAATGAGGACCCAGATTATTGCTGGCAATATGCAGAATCTGTAAAACTGCTTAGAGAGGGCTGTAAAGCACTGTGAAGCGATATATAAGCCTAAGTGCTATAACTATTGCTATTGTGGTGAGCAAAACTGGATGCAGTATTCAAAGTGTGGTCTTACCAAAGAATTATAAAGTGGTACTAGCACTACATGTGATCTGATTCTATCCCTCTGTTGATTCTGTGTTGGCTTTTTCAGTAGCTGCAGCACACTACTGGCTCATATTTAAGTAGTTGCCAATTAGCATTCCTAGACCCCTCTCATAGTTACTGCTATTGAGGTAGATATAATCTATTCAATACCTATGCATTTGGTTTTTCTTGCCTAAGTGTAAAACCTTACTTTTCTCACCACTAAACTGCATTTTGTTGGATAGGGCTCAGTGTTCAAGTCTGTCAAGATCCTACTGGATCTTCAGCCTATTTTCTAAAGTGTTGGCTATTCCCCCCAGCTTGATGTTCTTTAAAGAGTTAGTTTCCTACCAGATGTCAAGATAATTTAAGTCACACGTTATCACTATTTCATTTGAAAAATGAATCATTTGAAGTCATAAGATTTCATCTATATCTTCTGCCTGCTTATAGAATTGATAATTAATTCCTACATCATTTATGTGACACTAATTATGTAACACTTTTAAAATATTGGGAAAACATTGAAGTTTCAATTCTCTTCTGCCAGAACCTGAAGCAGTAAGAATGTCTTCAAGCTTTGGCAGGATTATCAACGGATCTTGGATACGTTTACACCCAAACATAGCCGAGAACCTGATGAAATATTGGAGATTTTACTCATAAGCAAAATTCCTTGCTGTTGAAAATGCCTTCCTGTTTGATATCCTTTGTGCAATTGGGAAAGACTTTCCAATCTCTCAATCTATCACTTAAAAGATATAAGTGCTTTTGCCAATAAATGATTCCAATGTCAATTATTATTTTATAATATCTGCTCAGGGAACTTTCTAGTGCTCTATCAAACAAGGCCTCTCTAATACATGAAAGAGAGAGGAGAGGGGGGGGTGGAATAATATATTTCAAACTAATTAAGTAGTAATTTAACTACATAATGCTACTATGGAGAATGTCAAAATACACTAATATCCTCTCACTTATAGTATAATCTTGACCAGAAGTCAAAAGGAATTATAGGTGTGTGATGAACAAAAATGACCACACTTGGACACATTATGTTTGGAACATTTAATATTCCTACATATTAAGTTGTTAGAATGTCCCTAAATTTAAACAGGGGAACCATTTAAAAAGGGGCAGCAAGATTCTTGGTAAATATCTTCACCATCCCTGAAAATGCCTCAGAACCATACCACTGTCATCTCAAATTTTGATCTCCATCTTCAACTAATATATTTGATGATGATGTTTGTCCATGTTATTTGAAGAGGACCTTGACATCTGGAGGGGATGTCAAGACTTGCGCATGAATTGGATTAAAGTGAGGGAGAGGTCAGCCTCACTTCTCTTCCCAGATTCCATCTTGCTCCAAATAGCAGGACAAGAGTCAAGACAGTTGGAGATGGGCTGGGTGCAGTGGTTGACCAGGGCATCTTTCGTGTCTTGCTGTGCTCTTAGAATACCACATGGCTTGCAGAGACCACCTTCATGACCGTTGTCCTATTCGAGTATATTTCATCCGTTCAGTCCGCTGGAATCTGTCTTCACATGCTCGGGATAGACAAGTCCCTATCTCACCGAAGGTCGGTGACCCAACGGCTACTCTCAACCTGGTTTGGCCAGCCTGTCGAAGCTGTTGCCTGGGGTGTGGCCGCTGCGCATGCTACAGCTGCTAGGAGCCACAGGTGAGAGCTGAGTGACAGGTGGGGACCAAAGGTGAATGAGCTGCCCTAAAAGCTGCCATAAAATGAGCTGCCATAAAAGGACATGACATGCCCCTACACCAGAGGTGCTACCCCTCCCTGAGCACCACATACACCCCACTAATATATTTAAATATACATTAGAATTTTTTTTTCTTATTTAGAAAAGGGCAAACAAGTTGGGGGAAAATAGAAAAATATACAATTGTTCAAGGTATATAGGTAATTTTCATTATCTTGTATAATACTTGGAGGGAGTTGATCTTCTCAAGCTTAAGGAGATCTTAATTCTCTTAGGTCCAACACCATGCCTGAAAAAAAGTCAAGTGTGAGCACTGGTTAGAAGTACCTTCATGTGGTACAATTATAGTACTTCTTTGTGCATAAAACATTACCCAAAAATGTGTGTGTGTGTGTGTGTGTGTGTGTGTGTGTGTGTGTGTGTACACAATATACACATACTGTATATACACAAAAATCCTCTATATTGCTATAAACAAACTGTCCTTGAAAACTACAGATCTAGTGGTTGATAAACCCATCCTATGTAAATTTGGAATCAGCTTCCCATCTGAAGATCCTGGCTCTTTCTGAGCAGTTTGGGACCAAAGTAGTCAAATGACCATTGCCCTGTTATCTGAGAGAGTAAGCTAGTAGCCACGCAAGACACAGTCAGTTGTGGAAACACCTCAGTCATGTAACTTCTTTCACATCAGCTTTTTCCTCTGCTATGCTTTCGAAAGGTGATCGTCACAGTATTATTTCATCAAGCTTTCAATGGTTTTAGAATCATTTTCTGGTTTTATTGTTGTGAATACTCCAACTCCAGTTTTTAGCCTATGGTTAAAATTGTATTTGCTTCACATATATTTTTATTTATATAAGGATGATTAACTATTAGGTGGAAAACAATGATAAGAGCAACAACAGTGACAGTGAGGAGATGATAAATTTTAATCTCTAGTGCATGAGAACTTTGTGTGGCAAATTGGTATTATTTTCCTGATCTGAACAAGGATCCTATTCTCACTAAGCTTTGAATACTTCCTCTGTATTGGAATGGATGGAGGAATTACACACGTGACATATGTCTTCTCATTATGGTTTATTGTGGTTACAATTCACCACAGATTCATTAAGAACTGTAGCATGTTGAACTTGAAAGAGGCGTATAAATAGATAATATTGTAATCTTCATTTGAATAGGAGAATAAGCATTTGTTACATCCAATGCAAATATAATACAAAAGAAAAGAAAGTCAGATAAAATGCCATCTAGGTGATTACCATTGTCTCTGAAGGGCCATGGATTAAAATTGATTCAGCCTTCATTAGAAGGATTACTCAAGGACTGTTGAGTTGATAAATTTAAAATGAAAAATGCATATTTAAGGTGAGCCAAGGCAACCAAAAATAAAACACTGACCCAGTTTCTGAAAAAAAAGAATGGACATATCCATGCTCAGTTAATCTACTCTTATCTATTAAATATATATATATCTTTTTTATCCCACTTGTCAGTTTCAATGAATGAATATATATTATCATCCCCAAAGGCTTTTTCAGGAGGGAAAAATGTCTCCTTTGTCATAGTCCTGATAATACCATGCAAATGATAAGCTGCAACTAAAAAAAAAGTCTTTTCAAATGTGCATGAAAGACTGCTTTTGTTACATGTGCTGAAATGATACAGATTATAATAGCAACTTGGAGTTCACCCTGATTATTCAACAGATCAATTTGATTGTCATTAGGGAGTTTGGTAATTCCCTTTCCCCTTCTCGGCTGAGATATAAAAACTGACCCACAACTGTTCAGCTGACGTTCCTAAAAATAGAAGCAGCTTCTGTTTTGTCTCATGAGCTACCATTACGCCTTCAGGGGTTTTGTGAAATCTACATTGGCAAGACAGAGTCAACTCCTCCTTCCTGGAAGAGGGGAGAACTAGAGCTGCAGTAAATTGCCCTAAATTTCAGGAAGGCCAGGCAAACAGCATCCTTAAGGCATACCAACTTTCAGCTGCTCCCTTTTCATAGCTTGGCAGAGCTGGAGTGGAAACTACTATAAATACCCTTCCATTGAAAATCAGCTGCTACTGAGATGGATTCCACAAGGAATGCTAATTTGGGCAAGTCTGAAAGGGTTTGTGGTATCTGTGACTACTCTCCTCAGAAAGAGAATAAGAAATTCATATTCATATTACCTGGCAGGATAGCAATAGCACTAAGATTATATACCACCCCATAATGCTTTACAACCACTCTGAGCAGTTTACATCAGCATATTGCCCCTAACAATCTGGATCCTTATTTTATTGACCTCAGAAGGATGGAAGGTTGAGTCAACCTTAAGCTGGTCAGGATCGAACTCCTGGCAGTGGGCAGAATTAGCCTGCAATACTACGTTTTAACCACTGCACCACCACGGCATCTACAAAATGCATCAAGCTTCAGGCATACAACCATGCAAGTGTATGTCTACTCCTAGTAGATATATTGACTCTGCTCAATAAAGAACAGGGATTCTCAGTCATGTAGGGGATTGAGTTGAAAAGGTGGCCCTTTTCAGACATCTGGTTTCGTGTGTGGGGATCACTGCATATGGCCAATGAGACTCATTGATGTTTGCACTAGGAGTTACCAACCATCTTGCATTTTCCACGCACAGAGCAAAAGTGTGTAGAAAAGCTAATCTTGTTTCATGTAAGAGGTATGAATAAAGTATATGACTCTGTGTAAGGGCAGCTTCCCCGCATATTTTGGTTCCACTGGCTGATTGATTGGCAAGTGTAGTCGAAAATACTACATATTTATATATTATTTTGATCCAAAATATCCAAACAGGAGTCATGATATTGGCATACTAGTAGCTGGATACCCGTGCTTCGCTATGAAACTATGTTAAAGCTTGAAAATTAATGAGTAGTTACGATCGGGATTGATACATTGACACTTAAAGCTTGAAAATGTATGTAGAATGTGTAACTCCTTAGCATCAGAGCGTGTTAATATAAGGCAACTGGCAGTTGGAACAGAGTTCTTTTCAGGTGGGGAGGGAGAGTAGACATCTAACTCCTTAGCATCAGAGATTGTTAATATAATACTGTATAAGAAATACTAATAATCTGAAATACTAATAATCCTTTCTTAGCAAGTACCTAGAATCCAAGAGGAACATATGTGCCAAGTTTCAAGTTTGTAGGCTTTGCAGTTCTGGAGATTTCGTGATGAGTGAGTGGTATTTGGCTTTTATAGACCGTATTTGTCGGAGTATAAGATGCACCATAGTATAAGACGCACCTTAGTTTTTGGGGAGGAAAATAAGGGAAAACATCTACCTACCAGGTATTCATCTGAATAGTGTCCTTAGTCTGGTCAGCTTCAGCACATTATTTTATCCCCTGGTTAGGGCTGAAAAAAACCTTTTTTGGAGGGAATAGCAATGAAAACAAGCCTGCAAAGACCTAGGGCTGGGAAAAAAATTCTTCTGGGAGAGTAGCAATGAAAAAATTCTGCAAGCCGGGAAGTTCGTTAGCACCTCGTTAGGGCTGAAAAAACCTTTTTCAGAGGGAGTAGCAATGGAAACAAGCCGGGAAGAGCTGGGAAGATCGTTAGCACTTCGTTAGGGCTGGGGGGAAAAAGCTTCGAAAAAGCTACATTCAGAGTATAAGACGCACCCAAATTTTCAACCTCTTTTAGGGGGAAAAAAGGTGCATCTTTTACTCTGAAAAAATATGGTATATAGATGGTGGTGAGGAGCCCAAGGCTGTTAACTCTACCAGATGTGTGATTTTTGACATATGATGTCCCCTTAACTCTAGAGTAATGGCAATTCATTACATTCATATAGTTGTAGAAAATGTTTGGTGTTTTTTAATAATGTATATCAATGGATTATCAATGAGCTGGTCTTCTGATAGATTATTCCAAATAGAATATGATTGTTTAACAGATGCAGCTGGAATAGCTGATTTACTAGAAAGAAAATTTTAGATTAAATTGCTTAATGAGCTGCTGAAAGAAATCAAACTATTAGAGAACCAACTTTCCCTAAATAAACGGTGGCTTCGTTAAATCAAACATCTAATTTAACAAAACTGAACTCTATAAATACTCTTTTGCCTTTCGGGCAAACATGAAGAGTATAAGAAATTACAATGTAAATTATAATGTAGTGTATAGACATTTTTAAAAAATTAAGGTTAAAGGAAAATTTCATTGCCAAATAATGTATCCAAAAGAAGAGGGTTGTTTTGTTTAATTTGAGGCAGGGGTGGGATCTGCAGGCAAAAAAAAGCTTTTATAGATTTTAAAAAGATTTTAATAATCTAGTTTGGAGTCTGCTGCATGATCAGTGAATATTTATTTACTTATTAAATTTATATGCGACTCATCTCACTGTTGCAGTGATTCTGGATAGCTGAGATAAAAAACACACACAAAACAATTAAAAATGAAGAAAGATTAAATAAAGACTGAAAACCAAGAGGATGGGCGACATGGGGTAGGGACTTTCTTTCTATACCATCAGCCACCACCAGCATAGAGTGGACCCCAGGCCATTCGGCAAAGCCAGATTTTAAGGTTCTTCCAGAGGCAGGCCTCACCTCCAGCAGGAGAATATTTCTAAGGGTGGGGACCAATGTTTCCTGTAATATCAGAAAATGGCATGTAACAGTTAGAAACTTCCATGCGGCGTTCTCTTTTCATCTGCGTGGCCGTGCAGGCGTGCAGCCTCTGCCATTAGAAAATGCTGCGTGGAACTTAGAAACTTCCGCGCGCCGTTCTCTCGTTACCTGCGCAGCCGCATGGCCGCACACCTTAGAGGGAACAGTGATGGGGACCCACAGCAGAAATGTCTCCTCTTCTGGACCCTCCACTTGAAATTATTTGGCATATGAGATTAAAGTAGGCCTCTTCAGCTGGAGTGAAAGGGATGGGCCAATCTGGTTGGGGCTAGATGACTCCTTAAATAAATCTATGTATCAGGGTTCTCTTAACTGATATAAGGACTGGAAGATGTGCAGACACTATTGAAGTAAACATGTCCCTGATAAGGAAAGTTATTGCAAAAATTGTAGCAGCTGTTAAGAAATCATCCCAATGACATCACAGTAAAAAAAACCCAAGTTTTGTTTATATTACAATTCTGTTTAATCTTTGTATTATTTTCTTCCACCTCTTGGTACAAAGGCCTACTAATTCTGGGTGGGAAGGGTTTCCATTTGTTCCATGTTAAAGTAACAGATTAGTCAGGTTTTCAGGTGGTTCACTTCTGCCCTTGCCAAAAATATCTCTCAAATAGGCAGTTGCTTAGGGTGGTTCAATGGGTCGGAGTAGAGCAATAGGCAATAGCAGACTGGGGTGTTTCACAGTCAGCTCACTGTTACTGAAAGCTGTTAAATTGTGGGCAAAGATCGCAGGAGACAGACTTCAGAACAGCTCTTTTTATTAGCTCACTCAAGCAACCAGCAACTTGCAGTCTGACAGATAGCCCTTTTATAGGGAGCTGTCAGACACAACAACCAATAGCGTATGAGCATTCAAACACATGACCAGGGTGGCAACAACAGTTCAGGTAGAGTTCAACTATAACATAACAACAACAGTTCAGTCAGAGGTCGTCTAGTCAAAACAAGTTCATGGTTCAGTTATAGGTCAGTCAGAACACAACAAAAGCTTTCCACCATTGATGGACTTGTTATCATGTGTTCAGGAATAAATGAATTGAATTTGCCAAGGAGAACCTTCCAGGAGCATAATTAGGCTGTAGGTGTTCTCACTAGATACCCAGTTCCAATAATTGTGTGTTATCTACTACAATGTTTCATTTGCATTGGCTTCCATTTCGCAAATGTGGATTCCATGAAATAAAACAAATTCAAATTGCTGCCAAGAAAAGAACATTAGTGAATTTGTGTACTCATCAATAGTCAAGCTTGACCTGCAGGAGAAATTACATTATAGTATCTTGGATTGTTTCCCCCTGATTCTTATTATAAGTAGCCACAGACCTAAGCACACTTATTTATACATAAGATAACCACGTACTGTACTATTGTTCTTTTTCCCATTTAAACACAAGACATTAGGAATTGTGTACTGTTTTATTTATTGAATGTGTATACCCCACGTTAGCTCTATAGAAATAATGAATGGCTGGAATCCTTTGCCACTCATTACTAGTGTGGCTTTCAAAAGGTCACTGTCTTAGAAATACACCTATGTATTAAACTTGCAACAAAACAGCTTAAAGGCCTAGCTATGTCCATAGAGAGTACATTTGTGTCTCTCTGAGCACATAGGGAGTGGATGTAAGCATGCCTATTTTCATTTATAAAATGCTGTAGAACATTCTGTCAGTGATTGTTCAGAGATTTATAGCCCCATTTGATTCTGTACAGATCAACTATATCAAATGGATTATAGGACAACACCATAAATCAGTCTTTATGGAGCTTGTTGGGTACATAAATCTAGACTTATATTTGTCATACTAATATGCATTTTAGGTCATACTTGAAGGAATATTGATCCCTTTATTGGTCATAATCTACCTCCCAATATCATTACAATATCTTGTATTACATCTAAATTAGAGAACAGATTAATTCAGACTGACAAAGCATTAAAAAGACAGATGTTTCTAACTAGTAAGAAAAAATAGTGTAATACACTGGGGTGTATATAGCATTGCTTTGATGTTATTGAAAAAGGAGCCATTCCTATTGTTTTATGGGCTTGTTTCCCAAACTCTACCAATTGTCAAACACACATACAGTATATGAGAAGGCCTGTTGAAAACTTTCCCTCTTTGAGAGAAACATAAGATTACAAGGCTTCTCTGTGGTAATTCCCATTCTACAGAACACTCTTCCTTCAGAAGAACTTGCAACTCTCATTATGTTGAACTCCAGAGACAATATAAATCAGTCTGACTTCTATAAAATTTTTGTCCCACTGATCATATATAGGGACTTATTTTGATTTTACTCTTTTGTTTCTAATGAGGGATTTTGTGTGTGCGTATGTGTGATTTTTCCTTTTTTTCCCCTCTTCTCTTCTCCTCTTCTTGTTTTGGCTTGTATTTATCATTGTAAAGAGCCCTCCTACCCAAAAACATCTTTAGGTTTGGGTGGTTACAAATAGTATTGAATGGCTGGCTGGATAATGTTTGGGAAATGTGCAGTACATTCCTGTGCATTTCTGTTTACTATTCATCAGTAGATCCACTGAGGTTAAGTGATTCACTCCTTAGTAAGTAGAGAAAGGATTATAGTTATTAAGTCTAAGGCAACTTAGTCTTAGATTATTATATTTAGAACTGCTACTCAAGTTATTGATGTAAGATCATAGTAATATATCTTCTGCAAATCAAACAGCTTTTATCTGGTATTTCATTACTATGATTAAAAGCTGTATTAGAACATTCTTCCTCTAAAAAAGTTCTACCTTGGACATTTTCGCATTGGAATTCAACTTGTGTGTTGCTATACTATGTATACTAAGGTACTAATTATAGTAAGGTGTTCTAAATTCCTACCCTTTCTGTACTGACCAACACTCTTGGATTGCTATGGGTTAGATTTTGAATACACTATATTTTACTTAAACTATATTTAACTAACTTTATTCTTTCATACTACTCAGTTGAAAGTGTAAAGGAACTGCAAGCTCTAGTAATAAAAGTCAAGGAACATAGTGAAAAAAATAAGACTAACATTAAATATAAAAAAGACCAAACCAATGACAATATATACAACGGTCAGTCTTAGAACTAACAATGAAAATATCACAGCCATAAATAGCTTCTATGTTTTAGTATCAACCATCAACATCAAGGAACAAGCAGTGAAGAAATATGCTGCAGACAAGCCCTTGGTAGAGCTAAGTGAAGGCCTTGGAAAAAAATATTCAGATGCAGGGTAGTGTTTATAACAAACGATCAGAATAGTCCAAGCAATGATATTACCTGTGACACTTTATGGAAACCAAAGCTGGACTTTAAAAAACCATGAAAGAAAGACTGTTAATGCTTTTGAAAGGAGTGTGGTGGAGAATGTGGTTAGGATGCAAGACTGACAATTGGCCAGGTTGCATTCGAGACCTGGTGCTGCCATGTGATGGAGTGAGCTCCCATCGTTTGTTTCAGTTCCTTCCCACCCAGCAGTTTGAAAGCCAGTGACCACGAATAGATAGATAGGTACCACTTTGGTGGACAACTTAATGGGGACATGAAAGGAGTCCCCAACCAGGCATCCCCTGGACAACAGTGATGTTACCGGCTAATTCTTTCAACCCAGAAGCACCTCAGTGCTTCTGACACGAGTGAACAAATGCTTTTGAACATTGGTGTTAGAGAAGATTCCTTAGAATATCATAGACAACTAAGAAATCAGACATCAAACAAATCAACCAAGAGTCCTCATCAAAGCACAAATAAGCAGGCTCATATTATTCTATTTTGGACACATTATGCACGGTATCAACTTCTCTTTCCTTAGATCACAAAGATTCTATATAGTCAAAAAGGGGGAAGTCAGAAATGGTCCGATCCGTGAATTTTGTTCCTCTTTTTCTAGTCCTTTCTTAAATTATAATCCTTTTGGTCCCGTTCTTTTATCCGTTCTCCTTCAATCTATATTTTGTGCCAAAACAATGTTATTATCTGGTATGACTCTGTCCAGAATGGCTACATACTTTTCCACCTCATACAGTCCTCATAGCAATTTCACCCTCAGTTGTCACGATCGTGCTCCAACAAATCCGGACTTCTTATCAAATTTCCTTTGGTTAATTTTTTTTTTGCAGGTAGGCTATTTATTTCTTCGGCTCTCTTTCGGTCTGTCTTTAATGCAAGAAAAATGTTATATCTGCCATTACTCTATTCAAAATGTCCGCCTACTTTTCCGCTTCATTCGATCCTTAGACCGATTCCACTCTTTGTTCTCACGTTCGTAATCCAGCAAATTCAGAATCAGAAAGTAAAAAATTTATTAAAGGTATATTCAGCACTCTCCATTCAAGGTTAGTTCTCTTTTAATCACTTACAGTCTAGTTCAGCTCGAAACTTCTCTCTTCTTGGGTCTGTCTTTCTGCACCGTCACTTTCGGAAGTTTCCTGCCGCTGCTCACCTTCTGATCGCTGCTTTCTGTTGGGCAGAGTCTGCCTCTCACCTTGGAGTCTCGATCATTCACTTCTTCTTCTTCTTCTCCTCCGACAATCCAATTTTCCTCCTTCTTGGACTTTTCTCTCGCCTTAGAATGGAATAATGTCACGCTCTTCAGCTTCCTGCTGTGCGGCTGTCACCACTTCGAGCCTGTCACGAATGGCAGACCTCTTTCTTGTCAGAAATTTAGGGGGGTTTCCTGAACCTTCGGGAGGATTGCATTGCACCCCCGAGGTCCTTAGAAGTTCCCCTTTTCTATCGTCGCTTCTTCCAGAAAAACCGATGCCTTTGTAGGCTTTCTATCAAGAGCAATCGGAATTCAAGAACAGAGCCCTGTTCTTTTGCCCTGCAGCGTGATGACTTCACCGCTGGAAGTCATGGACACATTATGCAAACACCTAGCTCTCTTGAGAAGGTTCTAAGGATGGGAAAGATGGAAGAATAGAGAAGAAGCAACAAGGTGTTCAGTTACAGAAGCAATGGGTGTTCTGTTGAAAGACCTGAAAGATTCAGTCACAGATGCTTGTCATGGAGAAACTCTATGTGTTGTTAAGAGTTGATACTAACCTGATGGTATATAATAAATTGATATTTTTTCATAATGCTGCTTCAATAAAAAGAATTGTGTCTCCAATATTTTATTACGTTAGATAAACCTGAATTTTTATTTGAAACTTCATCTCTGCTTTTAATCAATCAGACTAATAATGAAAAATTTTTATAATTCGATCATTCAATTTAACTGGTAATATCATCTTATTTTCTTTTCCCTTTGCTATGACAGGATATAATAGATAAATGCCACTTTTATTGAAAATAACATGAGATTGCCAAAGAATACACAAAGTAAATAACTTAAACCTGATCTATTTACAAGTGGAAGTATTATAGGTTTAGGATTAATGGCCCAGCAGCACTATACATAGAAATAGATTATGTTATGATTTGAGTGCACAAGATATTAGAATAGAAAGGCAAAATATAAAGACAGTACATAATAAATAGCATTTATATGTAATACATGTTATGTTTAGGTAACTGTCAACACAATTGCAACCTTTAAAATCTATTTGCATGTCCTCAATTGTACTTATTAAAATTTCCCAATTCAACCTATAGCATCCCTGGCTGAACAATAAATTAATATATTTATGTCACCTGGATTTCTTTCCCTTGTAGTCTCTTTCTGACTCCTTTTTTTAAAATCAAAGATGATAATTATGGCAAAAGCCATGTTTTGGGCTTATGTATGGTTACTGTAGGGTATAAAACACATATGAGTTGGGGCAAAGGAATAAAATAAACGTAAGTTTGCACATTCTGAACATCTATACCAGGAGTGTCTACTGGAACCTCTTTGCTTTCATCAAATTGACTAAACAAGAGTCAAATTGCAAACTCCTTTCTTTCATACATGCATGCAATGTCACGATCTATGTTCAAAAGGGATTAATCTTGCATATCAAAGGAAAGATGTTAATTTGCTCATTTGACTCTCCCAGCAAACACCTCTGATTCACACTAGAAAACAAGGGACTATCATGATTGTCTTTAGGTAATCAGATATACAAAAGTAGGCAGCTTCTCTAAAAAGTCCATCCTAAACATGTCATTGTGTTTGCTTCTCCGTGTCATGCCCAACTGTTGAACATTTGTGTGCTGTTTGCTACACGTAGTCAGTAAAAATACACAAGAAAATGTACCGGATTGCTCACATCTATATGCTGTACCTTCCATAGGTTTGGAATTATCCTCAGTGGATATTATACTATTGAAAACAACAACAAAATCATGTTTATTTAATTTTATTTGAATACTGTAAGTAGAATAGAAAAGCATTCAGAACACAGCAGCTTTCTTTTGGTGATGACAGTCAGGCATTTAATGTGCCAATAAATCTTCTGAAACTGCAGGCTAGCAGCTTACATAATTTATTTAAACTGAAAGCAAAAATGCTTAATTTCATATTCATGGTGATGTTTTTACACACAGCTTACTATACATGTAGCATTACTTTTTATCTAGAAATTCATATTAAGCGTAATCAATCATAGAATTGATTATTTTTCAAGTAATTTGGGCATCTTTGTGGGTCTGCCCTTGAGTAATTTCTGGAAGCTTCAACTGGTGCAGAATGCAGTGCCACAGGTAGACTCTAGAGGTGTATGCCCCTAAAACAGCAAACTGCATTGGTGCCAGTTTGCTTCCTGGTACAAATCAAGACACTGGTTTTGACCCTTAGAGCCCATCATGACATGGGGGCAGGTTATTTTAGGGACTGTGTTTTCCCAATTACATCTGCCGGTCCCATTAGATTCAATAGAATAGGCATATTGCAAGTCCCATCTGCTAAAGAGCTACATCTGTCAGGACCCCAGTGACAGATCCCTTTCTGCCATGGGTCTCTCCTTATTGAATATTATTTTCATCCCACTATGTTAGGCTGACCCCATCCTTGTTAACTTTTTGCAAATCCCTCAAAACTTGGCTATGTTAGCAGGCTTGGGTTCTCCAAAGGAATGGTGAGTTCTTGAGAAGACTCCACTTTTATTATTTGTCACGCTCTCCATGTCTTTTTTATCATAATATTAATTTTTATGATAGTTACATGATAGATAAATAGATGATAGATGATAGATAAATAGACAGACAGACAGACAGACAGTTGATAGATATAGATATAGATATCTAGATCTAGATAGATACAGATGTAGAGCTAGATATATATTTTAATGTGCACTCCCAGTCACATTTTGTGAGATGGACATCTATATAAATATGATGAATGAATGAATGAATGAATGAATGAATGAATGAATGAATGAATGAATGAATACACTAAAACTTATGAACCACTACTACTAATATGTGGACAGCTGTCTGCGGGGCCAGTTAAGGTGCCCAGTTTTGGGAACGGAGCCAAACCTATATCCCTATTCTATTGATTTTACATTTTTCTTCATCTAGGCTAATAATTGGAAACATTGTTCTACTTTAACACTACACAATTAAGTACTTTGAAAATGATCTACATCAACCTAGCCAGAAGGCAAGAGAGTTGGATGTGGCAGATACTGTTTTTAGGTCAGTGTATCTAATCTGTAGAAAAGAATAGATTTTCTAATTAGCAACTGAGATATAATCCATATTTAAGAATTTGTCTTATGTCCTGAACCCGAGCTTTGCCATCAAAGGCAGCTTGCAAGGTTAAGTCCTGAGGAAATTTGAAAGAAATTAAGCCTTCAATGTTTTTATTTAACACCTAAACATAGTTAAGGTAGCCATATAGTATTACTTATCAATAAATGAAAATATTTTTCAGAATTGAAATGAGGGGTCTTTGGTGCTATTTGAGCTTGATTGCTTTCTTGCAGATGTTTCATTACCCTAATTAGGTAACATCATCACTGCTAGTATTACTTATTTATTTTTAAATCCTACTGATTTATTTGGCAAATATCCTTACTTTTGCTATAGTTGTTTTCCTAAGGATAGCTAGGTTATCAATCACTGGCAATAAATATTTCAACTGATTGAACTAATGAAGTTGAGTTCATAAAGTATTATTTCAGAGATAAGGACCACTTCTAGCAGTTGCCAATTGAATCTGCTAGGACTGAGTCATGTGTTCTTTGAAATATGACATGATAAATATAATACCATTTCATGCCTTTGCTTAGTTTTGCAGAAATCAAGGTCAAAGTGAGGTCTCCATCAAATCAATATTATGTTTTCTTCTTTGATAGAATTCTACCGGGTTTTTTGGCAACATTATGGAAATGGTTGTTATTTTCTTATTCCATGTTGTTGTGGTTTTTCAGCTTGGTATTCTCTGGTGGGTTCCCATTTCACTATACAGATCTATCCTCATTGCATGACTTAGGGTAGTTTTCTCCAAGCTGAGGCCTTCTAGATATGAGAGACTTCAATTTCCATAGTGGCCAGCTGTAAAAACTGACATAGTATTTTTAAAAATATGGCTGGAAATCCTGTAACTAGGGGAAAAAAGATGCCACAAAAGTATATGCATGTTCTATACATTTTTGAATCATCCAAAATTTTGTATCCTAGAAATTGCCACTAAAGCATGCAATGGAAAAGAAATAAACAGCTCCTAATGGATTAGTGATCAGAAAGTGTTGCAGGTTTCAGATTAAATTCAGAATGCAACACTGGGATAAAGAATGACTAAACACCTACTTTACGTTAGCACAACAATTTTTACGTTACCGGAGTCACATTTTTGTGTATTGCACTAGGGGGTGGGGAAAATTTTTCCCCCCAAAACGCTTTAAAAATTAAAAGCAACTTCAACAAGCTAAAAGGTAGGGTTGAGCTGCTATGTTTATCCAACCACCACCTCATACTTGTTGTTTAGGGTCACAGCTTGTCTCCCATCATTGAATACAATGAAAATGCCACAAAGGAAAATTTATCATTTGCCAATGAAACTCGGGTAAAGAGGAAGATAACCTACCAAAGATGCTTATATAATTGCATTGTAACTTTGGGGACAGTTGGAAAGCACTGGGAACCCTTTATTCATTTTGCCATGCAGGTCTATCTGAAAAAAAAAAGCAGTACATATCAGTTAAAGCAAGAGAACCACCTTCAAGTAAGTTTCTTAGATGAGCATGGATTGAAATAAAAATCATTATGTTTACACATTATGAAAATAAAGATGAAAATATTTAATTATGACTGATACCTGGTTTAAGCAGCCAAGAAACAAGTATGAAAACAGCATCCTCTTTTTCCAATTAAAGCCACAGGTTGAGTCATTTTGGTGCCCATCTTCATGGCTAAGGTAAAGTCAATCTAGACCGTAGTGCCTGAAAACCCAATGTTCAGATTGTGGTGTCAAAGGGCAGTGTTTGAAAAGCAGTGTTCAGATTAACCAGACTGTGCTTCAGTAAAGAACATTGTTACATACTGTATCGTTTAAGAAATAAGTAGTTTTCAATGCATGGACAGCTGCTCAGTCCATCTGCGCCTAGCTGCCATTAATTGGGTTTTATGTCAAAACATCTTTGTGGTAAATTGCCTTAAAAATATAATTGGAGTAGGTGTGCTTTTGTGACAGGTGTATTATTAATCCGCATGTTCCTTCATATCCTGACCATAGGAACAACCACTTTACTGACTTTCTGTTCTGCTATCTCACACACCTGAGAGGGATTAAGAAAAATAAAACACACGATTAAAATATTTCTGCAATTTTTAAATTTTCCATCTAACACCTTTTATGTTCTTCTGAAGTCAACGTAGTTCCATTGCTGGCAATAAAACTATGCAACTTCATGTATATTGAATTTGATTTTCAGAACTGAGTGGGGTATTGTTTCAATTACAAAAAAAATCAGGAAAAAAACCTCCTTCTTTGGAAGGTTGTTGTATTGGTTTTTTTAAAAAAAATAGTCTATTGGCATTCTTGCTACTCTGCCAGAGTCAAAAATAGGAATTGGGTAGAACATGATGTTTTGTTTTTTTGCTTTTGCTATTCTCTCAAGCTTGTATTCTGCCACTGAAACCTTATGAAAAAGATTCAGCAAAAGCTGGCATTAGTACACAGGACTGAAACTGTGTTTGATACTCTGAGGGGCCTTGTCTCCTAAGGCCAAACCAAGAAATACATCCAAATAATGAGTGAGACCTTATTGAGCCTGAAGCAATATTTGTTTCTGTTAGGACCATGCTCTAAATAGTTGGGACCATTTCAAAAATGGGAGGCATCTTTAGCCATTGAGTGGTCATATGTTCTAGGATCTTTGTGATGTTTTCATTACTAAATAATGAAAAAATAATTATGTTCCATTGGTGGATTATGTGGATTACACCAAGAGGTCATTTGTATGATGCCAAATAGAAGTACATGACTTTTAAAACTTGAATCCCATCATGAAGAGCCATAAGCACAAAAGACACGCACAATTCTTTCACAGAATGGATTTATAAAACTCTTGTGACTAATTAAATATGAGATGAATGTATTTTGATGGTGTTTGTCCTTGGTTTTTTGCCCTTTGTCATAGTTAAATTATTTTACTTGATAATAAAGTCTATTTTGTGTACCAGAAGAAAACTTGATTGGAGCACTCTGGTGGTTTCTAACAATAAAATACCGTTTTTGATAAGCCAGAACTTGAACATGTAAGATGTTTCTAATAATAAAATACTGTTTTTAATAAGAAAGTCCATTGATTTGACCAGTTTTTGAAAATAAATACTGATTTGAGTCACAAAACAGTTTAACTGGAGTTCTGAGACAAGACATAAAAATAAAATGTTTTGGATAAACATGACCTGACGCAGCCTTTTACTTCATCCCACTTAAGCTGCTTTTGGAAATAAAATAAGTGTTTATAATCAGAAGGCAGTCATTTAATAGTTTAAACAAAACAATGAGAATTGTTATGCTGGCTTCATTACCTTCTCAAGATATCAGTTGCTCAGGAAAACCTATCCAAATTTTAGATTACCTCAGGCCTTCTGACATTTCAAGGTTTTTTGTTCTTTATCTGGATCACTGCAACCCACATATTTCTGATTATGCTGATCATAGTTATGTAACAAAGGAATTCCTGTAGAAGGTGTTACATGTTAATTGTAAAAGAAAATCCAAAAATTTAGATTGAATTAATTTTACTTCAAAGTCTTTATCTACCAAAGGTGTTTTTTCAGGAGGCAACTGGACTTTCTTGTTTTTTCTTTGAAGACGTTTTGCTTCTCATCCAAGAAGCTTCTTCAGCTCTGACAGGATAGTGGGGAATGGAAGGATTTATATTCCTTGCAGACAGCTGGCCATTTGCATCCTTTTAGAGGGTCGTTGAAGCACTTGAAGGTTTATCTGTGTCCTCAGGGTCACCTGAGTAGTGCCCCTGGTTCCTGTAGTCTGCAATTTTTCTCTGGAAATCCATTCCTACTTCCATTCCCCACTATCCTGTCAGAGCTGAAGAAGCTTCTTGGATGAGAAGCGAAACTTCTTTAAAGAAAAAACAAGAAAGTCCAGTTTCCTCCTGAAAAAGCACCTTTGGGATAACCATGACCTGGATGACTGAGACTTTTATTTATCTACCAGTGGCTATATTTTCTCTACACCCCATTAAAAGCTCTATTTTCTTTGCTTTCCACATGTTTTTATGTCTTTATTTTCTTAATTCAAATTTACTAGGATGCTTTTCAAAGATCCTTAATTTAGAATGTCTTCTTCTAGAGCTGAAAGAGAGTGTCAGCCAGTTGACTTTGTGCATATGACAGACTAGAACTCACATCTTCCCGTTTCTAACCTGATGCCTTAATCACTTCATCAAATTGGCTCTAATCAAGTTATTATTAACTGTACTTATTACCCATAGTTTGGAGGCCCAACCATTTCCATGTCAGCCAGGAGGCTTGCCTTAAAAAAGACAAAAGCATAAACATTCATTATGTTACTCTTTAGAATTTAAATGGAGTGTTGAGGGAGATCAAGAGAGAAAGTGATCTAAGGCTCTGAGACTGAAGAGCAAACATTTTGTCTCATTAATTTTTTAACGCTGCTAATAACATTAATGATTTATGCTTGCTGCATTTAATCAATTAATAAAACATTGACAATGGATGTACCAAATAATCACTTAACATAATAATTTGAAGAGAGAGAAGGGGTGAAGTCCTGACACAGGAATGCAAACATATGAATGTAAGATGATAAGCATATACCAAATGAAGTCAAAAGCTTACTATACCACTCTTTCATTCAGAGACTGGTCAACTACTGATAGCAATCCCCCAAACAACTCATGATTTCACTCAAGTATCTCTAGGGACTTACAAGTGGCATGGTGGCCTAGAGGTGAAGATGCTCACCTCACAATTGGGAGGCTGAGAGTTGACAGATGTTTTTCTATTAGGAGCAAAGAGAAAATATCAGCTGTGAATTCTGTATAGGTGTCAGGAAGGGCATCCGGCTAGTAAACACTCAACTCCATTCAATCACCCAGACTCCACTCCAATAAAAAAGGGATTACAGGATCATAAAAAGAAAAAAATCTCTATCACTTGTGGCTTTGGGGCAGCCTCTTAGATTTTAACTTTCTTTCCAAGAACCTTGTAACTCTAGAAACAAATACTGCATGTTTAGATGATTTAGTCATACCCACGATTATCAAAGTGCAAAGCCAAAATATGAAGGAAAGTGTGGGAGGAAGGAAAAAATCCAAGAAAATGATGGTTGGGTAAAATTGATAGGACTGCATGAAGCAATGTATGGGCATGATTGAGGCAAGATTGGTTTTCAAGGATAGAAAAGGTGTAACAAATTTGTTTCAACAAAAGATTTTGTTAGATGTTCTTTTCTTATCCCTTACCTCCTCTCTTGAATGTATTCTGCTCACTAGCTTCTTTTTCCATGCCATGCATAATGTTGTTTATCCTGAAAGGGAATAGCCTCAGGGTTAGGTATTTATGTCTGTGAAAATGAATATAAATATCTACCCAACTTAAGAAACTTATTTTGGCTTGAATGCACCCATACACAAAAAGATGAGTCAAAGTTTCAGCTTGTCCTCTTTGGTAATTCCTCTAACTATGTCCCTGTCATTGTCCAAACTACAGAAGTTAATTCCAAAAACAAACAAACAAGCAAACAAACAAACAAACAAATAAACAAACCACTATTCTCTATCCTTGAAACATGAACCACAACTGAAAGTCGAATAGTGTCCAAGATATTGGACATTTCTATTAAAATTATCAATTTCTGTTATGGTTATGGAATGCATTTTCAGAATGCATTGATATGATTCATAGTTTCCTGTGCATGCATG
This sequence comes from Diadophis punctatus similis, assembly GCA_023053685.1. Lineage (NCBI taxonomy): Eukaryota > Metazoa > Chordata > Lepidosauria > Squamata > Dipsadidae > Diadophis > Diadophis punctatus. Next base: position 245,499,930 of record JALIGW010000001.1, read on the forward strand.
CACAGCCAGCTTCATTTCATTAGTATCCTAGAGGAAGGGTGGTTTGTCTGTGATCATGCACATATAATTATGCAACCCTCAAAGCATCTAGGTCATCTCTAGAGGACACTTTCATTAGTGCTTTCAAGAGATGTTTTACTTGCACCATGTTTTGTAGATAATCCTTTCAAACGTTTTGCATAGTTCTAGTTGTCACTATAAGCTTTTGTAGAGTCATCTTAATTAGCCAATGTGGTGGAAAATTTAGATGAAGACTAGTAAGCTTGTGTATTACATTACAATATATATTACAGTATGGTAGGGTGGTTAAGGTACTGGCCAGAACCGAAAAGATCCAGGTTCAATTACAGAATCAGCTACAGCTGACAATATACAGTTGCTGTTCTGAGAATAAAATTGGGAAAGGAATGCAATGTGTGCTGTATATATTCCTAGAGGAGAAGTATTTTCAAAACTAGGGAAATCAATACATACTTTCAATCAATAGAGAATTGCACTGTAGACTGTTTTAATCTAACATGAATTAAGGCGAATATAAGTGTCCCAGGATAATGTTGCAGGATCCAATCTGGGTCAGTCAGATTGTTTAGTTTTCCGAGCTTTCAGACTCATGCTAGAGTCCATCTTCAGGAAACTTCTCTCTGTGCTTTGGGCTATTCTGTGTGTGGTATTTATATGGTGCCTGATGTTTTAATCTAGTTATCCCCTCACCATTTTCATATTAAACTAAATATTATAGTGATGAACTGTTTGGGGTGGATGGGTGGAAATAGTAGTGGATTTTACTTACCTTCGCTACCGGTTCGGAACTGTGAACGAGTGCATGCACTTGCTCGCTCGCTTCGCTCATGTGCAGTGCTTCTGCGCATGCGCAGATCGTCCATGATGACGTCCGGGTGGGTGGACGGAGCCTCCTGCCGCTACCGGTTCACCAAACCGGGCCGAACTGGTAGCAACCCACCACTGGGTGGAAAGCCATGGAGGAAAAGCCAAGAAACAAATATCACAACCATATTAAACCTTGAAAGCATGTCTTGAACATTCACTGTGCCCTTTTTAAGACAATAAGGTCAGACAGAAAATCTCTTTCTCATGCTTTAAACTTTCCCCACTGTTTCATCTAACAAAATTAAATTCAGAAAAGAAAAGTCTTATACTTAGGCAAGAAAAACCAAAAGTACACATATATTTTAGGTAAAACCTGGCTTAATAGCAAGAACTATATGAGGGATCTTGGAGTCCTACTGGACAATCAATTAAATATGAGCCAACCATGTGCAGCAGCAGCCAAAAAAAAAAGCCAATGCAATCCTGTGTTGCATTAATAGAAGGATTAAATCAAGATCATATAAGGTACTAGTACTGCTCTATAATGCCTTAGTATGGCCACACCTTGAATATTGCATCCAGTTTTGGTCACAACACTATAAAAAAGTTGTTGAGACTCTAGAAAGAGTGCAGAGAAGAGCAACAAAGATGATTAGGGGTCTGGAGGCTAAAACATATGACGAACGGTTGCAAGAATGGTTGCATGGCTAGTGAAGAGAAGGACCAGGGGTGACATGATAGCAATGTTTCAATACTTGAGGGGGGAGGGAGAGAGGAGGGAGAGGAGGGAGACAACTTATTTTCCAAAGCATCTGAAGACCAGACAAGGAACAATGGATGGAAACTGATCAAGGAGAGATTCAACCTAGAAATAAGGAGAAATTTTCTGACAGTAAGAACGATCAACCAATGGAACAGCTTTCCTTCAGAAGTTGTGGATGCTTCATCACTGGAGGCTTTCAAGAAGTGACTGGACAGCCACTTGTCAGAAATGGTATAGGGTCTCCTGCTTGAGCAGGGGGTTGAACTAGATCACCTACAAGGTCCCTTTCAACTCTGTTATTCCCTATTATCTCCCCCACATCCTTCTGAAGGCCAAAGCTAAATTCTTCTATGTACTATTAAGCAAAATGTTAAATGATAAAATGCACAGAATTTGTTCACCAACTGAGATAAAATATTACTACATAATATGCTGCGCTTCTTGTTATACTTTTTACTTCTTTACATTCACAGCAATGATACACATAAGATGGATGGTCTGTCTAGGAATAGATTTGGCAGAAATATATATGGAGAAATTGCTTTAAGAATCTTGGTCTTAGATGAGGAATATTATCAGCTTGCTATTACCATACATTATTGGCTGGTTGTAATTTGCCATTGTTTTTCAAGATCCACTGAGCTAATCAACTTTCCTTACAGTAGTAATTGGAAAAACAGAAGATCAGCAATATTGGTGACAAGAGTTTCAGCCCTTTTAATAAAAGTTCTCATTTTATATATATATATCTATATTCTGATTCATCATAGCAGATGAAACTGCAAGAATGGATATCTGATTTCAAATTTGCTCAGTAAACCAAAGTCAACAGTATTCTCCTATAAGGCATTCTGCTCCCCCCCCCCCCCACCATGTAGAATCATAGGCCATGGTGTCAGCCCCAATACTCAGAGGAAGAATCTCAATTAAGGCATTTCCTGACAGATGGTGCTGTAGTCTCTGCTTGAATATATTCATTGAGGTATAAACCACCAGCTCTCTAGGTATTTATTATTTATTTATTTATTTTGTGGGATTTATATGCTGCCTCACAGTGCAAGCACTCTCTAAGCGGTTTACACCAGTAAGCAATGCATATTTACATTGCCCCCAACAATCTGGGTCCTCATTTTACCTACCTCGGAAGGATGGAAGGCTGAGTCAACCTTGAGCCGGTGAGATTTGAACCGCTGATCTGCGGATCACAGTCAGCTAAAGTGACCTGCAGTACTGCACTCTAACCGCTGTGCCACCTCAGCTCTTTTGTCCACTGTCAAATTGTCCACTGTCAAATTGCTATTGTAGGATAGTGACTTTTTTTCTTTCTTTCTGATATTTGGTTGGAAATTTCATTCTGTAACCTAAATCCGTTATTCTGTTCCCTGCATTCTGGATTGATAAAGAACAAATCCTTGTGTTCTGCTGTGTAGCATTCTATCAGGTACTTGAAAAAGAGTTTTATTATCCCGCTCAGTCATTTTGTCTACCCTATATGGAGCTGTTATTCTGTGTTCTGTCCTGTGCTGTAGTGTTGCTTTTAATTCTTTTGAGAGTGAAGAACCTTTTTTCCCCTCATGTTCCTTTATCCAAATGTAAATGGTTCAAAATATATATTTTACAGCTCTTCCTTTTGATTTTCAACTCTCATCCATTGGGCTCAATCCTTTTGCTTGATTATTTTTTCTATGGGGGCTGGTTTCTTTGTCAGCTCCCCATGTGGTGTAATTTGATAGCTCTTATCTTCCAGATAAAAAGTGAATACGGGTAGTCCTCGATTTACAACAGTTTGTTTAGTGACCGTTCAACGGCACTGAAAAAAGTGACTTGTAACTATTTTTCACACACACGACCATTGAAGCATCCCCAGGGTGACGTGACCAAAATTCAGATGCTTGGCAACTGGTTGATATTTATGATGGTTGCAGTATCCTAGGGTCACGTGGACAGCTTTTGCGATCTTCTGACCGGCAAAGTCTTTGGGGAAGCCAGATTCATTTAACAACCACATTACTAACTTAACAGCTGCACTGATTCACTTAACAACGGTGGCAAAAAAGACTGTGAAATGGGGCAAAACTCTCTTAACAAACATGTCTCATTTAACATCATAAATTTTGGGCTCCATTGTGGTTGTAAGTCGAAGACTAGCTATGCTCATTGGCCCAATCCTCTGAAGCACTACTGCAACCCTGCATTTGTTGCAAATATATACTCTACTGTGTTCAGGCAAACATGTAAAAATAGGCTTTGGAATTACAGCTGCAGTGCCATTCATCTTCATTTCCATTTCTTAAGACACCACTAGGAGAGAGAAAGAGAGAGAGAAAAGGTTTTATTTATTCATACTGGTATTCCTTTCTCCAGTTTTCAGTTTAGCCACGTACAGGAGAAAATTTAATAGGAATCTCTGCCTCCAAACTCTATTTTCAAATGCCTGTTGGCTCTGCCTTTTATTCCATCTACTTTCTCCATTACACCCTCTGCTTGCCCAGCAGGAAATTGTGATTTAAATATGCAGAGTGAGCACCCACAATTTTGAGGATAAACCACTTGCAATTGGCAGCTGTACAGGAGGTTATCTTTTCACCCCTCCTAGTTCAACACAGTTTCTCAGAATATGTAGCTTCTGTCTTCCTTGTCTCTACCTCCTATAGAATCAGGCTGCCAAACTCCTGTTTGCACTATAGATTTCCCTGTTTGCTCACTCAGTTCACATAATAGATACACTCTGTTTTTAAATGGCTAAACTGTAGTAACATAATTTAATTTTATAGTGGGATTTATACATGTATACATATAAATTATCCATAATCTGCAAAAATATGTTTATTCAATTAATAGTATGCCTCTCTATTATGTTTCTGACTTACCGGTATCTCTTTGCCTAGATAGATAGATAGATAGATAGATAGATAGATAGATAGATAGATAGATAGATAGATAGATAGATAGATAGATAGATAGATAGATAGATAGATAGATAGATAGATAGATAGATAGATAGATAGATAGATAGATAGATAGCTATACAGATAGATACTGTATAGATAGATATAGATATAGACATAGACATAGATATAGATATAATTGATACGAATGAAAGAATATAACAGCATTTTTATCATCAAATATTTACAGCAGAGAACATCATCTCTAAATTATTACTATGAACTTGCTATACAGAACATAGAGTGTCTATGAATCACATTCCCAAATGAGAAAGTTCCTATTTTTAAAAAAATTCATATTGTACCTGGTATTATGTTAACATTTTTAGTTATGTGTCTCTCTTTCCACTTTTTTTTTGTACTTGTCCTTTTTGACAATTTGGAATTAAGGAGAAACTTTCTAACATAACAATTAACCAGTGGAAGAGCTTGCTTTCAAAAGTTGTAGGTGCTCCATCACTGGAGGTCTTTAAGAAGAGACTGGACAGCCACTTGTCTGAAATGCTGTAGGGTTTCCTGCTTGAGCAGGGGGTTGGACTAGAAGACCTCCAAGGTCCCTTCCAGCTCTATTCTGATGGATGGATGGATGGATGGATGGATGGATTTTAATAGGTCAATAGACTAATTTGGCCTTTTTCTTATGATACGTTTTCTTATGAGTAAAAAAGAGATAAGGTGATTGAGAAGGAAGCGAGTGTCACAAAATTGTAAATACTGAAATTGATCTTCTTTGTGACTAAGCTGTGCCTAACCACAATATTTGTTCAAACTCAGCCAGGCAGTAGATTTTTTTTTAAAAAAACAATCTCATTGGATAAATGCATAAGCCGTGGATACCATCAATGTTTGGCCCCTCACTATTAAAAACTTGTTTTGCTTTTAAATTGATTCCTCCCATCCCTTTTCTGTACACAGTGGGGATAACTCTGCATTTGAAAGAATGAGTGTAGCATTGTTACTTCTGTTTCATTCTCCTCCATTAGTATTGTTATTTCTCTTTATACACAGCACACATGCTATTGAAACCCAGATATATTACCAGTAGTTAGGTAGCAAAAAAACAGTATAATTGGCATCATCTATTTTCTTAAACAAGCATACCAGTAGACACCTAACAATGACAGCCATTATTTGAAATTGCCCAATTTAGATTTCATTTATGAAATTATTGTCCATAGCCTGTGATATATCGCTCTTGTCTGAGATAAATTTCCTAATGGTAGCCAACTAACTTGATGTCTGGAAAGAGAATTTGATGTTACAGCCTGAATATGTGCATGTGGAGGAGCTGAGGGCCTTTTGATTCCTGTGGTTCTCCTTCACAGCATGGTCTTCATGTAAATCTAAGAGAGCAACAGAAGGTGGATGGACCTGGAGACACAGAGAGTGAATAGCATGACAACTATTCACTCCTCGCTAAACCCTTTCATGGGTTCAGTGAATATGTGAACTATAATGTGTTGACAATCCAGATTGTCAACAGGTATGTATGTGTAGTAATTATTTTTCAAGCTTATATATGTATATATGGTATGTACTTTGTTTAGCACACATAAATACTAAAAAAGAAAGGGAGAAAGAAGGGGTTTCTTTGCTGTTCTCAATCATTATCATCTAATTTGTGCAGACTGTAGAGCCTTTTCGTCCTCTTTTTCTGACTGATTTTTAATTAGCTGAATCATGATGCGCGCACGCGCACACACACACACATGCACATGCACACGCACGCACACACACACGCACACACACACACACAAATCTCCCTGAAGCGAGGAGACCAGGTTCATCTTTATGGCTAAATAACAAAATGAAAAATAACCTTTGACCCCAACTGTGCTCCCTTAGGAGCATGTTAAAATGTTAGAAATAAAGATTTCTCCAAGCATTATATATTCAGGAGGAAGAAAAATGCTAAGAAGAAAAGAAAACTGGTTCTAACACTATTTTTTTAACATGTGTATTTCTTTTTAGGGTTAACTACTTATTGCAAATTCTCAATCACGTATACATATGATGTCAACCAAACTATTTTGGCTGCCCTGTTCACTTATAAATCCATGTATATAATTCTGCAAAGCAGTAAGAACTTTGCAGTTTAATAACAGATCATCCTAAAAGAATGGCATTATTGCAATCTTACAACATGCTAGTGCTTTTGAAGTCTAAATTATTTAGCTTCCTGAAACAGCTTTAATCCTTCCGCAGATATTCCAGCCCTGTATAAAATTCTCATTACCTCTCAACCTACCTGTGATCCTGTCTTGCTATAAAAAGGGTCAGATTAAATTGAACCATAACTATGTCAAAATAACACCACTAAGGCTGGCAAACCAGAAATAGAAACTAATTATATTGTTGAAGTTCAGACTTATTAACATATGCAGATTTTCACAAACCAAATGTCACGGGTCAATGTACCTAATAAGATCGCATGTATTTGTTGACAAATATAGCTGAAGACCTTGAAGGCAAAGAAGAAGCAGGAAATAGCACTGAGGCAAGGAACTTGAACAATATTTTATTTATTTATTTATTTATTTATTTATTTATTTATTTATTTATTTATTTATTTATTTATTTATTTATTTATTTATTTATTTATTTATTTATTTATTTATTTATTTAGTCAAAACGTGTACAAGATAACAGGTATGGTATAAACATAAACAAAAGCAAAGTAGGTACAGGTAAATTTGGACAATAGGACAGTAGGACAGGGACGGTAGGCACGATGGTGCACTTATGCACGCCCCTTACAGACCTCTTAGGAATGGGGTGAGGTCGACTGTAGACAGTCTAAGGTTAAAGTTTTTGGGGTTTGGGGAAGAAACCACAGAGTCAGGTAGTGCATTCCAGGCATTGATCACTCTGTTGCTGAAGTCGTATTTTCTGCAGTCGAGTTTCGAGCGGTTTACATTGAGTTTGAATCTATTGTGTGCTCGTGTGTTGTTGCGGTTGAAGCTGAAGTATTCATTGACCAGTAGGATATTGTGGCAGATGATTTTATGAACTACATTTAGATCAGATCGAAGGCAACATAGCTCTAAGTTATCTAAGCCCAAAATTTCAAGTCTGGTGGAATAAGGTATTCTGTTGCGAGCAGAGGAGTGGAGCACTCTTCTTGTGAAATATTTCTGGACTCTCTCAATTGTATTAATGTCCGATATACAGTGCGGGTTCCAGACAGGTGAGCTGTATTCGAGGATTGGTCTGGCAAATGTTTTGTATGCTCTGGTTAGCAGTGTAATATTGCCAGAGAAGAAGCTACGCAAGATTAGATTAACAACTCTTAGTGCCTTTTTGGCAATGTTGTTACAATGGGCTCTGGCACTTAGGTCATTAGATATGAGTTCTCCAAGGTCCTTAACAGAGTGAGGGTCGTCTACAAGGTCATGTCCTCCAAGTTTATATTTTGTGTTCAGATTCTTTTTGCCAATGTGTAAGACAGAGCATTTGTTGGTTGAGATTTGAAGCTGCCAGTTATCAGACCATTGTGATACATGGTCAAGGTCTTTTTGAAGGGTAGAAGTATTGTCAGTGGTGAATAGTTTAACATCGTCGTCAAAGAGAACACAGTTGCTTATAATATGATCACAAATTTATGTAAAGAATGAATAGTGTTGGTCCTAGAATGCTGCCTTGAGGGACAGCACTGTTGACAGGTGCAGGATTTGATAGGGCACTCCCTATTTTAACCATTTGTTGCCTGTTAGACAAGAACGTAGTTATCCAATCATGAAGGGGACCAGAGATGCCATAAGATTTTAGTTTCTGAAGTAGTTTGCCGTGTACTACTGAATCAAAGGCTTTACAAAAGTCTATGTAAATTGCGTCTATTGATTTACCTTGATCAAGTTGTGTAGTCCATATGTTTTTGCAGTGTAGGAGTTGCAGGTTACAGGATAATTTTTTTCTGAAACCAAATTGTTTGTTAGAGAGTAGGTTGTTAGTTTCTAGGTGAAGGGTGATGGGTTGATTTATGATTGATTCCATGACTTTGCAGGTGACGCAGCATAAAGAGATTGGTCTGTAATTTTCAACGTTACTTGGATCTCCTTTTTTGAAGATAGGGATGACTGTGGCTAGTGACCATAAGTTGGGTAAGAGGCTAGTCCTGAAGGATTTTTCAAAAATTATGCTTAGAGGTTCAGCAATGGTTGAGGAGAGCTTTTTAAAGAAATATGCACATAGACCGTCAGGTCCAATGGATAGAGATGGTTTTAGGTTGTGTAATGCTTTTCTAACATTTTCTTCTGTAAAATCAATTTGTGTTAGATCGTTGCTATTGTTTGACGTGCGACTAAGAAATATTGGGCATGAGCCATTGCTGTTTACAAAGACAGAGCTGAAGAATGTGTTAAAGAGGTTGGCTTTAACAGTTCCATCATTATATTATTTACCATTTGGTCTTTTGAGGGGTGGGATGTATCTCGAGTCTTTGAGTTTGTTGTTTACAAAGTTGTAGAAGGCGCGTGTGGATTTTGTGCGCAGAAAGTTTTCTTCTTGATTGATGTGATAATTGGTACATTCGGTCTTTAATTGTCGGCATAGATTTTTGTAGCGCCTTTTGAAGTTAGCAACGTAGCCAGTTTTGTTCTTCTGCCAAATGGATCTTTTTTTGGATTGGAGCTTCCTTATTTTTATGGGTACTTTGTTTTTCTTGGTTTTGGTGATAATTAGTGGTACATATAATTTAATGACTCTGCATTTCGAGCAAAAATGTATTGTAGTAGTCATCAACAGTATTACAGTCAGAAAATAATGTTTGCCAATCAAGAGGTCAGCAACTATGATATCATAATTGGCTTTTTTAAAGTTGTAATTGGTTATACTTTTATTGTGGTCATTTTTATAAGGACGTATATTGAGATAAAAGTCAATCATGCTATGGTCACTGCTGGAAAAGGGCTCTATTATTTGTTGTCCATAAATTGAGTGTAAACTGTTGCAGAAGATGAGATCAAGACAATTGTTGAGTCTAGTGTTGTTTGTTACTAGCTGTTCAAGCCCTAGATTAGTGATAGCATTGTAAAGGGTTGAGTGTATGGGTTCGGTTTTTATTTACAATAAGTACTAAAAATACTTGAAAATGAGATGAACATTAAACAAGTATTTGGTAGGTCTCTTGTTTCTGAATACTTTTATATCTTCCAGTCAATTCCTTCCACAGGGATTATCACCTGGTAATCACTATTCCAGAAACTGAGCATTTGATAGATTCAAACTGTTTTGACTACTCAGTATGCAGGTCATGCTCAGTCAAAAGTATGACTGATATAGCTGCCATTTTACTTGGGTGCCACCCTCTTTAATTATCAATCAGAATGTCTGGGTATGTATGATGCCTTGAGAATAGCTAAAGACAAAGTAGTTAATCAGAGTCTTCCTGGGTGAGAAGGGTATACAGGTTGCTCATTAATAAGCTCAGTTATTCATTCTCTCCACATTAGTAAAGCTACATTACACTGATTTAGATGAATTAACCATGATGTTAAAGAGACTGTGCCTTCCTCAGTTTTTGAGAGATCTTAAATTAGGATATATTTAATGTTAGTAAGGTAGTTCCTGCCACTTAATTCACAAAAAAGCAAAACAATGCCAACCATAATGTTCCAATATCTCAGGGATTGCCACAAAGAAGAGGGAGTCAAACTATTCTCCAAAGCACCTGAGGGTAGAACAAGAAGCAATGGGTGGAAACTAATCAAGGAGAGAAGCAACTTAGAACTAAGGAGAAATTTCCTGACAGTTAGAACAATTAATCAGTGGAACAGCTTGCCTCCAGAAGTTGTGAATGCTCCAACACTGGAAGTTTTTAAGAAGATGTTGGATAACCATTTGTCTGAAGTTGTGTAGGGTTTCCTGCCTAGGCAGGGGGTTGGACTAGAAAATCTCCAAGGTCCCTTCCAACTCTGTTGTTGTTGTTGTTGTTGTTGTTGTTGTTGTTGTTGTTGTTGTTGTTGTTGTTGTTATTATTATTATTATTATTATTATTATTATTATTATTATTATTATTATTATTATTATTATTATTATTTACATTAAATAAGAAACAAAACTGTTTTTAAAAAAATGATATAAGCCCCAAAACAAGATAGTGAGATACAATGGAGTTCAGTCCTTGATTTGCTTACATTTAATGGACAGAATCTTGCTAAACTACAGTAACTTCTAACCTATTAGATGCATCCTGAGAGATTTTAGGGAGTGGCTACCCTGAATTTTCTCCTCCCATATCCATCTTGGGTCTGTGTAGTCTCTTAATCTGGGTCTCTTTCTGGGAAAGCTCTGAGTTGGCAAAATACTCCCTCTCTGCTACTGCAAGTGCACATCCATTACATATAATCAATTTGGAGTTGCGGTTCACCTGTTCAATCTATTTCAATAAATTGAATCTGTCCAATCAATTAAATCAAAGCTAACATTTTATTAACAGTTGTTCCCTTGGTAGAAATATGTATTTTGTTTAGGGTTTTTCATTTATTTTGCACAGTTTACTGAAGGATTTAAAGTGTTAAAGCAAACAATAGTTAAATCAGCAATGTAGATCATGACGAATGAAAAAGCAACCCAAACAGATCCTACCAGTTTTCTATCTACTACAGTGTTAGATTTAATACATTTTTTGAATAGTAAAAGTAGTAGCACTAAAAAGTTGTGTTGGTTTGGTTAAAATTGTATTTGTGAAATACAGGACGCAGGTCCTTATCTAAAAGAATAAATATTATTAAACTCTTTTTACTGGGTATGTTTTACAAAGTTTTTAGGACCTCTGAGTTGGTCTGATTAGACCTTGTTCCAAGATTGAAGCAACAAATGAGGTCCTTCATTTCCACCCCTCCTTATTGTGATGTCATCACAGACTCCTAAATAACTACAGAAACCTCTCTGCAGACAATTTCTTATTAAATGCACCCAACTGTAGCCTCACCTAGCATTTTCCTTTTTATATTGCTTCTTTTGCAATCATGTGACAATATTCCAAACTATTAATTATTTAAACTGTCTTCCGGCATATCTTTTTTCAGTATTTTCTTAATAGCAATTTCATCACTTACACAAAGCTAAACTGACATCTTACAATATGTTTGCATTTTTCTTTTATTCTTACTCACTGCCATCCTTGAAGGACAGATATTATAGATCCAGGCTCCATCAACCCAGCAACACTCCAACAGTTTCCCTAGTTATCTCTGTATTTCTGTTTTCTGGATAGATTCGGTGTTATCAATATGCTAATCAGGTCAATTGATTCTACACCCTTGGCGTGATCACCTACCTTCATCAAACCTTTACCATTTTGAGATAAAATGTATACTAACTGTCAGTTGAAAATTAGTCTATGTTATCATTTGATTGCCTTACCTATATTCTATACATCTTTCCCAGAATGCTGTTAGAGTTATTTGAGAAAGAGATGAGATTTCTAGAATGAAAATGAGTTGAGCCAAATAAATGCATAGCATCAAGCATTTGAGCTTCAGTCTAGCCTAGAATGAATGTCATTTTTATTTTGATTCATAATGAGTTAACCATTTGTCTCTTGGATAATTTGAGATGCAGTTTCAATGATGTGAGCATTTATGTTGAGAGTGCAAACCTGTGAATTAGTAACACTAATATGCACAATTCATAAATGCTCAGATATCAAGTACCTGCTATATACAGCCGAATGGGTTGTGCTCATTCAAAATTTTATGCTTCATTTCAAGTTTGAATTTCCATTTCAAAGGTCCTTTTTCAATATGGAGGTTTTTCTGGCTGAGGAAGGAAAAATAGAAAATTGCAGTAGGCATTACTGTAGGCAGTAGGCATTACAAGATACTTGTCTTGAAGACTGAAGAATCAATAAATATAGCATGTAAACATTAAATTAGATAAGATTATTCACTATAAATTTAAAAGCAGCTGAAGGATAATAACCAAGTTGGGTCTAAGTGCTAAGGATAGTGATTTCAAGTTTTGTCCAATGCCACAGTCTTTTTCTCCAATTTCATTTCCTTGCTATTGCTATTAACTATTCACTGTGGGGGGGGGGAGAGAACTTGCTCTAATAACTATGCCATGTATTTCCCCCACTAACGATGCAAGTGGTAGGAAGGAGGGATACTGATTTTGAAAGTATTTCTTATCTCACCCAGAAGGATAGTCTGATTCTTCACACACATATAATGTACCAGACACCTTCATCCATTTCAAAAGGAAGATAAATAAATAAATAAATAAATAAATAAATAAATAAATAAATAAATAAATAAATAAATAAAGAATGAATGAATGAATGAATGAATGAATGAATGAATGAATAAATAAATAAATAAATAAATACAGTAATGCAGGATATGCTTTGTTGATTGATAAATTAACATTGTTATGGTGATTTGGAGTGAGGGAAGGGAGAAGCTGCCTTTACTCACACAACCCAAAGGTTTCTGAAGGGGCAGAAATTTCCTTCGAAATATCCATCACTGGTATTAAAAGGAAGCCAGGAACCACTTCCCACATTCTTTATTATTCATTATGCCATTCCACGTCATTCCATTATTTCTAGGTACTGCTGCCTTAATCAAGGATACAAAGACAGCCGTTTGGCATTTACACAAAATATTTCTCTGAGTGATAGTGCTCATTTGTAATTAATTCCACCTATGAATTGCCGATAAATACTATTCATCTAGTCTTACAGATCTAGTTTTAAATTATTATTTTCTAGGTTATCTTCATGAACAGGTAAAAACTAAAGAGGCATGTAATAAGAGATGCTTGCATTTCAAACATGAATAACACTGTAATTCTATCCCTGATTAGTTAGAAATACATCCATGTGAACACAGGGGACTTATACTGTGCAGTCCTATATAACACTGGGGTGTTGCACTCTGGGAGTTTGCTCTGAGCAAAAATTCAGAGCTTTTGTCTGGTAGAGGATTCTTTCATGGCCTTTGAGCACTAGATTGTAGATCAACAGCATGGTTTCTATTTCCAGAGAGCTTCTAAGCCATCTGCTACAGCTCGATGATAAGAAATTGATGCCATTGGTACTTCAAGCTCATATGACAATGTTGCTGTAGAGACAGAGCATGTATATTGAAGTGTACTGATTCTGTCACATGCAAAAGTCAGCTGATAGGATGCCTCAGATCCGTGATGGCGAACCTATGGCACGCGTGCCCAAAGCCATGTGCCCAGCACACGCGGCCTTGCCTGTTTGTCTTCTGGGTTTCTGGCATGCATACACGTGCGACAATCAGCTGTCCTTCACGTGTGTGGCAGTGCTGAAAACCGGTGTGTGCATGCGCGCTGGCCAGCTGATTGTCATGTGCGTATGCATGTCAAAACCCGGAAGTTCGGCTTTTCCAGAGCGCGTGTGTCACGAGTGTGTGCGTGCGTGACATTTCCGTGCAACCTTTTCGGCACTCGGTGCCAAAAAGGTTCGCCATCACTGCCTCAGATTATGCCCCTGTTGTATTCACATGAGGCAAAGTATTATTGATGTAGTTTTCTTTCATTCTTACATATGCTAACGGTATTAACCACAAAGGAATGCATAGAATTATAAGAATCTGTTTTGCTTGAATTCTGATTCTGGAGCTACTTATACCCGCCTACTATGGACTATTCTACAATTTTAGGCTTGTGGTTTACAATCATACACCACAACCTATCTGCCACTCATTCAGTATCAATAATGTAATGTGCGAAGAGAATTTTTTATCATAACTGAGTTATCTGATTACCTTTACCCAATCCTCTCCCTCAAGATAAGGTACATTGTGTTGCTTGTGAAGATCTATAGATTGTCTTCCAATCTCCTGTTTCCAGTATAATGACTTGTCTGTTTTCCAGTCAAATAAAAATCCTTTGCTAATCATCTGAGCTGGAGCCATATTTCTCATGAAATTGTCCACCTCCCAACTTAAAGAAGCGGTAGTAGCAGGAGGCATAAACTAGAGATGATTGAAAATTTTTGGGGAAAAGAATTTGCCCCTAATCACACATTTCTTCATCAACAGAAAGACAGAAAAAAATATAATTAAAATAATGTGAGAATAAAAGAAAGGGGGAAAAAAGGACTGATTCATCCAAATCTGTAATAAAGACATTTTAAAAACCTAGGCAAGGAAAGAGTCCCTAGTATGCTATATGAAATCAATTAAAACAGAACTGCATTGCTTTAGGGTAAAAATCTTGAACTGGAAGCAGGTGGAGGCATTCAGTCAAGGACACAGGCCTCTAATAAGTAAGTTTATTGCAAAACTAATGATGCCATTACAAGAGAATGCAAGCTAACATATATGGCAGACTGGTAGCAGAATGATACAAATCTAACCCAAGACAGCAATTTTCTTGTGACATTTTCTTCTGCTGACACAGTGCAATAGGCTTGAGGCTTCTTCCTTTTAGATGCAGGGATGGTTTCAAATTATCTTATTATTATTATTTTTACAGAAATACATAAGTACTTGATTCTGACTTTGCAATAACAAGCATTCACAGTTACAGATAGAGCTCACCTATGTCATTTGCAACCGACGGAGAATTGCAATTTCCTCCTTATGGTAATGAACCAACATGTCAGTTTGTCTTTCCATCCCTGAATCCTCTGAACTGTATGCATGAAGGAAGATGAGAGTGGCTGCAATCCTGGTTCAATCACTGGGGAATAAGCTTAATTGAAAATTGTGAATAAAGCTGGGTGAACCAATAGCTTTATTTTAAAAAGTGAATTAGAATTGGGTGGCAATCTGTGGCCATCCACAACCTGCCAAACTGTGTAGTTCAGTACAACCTAGATGTCCACAGGTTCCAACCAGGAACTGAAAAAATATATATTACATCTTTCTGGGTTTATATCTTCCACAAAGTGTTGCCACGAACCCCTAAAGAAAATATATATGCATGTTTGCTTGCACATGCACACACACACACATTTGCACATACCTATTGCTGTAAAAAGTCTAATTGTAACGGGCTTTTAATGAAGAGAAATTTTTTTATTTGCAAACATTCTAGTAAAGAAAAAGGCAAAATAGTTATGACATCTGTGTTATATTCTCAAGGCAAATGAAGAAACTGCAGGACAATGCACATTGAATATATGTGTTAAACTGCATATTTTAAAATAACATTTTCCTGATTATTTTAAATTGTTTTACCTGAGCAAGTGGAATCTCTCTGAAACATAATGGGGGCAGCCAAGAAAAAAACAGAAAGCTAGGATGGAAATTCTGATTAAAATAATCTCATATGCCTTTCCTAATAATATAATAATCTCATCTCCTCCTCCAGATTCATAACTTTAGGTTAAAGAAATCAAATGCCGGCTTCTTTCTTGCTTCAAACTCAAAATACTGTCAGAAATAAAGATGTCCTAAAGATTAGTTTGTTATGAGTTGTGGTGGTTTCCTTGAGTTCCAACTTTTTTATTTAGGATAGTTTATTGTTTTGGGGGATTTATACAATATTTCACTATGTGCCCCATTTTTTCATGTAAGAAATGTTGATCTTTCCTATGCCACCTTTCTTATAAAATAAATGAATATTTTATTACTATAAAGATAATTGTAGAAGAAGAGTAACCAGAATAAGAGTAAGCATTTTCTACATTCCTTTTCTCATTCTTTTGTATGGACCAAATATGAGAACTGGTGTTGTCTTAGAAGTTAGGTATTGAATTGGGAGGATGAAATCCTGGGTTCAAGTCTACCTTCAGTCCTACTGGGTACTATACTTGCATGTTGGAAGCACCAAAATGCTTCCATGGTGTCAAGATCAGCCAGTGACATCACTGTTGTCTGAGGACATCCAGTTGGACTCTCCTTTCATGTCCCCATTAAGTTGCCCACTTAAGTCATACACATCTATTTACTTGCCCACCTTCAAACTGCTGGGTTGGCAGGAGCTGGAATGAGTGATAGGAGTTCACCCTGCCATGTGGCAATAACTGGGTCTCAAATGCAAGCCTGCTGATCATCAGCCCAGAGTTCTAAACCAGCAAATATATATTTTAGCTTATGAAAGCAAAGTGCAAGCAATATCTACAAGCCAAATTATTGAAATTAATTCTTATTATGTTGAGCCAAGTCTATGAAAAAAGGCACAAGCCTTTTCTAGTTCTAGTGAAGGGCTTTAGCAGATCTGTTGCTGGGACAACAGAGAAATAACTGTAAAATGTTGGAAAACTAATTAGGCCATGAAGAGAGCCATTTACGCTGGATTCCTATGTGGGTTTCAAGTATTGGTTGATTATTCTATTAAAAGAGGTATTTGGTAAAGGGTTCATGGCCCATTTTATAATCTGTGATGCTGTTTTGACATGCCTGCCATTAAGAGCATATCAAGTGTTCATGTAATTAAGAGTTGTGCTGTTTTTTTTCTCTTTTTTAATGCTGTTTTTTTTTGTATGTTTTTTTTCTTTTTTCCTTTTGCTTCTGTATTATGTCTTTTCGTATTTTTGTATATTTTAAAACAACTCAATAAAACTATTTAAAAAAAAAAAGAGTTGTGCTGTGTCAGTTTAATTAACAATGAAATCCTGCCACCATGTTAAGTGTTTAAGAAGTGGAGTTCTTAGAGGGTAAGACAGCTGTCAGATGCAAGAAAATTCATGTAATGTTCATTTCACTTCCTAATTGAGAAGAGACAGTGACCAAATCTGGTTTTGCATGGCTGAAGCTTTATCTTGGCAACATGTGATTGTCTAGTGATGGCTCCTAGATTGCTAAGGGACTTTTGCTTATTTTCTTATGTTAAAAGCTGTCTAGCATGCAAACAGTATTGGTATTCCTTGCTAATTGCTCACAGTGGTGTTCTTTGGAAGCAGCTCCCAGAATTGTGGACATACAAATGTAAAAAACTCCCAGTTTGAAGATAATCACATTTGGAGCAAGATGATTATCCCAGCAATAAGGCTCTGCTCTAATTTGGGTCTTAGTTTATGAGATTTCTTTTCTTTTCTTTTTATAACAGATTTTGAACATTTAAAAATGTATCCCATCCACGTGCCTATCAATGGCCATTGGGCTACAGCATGCAAATGATTGCTTCATTTGATATTGTTTGGGGTGTGAGAGCCAATTTATTATGGCTAAAACTCATATGCTCACATTTTGAACAAAGCATTTGCCTCATTATTCACTGTAAGCAGAAAGCATACGCTAGTAATATTTTAACTTTGGAAGAATTTAGAGTATCAAGCAACACATTTTTCCTAGGAACCTAGGAGCCTGCAAATTCTAATCCTGCCTTAAGCACAGAGCCAGCTGGATGACCTTGGGTCAGTCACTCATCCCAGCCCTAGGAAGAAGGAAATGGCAAATTACTTCTGAAAATCTTGCCAAGAAAATAATCCAGACAGCTACCAGGAGTCAGCATTGACTCAAAGATACACAACAACAACACACACAAAAAATCTATAGTCTTGGGATTTAATTCTGTTTTTTTTTTTACTTCTCTATTTCACCCTATGATAAATTGCCTGTACCCAAAGAATGATTAGTCCCAGGGCACTGGGATTGATGCATACACCATTAGAGCAGTGTAATGATGAGAATGTATTGATGCATACACCATTAGAGCAGTGTAAATCGTTCAGAAGGAGCACTTTGCAAAGCTCTTTCACACAAGTAAAACATGGTTGTTCTGTTTAAACCAGATGGATTCTCTGGAAGAATCCCTGCAGAGATTGGACAACCATTTATCTGGAATGGGATGGGGTCTCCTACTTGAGCAGGGGGTTGGACTAGAAGACTTCCAAGGTCCCTTCCAACTCTGCTATTCCATATTCTGTCTTTCCAAAATTTCCCCAGGCACTCTACAGATCCATGCATAGGAAAGATATGCATAGATAGCTGTGTGAAATCTTTGAAATAGTCATGTTGATTCTTTTGAATCATGTAATCACTTTAATGTTCCTGGGTGTGTCTGTTGCCTAGTGAAACATTCCATTTGAATTCTTTGAATAGCCCTATAAGTGTGAGAGGGTGACAGAGAAGTGTATAATTCCCAGTTACTAAAATGAAATAGAATAAAGATTCGATATTGTCTGTTCTTCCTACCTAAAAATTATAAATACTCTATCTCCACTCCCAGTTATTTTGACTCTGTATTTCTCATTGTACTTGGCATTTCTGTCACCCTTTTAGGAGAAGCAGACAGAACTTACTCCCAGAAGGGAATGAGATACTATTATAAGTATATTTATTTCTGTTACTATTATCATGAGTTTGATGTCTAATCAATCTACCTCAGGATGAATTATATTTCTTCAGTCTGGTAACCTCCAGATAACGATGCTGTGAATTGAAAAATAAAATCTAGAGAATCTTAGGTTGGCACTAGTCTAAGTTAGCTTGCAGTGTTTCCTTAGGATTTCCACATAATTTTGTTTTCATTGTTACCATGGGGTTCTGTGGATTGTGCTTGGATTCTTTATCATGCAGAGGATATATTTTATTTCCCAATTTTTATTTTTATTTTCAATTTTAATGATATGTTATCTAGCTTTTATTAATTGTACTGGTTTGAGTGATTACCTGTAGATCAGGGGCGGGTTCCTAATTTTTTTACTACCACTCTGTGGGCATGGCTTATTTTGTGGGTGTAGCTTGCCAGCCATGTGACTGGGTGGGCGTGGGCCTCGGGAGCTTGGCAGCGGCCGGAGAAGCGAGGGGGGCATTGCCCACCTGCAACGCAGCCCCCCTCAGTGGGAGCAGCAAGACCACAGCAGCGGTTCTTCTAGGAGGCTCTGTCTGGCCAGAATGCTTCTCCCCATTCGATGATCCTAGGCTTCTGCCACCCATTCCCCCTCCCCCCAGCAGCTCAAGAAGCCTCGACCATGCGAAAATGCCTAGGATCATCACCGCACGTTCGTGGTTTCTCGGACTGCTGAAGGGAGGGGAATGGAGATAGCTCCTGCTGCCCGTTCTTTCAGCGTCTCACACGCTCCCTCAGCCATCCTCCCCTGCTTGGACTCACTGTGGGGTAGGAAGGCAGCGCATGCGCAGTGCCGGAAGCTCAGCTTCTGGGCATGCTCAGAAGAAATTTTTTTTTAAAAAAATAAAAACTTTTTTAAAAAAATGGCGGCACCCAGGCACCAGCAACCAACCGCACCGGTACTTTAACATCACCAGCGGGCCGCTACCGGTGCTATAGAGTGGACCGCACTGGTAGGAACCCACCACTGCTGTAGATGTTACTGTTAAACATGTAAGGTTACCTTATGTCAAGGTTAAAATGTATGCAGATATATATTCTCCTTGAAGAAAGTATACATTCGTGCAAAAGATGAACCATCTTTATATCAGTGTGGTTACTCCCAGGAAGATAACGTGTACACTTTCTCTTAAAATGTCAAAATATTCTCATAAGTATAGAGAATGGTACCTTGCCCCCTTTTTTTTCAGGCAATGTTCAATTGCATGATTATGAATTTTTATTAAAAAGTGAACTGTGTAGCCAAATTTGTTTCTGTTTGTGAAAAAATAAAGAAAACCAATCTTGGCTGTCTAATGGATTGACTTAGATATTCGTACTCTTTTGTAAAGGTACTGAACTACAACCTTTATTTATTACATTTATAAAAAAGGGAAAAAATCCAGGTTTTAAAAATATTAAACCAGCATTTAATTTTAATACACAATGTTGTTTGAAGGAGTGACAGCAGGTGTTAAGGTGGGGAGATCTGAAAAGATTTAAGGAGCTTAACATTCGGCTTACATCTGCTGACAATCTCCTGTAATGGTTTGTATCCTAAGGTCCATCCTTATCAGTGATTATATTTTTCAGCATGACAGGGAAAGTGCACTACATTTCCTCTCATGATCATGGCTTGTATTCCCGTTATCTTTATTGTTATAATTTCATCCTACTATGGTAGAATTTTGCAGGACAGTTTCTCTAGGAGATATGGAGAAAACGTGTAACTTAGCTGATTGATTATTGCCTCTTTGAGATGGATGAATTATGACGCCGAGGACAGATAGGAAATGCAAATAATTCTTTCCTCCTTTGGCTGATAAACTTGTTACCATCTTTTAAGTGATCTCTTTATATTGAGGCTGCAGTTTAAAACATTCCCATCCATGTAATTTCTCTTCACAGCATTTTAAAAAATCTTTTAAAATTACAGTTTACCCTCTAAGCAGAAACCTGCCAAGAATATGCTTTTAAAAAATCATTAAAAATATGTTCTTGCCGTATCTTCTTTACCACCCATTTAGGTGGTATATTACAAGGAAATAAATATATTCACAATAAATATATAATCTGACTGAACTGGACATAACAAGAGAAATGCTCATATTCTATCATGAATGTTCTATAGAAATTTGATTGATTTCAGTAGACCCAACTGGTTGTTTATGGCAGGAGAATATCCTATTTAATCTACAATGTATTTTGACTTAAAGCACTGTTT
This sequence comes from Diadophis punctatus similis, assembly GCA_023053685.1. Classification (NCBI taxonomy): domain Eukaryota; kingdom Metazoa; phylum Chordata; class Lepidosauria; order Squamata; family Dipsadidae; genus Diadophis; species Diadophis punctatus. The sequence continues at coordinate 245,520,886 of JALIGW010000001.1, forward strand.
TGATTATGCATTTCATTATTACTGATCAAAGAAGAAATCTAAAGTAATGCTTGCTATTCACTCTTGTTCAGGAAATATCTGTCGTTGGAGACTCAAAACCTGATGTGATTATGCTTTTCTGCTTCTCAGTAATAATCCTCATTTCATCTGACAATTACAGGAAGTTTGCTGGTCATTCATAATAACAGCAGCATTTGTCAATTTAATCTCACTATGGTTTTCAGTGATAATCTCCTGTATAAACAAAGAGGTTGAAAGCAATTTGTTTAGCAATTCTGCTCTTCTGGGAATCTGCAGGATGATTACTATTCAACAACATATAGGTTAGACTTCTTTAATCTTTTAGTTAACAAATAGCTTTGTATTTTGAACTCTTTTTAAAGCACTGATTGCCAATTTATTTGCTTAATTGTTTTCACATGTCAAGAAATGATTTGGCAAATTTCCTTTCTTGGAACAAAATTATGCCTGCTCTTAAATCAGAAGAGTATAGACCTCTCTTATTAGTGAGGGCAGGACCCAAACTATGTAGTGTAAATTAAGAGCTGGCTTCTCCTTAGATTTAAAGAAAAATATTAGAACAGGTTAATTCAAAAAGTAGAGTTAATTAAGAGCTCTAAATTTATGTGTCTTTGACAATATTGCTAAGAATTTCCACTTTGTCCTGGCTCTTTTCTGAATAAGATGTTTAATGTTTCAGTGTGTTTCTATGTTTTCATTGTTTAAAAAGCCTAATCACCTCAGTCTGTGAATCTGTTGGGGAACCATTATTTTGCAACAGCTTTGTTTCAGCGGAGGGTTCCGGTTATTTTCGCTACCGGTGCGCATCGCGAGTATGCGCAGAAGTGAACTCGCGTTCCATTGGGCGATTTCACTTCCGCGCATGCTTAGGAGCTTCTCAGCTGTGCTTCGGAGGAAGAATAAAGGTCGGTATTAAAACAACGGCGGGTGGGAGGGTTTTTTTCCGACAACTCAGGACATTGAGAAGCCGGAAAAAAGCGCCTAAAATGATGTCATCGCCAGGCTCCTACCGATGCGGCGTCCTGCACAGCACTGGTAGGAACCCACCACTGCTTTGCTCCATTTCTGTACTTAAAAATTCAATAAAGTTTTGATTTTTTTTCATTTTGCAGAGTTCAATCCTCTTTATTCAAACGCCCCTGTTTACATAGCCAATTTTACAATTTTTCATTTACATATTTCAAATGGTGAATTTCTTATTTATGTCAAGCATTTATATAGCCTTCCATTTTATAACAAACTCTGGTTGGCTCCCATTCTTACTGTATCTTCCCCTTCTCCTTCTCTTTCCCTCCCTCATCTTGCATATTATTCCTTAGTAATATTTTTATATTTTTCAAATAACATGCAAGACAGTTGCGGATCTATGATTGTCACTGTGTGATCATTGCTGAACAGCGTCCCATCATCCTCACAATTGGCTATGTAGCTATGACTCATAGTAGTTGAAGATGAACAAAATTATGCTGAGCCAGGGCATAATGTGACGTATCGGGACTTTGTTAAACCAGGCATGGGCGTGGCCAGTGCATGCTGTATCCGGCCCGTGGGCCAGGAGTTTGACAGTCCTGTGCTGAGCCAAACCCAAGCAAAACTCATTGTGGTTCAACATAGTGTCATAGGCTTTTATCTGTATTCATTGAGGTGCATTTGCATGCATGTTATGTAGATCTTTTGTGTGAAGACTACCTGACCTACTTTAAAGAACATATTCAAAGTTTTGGAAATAAACTCTTTTATTCCAGGAAGCCTCAATGGTGATGTCATATCAGAAGTATCTGTATTCTCAGAAGACTCCTAAAATTATGTTTATAAAAAGTCTTGGCGGTGTTTATTTGGAGTCATGTGAAAGAAAGAGAAGGAGTTAGAAGCAAGAAGAGTTTGTGTGAGCTTTCCCTTTCTTCTCTTATTAACCTTGCCTGGAAAAAGGGAGCTTTGCAGGCATAAAAAAAATCCACAAACATAAAACAAAACAAAAGCAGCTTTAGAAAGAAAAAAAATGAAGCTTTGCATGCAAAGAAAAATGATCTCCAGGCTGAGATTTAGTCAGTGAGAAGCTGAGGTTAGAGAAGGAAGACTATGTCTATACTCCCACAAACAACATTTTGCAATGAGGTCCCATCTGTTCAATTTTAAGAGGCACATTTTTTTCCATTTCACTTCTTTTTTCCATAATTTAATGCGTAAAAATCACAAGTATACAGTAAATATCTAACTAGGATAATCTGCTCTTTTGACAGCCGTGATTACTGTTCTAAATGCATTGACTCACGATAATGTTTCATAAGCTTCGGTGGGATTTATTCATTCAAGAATGTAAGGCTTGGGTTGTTGTTTTTTTAAATCTATGTGCAAATGAGTGAGTGAGCTGGTATGTGACTGATGGCATCTGCAAACATTTCCCGAGAAATAAAAATGCAGGTTGAAGATCAATGAATTCAATGTCTAAATTGGAAAGTCTCTCTTGATATGTAAAGAGATGTTTCTTACTACTGTAGCACCACTCCTAATGATGCATGCAAAAGCCAACTGTTTTCAGAAAATGTATTTACCAGGTGAAACAGCAACACCTTACATTGTGCATGTTTATCTAGAATACTGAGGATGATGTGTTTTTTTGTGAAAGCAGGATGTTTCAAATTTGCATCTCATGTATTAGTCCCTTGTTAAAGAACATTCTACCAAACATACAATCATTGGCTGACCAGCTTGCAGTTTCAAACATTGTTATTGTTGATCACCAGACTCCTTTCAAACTCTCAAATGCACAGTATTGCAATGCAATATGCTACAGGCTCATTTTGCATCTGTTCTCCATTTTGCAGATAGTTAGCTTTTGGGGAAAAGGGAGACTTTTTCATGATAATGGCCTCCAGTGAAGTCTGTCTGCTGTTTCAACATCAAGTTAGAATACTATTTCATCAGGTATCCAGCATTTTAAGAGAGAGTTTAAAGCCTATTTAAACCTTTGGTTTTTTGCATCTATTTTATTATGCTGATATTTGATGTTATTGTTATTTTCCTTTTGTGTGCTGTCTAGCTAACTTCGCTTATCTGACATCTTTGCATGGTGCCAACACAATGGACTTCAAGTGGTACAGTGGTGCATATCTTTCTTTCCTTCCTCATTAAAAATATTAATGTAAATAATGTAAAATTAAAAAATGTAGAAGTCCGATGTGATTGCCAAAAACTAGCCTAAATTTGTTAGGTTTGGGAAGTTAATTTTGGACTTCTGCTATGTTACATCCAATTAAAATGTGCTTTTAGGATCGCAAAGCTTTGTAGTCACAATGCCTGCAGCATATGTCAGTTTTCTCATTAAAATACCTGTGGGATATAGAATCCACTCTAATTTGGCATGAGGTAATACAAAACAATACCCAGCTCTCTTAAGAAATATGTATTATGCAAAGATAGTTTAAAGTTTATCCTGAAGGTTTTAAATGCTTTGTAATTTATTAAACTGCCTTGGGGAAGTTTAAAACTAGACAGTCGAAGACACTTATCAGAATTTTCAACATCCTTACAAGGTTAAATTTCTTTGGTTAATATAATGACTGAGTGATATAAACCTTGAAATGTATGGCCACATTTTAATTATTTGGGGGGGGGACCCCTCTTGTTCTACAATTAACTAAAATTTAATAACAAAGGAATAGTAAAAAGAAGGTGGACAACAAATGATTTTACTCCCATTTCACTTCATAATATAATTTTACCCAGGTTGGCATTTGGTTTATTCCTCAATAGAAGTGGGTACAAAAACCTTTATGTCTGGGCTAGTAACCATGCCCAGTTTTCCAAAATACAACCTTTTCTTGTCCTGTCAACTCATCCATTCCAAAATAACTTTACTAACCAAACACTCTCTCATCCTGTTACTACACTATCTTGCTATTCCCTATTCCTCTGCAATATTACCATCGTGCCGTAATCATAGTTCCTCCAAAAAGACACAAGGAAGGTGTTTCCCTAAAGCAGGGGTGTGTCAAACTCACACCGTCACGGCAGCATCAAATGATGTATCAGGACTTTTTCCCCTTTGCTAAACCAGGCGTGGGCATGGCCAGTGTGTGACGCATCATTTTGACTCAGCCATAATAATTAGAACATAGTCCTTCATGAGATTAGAATTCTAAAAACAAATGCTTTATTATTTTAATATAAATATTACTGTTGAGATATTAAGGAGTGCCTGATCTATAATACAATTGTTTGTACTAAGGGAAAATTTTATGAGTGCCATTAATAGAGGATTTACAGCACATAGAGGAAAAGAGAAAATAAGAACAAGATTATGTGATTTGGAAAAGTAATCCAGGGTAGTAGAAAGATACGTTAGATATGCCAGTTACTTAAAAACAGGTTGAGTTTGCCATCAAAGAGATTAAGGAGACTTGGGGCATATGAAGTTCTACAGGCAAGAAAACGGTAACACAATATTTGTTCACTCTAGAGGAGTTCAAATCACCAGGACCAGATGGACAACATTCCAGAGTTATGAAGAAGCTGGCAGACGTGATTTCAGAAGAACTGGACTTTGTCTTTCAAAGATCCTGGAGTATTGGGAACTACCAGAAGACTGGAAAAGAGCTGATGTGATCCCCACTTCAAAAAAGGGGGGAAATGGACCCAGGAAACTACAAACAAGCATCTAACATCAAAACCTGGAAAGATCTTGGAAAAGATAATGAAGCAAAGGATCTGTAAATACCTAGAAGCAAGCAAAGCAATTACTAGAAGTCAACACTGGTTTATCAAAAAGAGATCATCCCAAACAAATCTTATTGCATTCTTCAATAAAGTGACCAAATTAGTGGATCAGTAAAATGCTGTGTTGTAATTGGACTTTAGTAAGGCATTTTAAAAGGTAGATCATAACCTACTTTTTGGTAAGATAGAAAAATGTGGAATAGACAGCATCACCACCACATGGATTTGTAAATGGCTGACAAACCACACTCAATGTATAGTTCTCAATGGAACTATATATACATGGAGGGAAGTAAGCAATGGGGTACCCCAAGGTTCTGCTTAGACCCACTACTCTTCAACATCTTCATAAATGATTTATATGATGGGGTAGAAAGGGAACTCATCAAATTTGCAGGTGACACCAAGCTAATAGCAATAGCACTTAGACTTATATACCACTTCACAGTGCTTTACAGTCCTCTCTAAGCGGTTTACAGAGTCAGCATATTGCCCCCAACAATTTGGGTCCTCATTTCACCAGGCTCAAGGTTGACTCAGGATGGAAGGCTGAGTCAACCTTGAGCCTGGTGAGATTCGAACTGCCAAATTGCAGGCAGCCGGCAGAAGTAGCCTGCAGTACTGCACTCTAACCACTGTGCCACTGTGGCTCATAATTATAATTTTCATCATTGTTATTATCATTGTGAACAATTTTAATGCTGTAAAATAAATGCCAGTAGCAATTAGACCAGAGTTTCCCAACCTTGGCAACTTGAAGATGTCTGGACTTCAACTCCCAGAATTCCCCAGCCAGCATTCGCTGGCTGGGGAATTCTGGGAGTTGAAGTCCAGACATCTTCAAGTTGCCAAGGTTGGGAAACACTGAATTAGACACAATTATTTGCCTATATGATGCAATATGGTACAGAGTTTAATTTCACTATACTTATTAGATAATTGGGCCTAATCAGTGCAGGAAGCAGAATGAGATACTACAGCTGACTACACTGTATCTGCCTGTAGATATTGGGGATCCAGAAAGAGCTTGACAGACTTGGGTACTAGACTCTATCCAACATAATGAAATTCAGTGGTGAGAAAAGTAAGTTTTTACACTTAGGCAAAAAAAATTAAATGCATGGATATAGAATAGGTGATATGTGGCTCAACAGCAGTAACTTTGAGAGGAATCTAGGAATCCTAGTGGACAACCATTTAAGTATGAGCCAGTAGTGCTCTGCAGCTGCCAAAAAAAACCTAGGCTGCATCAACAGAGGAATAGTATCAAGGTCATGTGATTAGTACCACTATATACTGCCTTGGTAAGATCACACTTGGAATACTCCTGGGGTTAGACTAGAAGAGGTCCAAGGTCCCTTCCAATTCTATTATTCTGTATAATAGAATATCAAATATTAAGAAGAGGTAGCCATGCTGAAAAATTATGCCTGTCTGTCTGTCTGTCTGTCTGCCAATCCATTCATCTATTCCTTAAATTTCTAAAGCTCTCCAACTCAACATAAATTTTCCCCTAAGATAAATAACCAGACAAGGGAACATTTTTTTCTGAGTCCAAGGCCTAGTGAGGGTTTTTTAAGTTTTACAGGTTGTCTCTTTCAACTGGAAATGGAAGGAATCTTGAATGTTTCAGAACAGAATAAATGCTTAAGAGAGCTAGCTTAGTATATTGATAAATAGAATAAAAAGCAATGTTTGGTATAGAAGAAAGCACACTGAATATGGATGTCTAATTTTATTGGAATACATCTAGTTAACAACAAGATGGCATCAATATTTTAATGGGAAAATTTTCTTAGAAGTATGAAGATTTAAATCTATTCTAATAGTGCAGAACTGCCCACCCTGGAGATCTGTACTGATATAAGGATTTAGAGAGAGGCATTTATTTTAAATTTTATATAGCAGCATCTTGCCATAGAGTTTGTAATGCCCACTAATAAAAATAAATATTCCCTCCAATTGAGTTTGACTCCTGATCATTTCGTGGACACATCTGTGCAGTTTCTCTGGCAACAACACTGACGTAGTTGTTTAATGCCTTCTCAGTATAGCCTAACAAGGGGATTTTGTGTGGTCATATCATTAACTTTTGATGGAGAAAAACAATAAATGACCAACTGTCTTCTGAAGTGTGGATCAGATATTTTCTGTCATTTCTTTTATTATTATTCAGTGAGCCACTCTGCCATGATTCACTTCAGAATTCTGATTTCACAAAGAATAATTCTAAGATTAATTCCAAAATTAGAGTGTGCAGAGTTTGCTGCTGCTACTTTCATTTCATTTGCATGACACAGACAGGTCATAAAAGAAGCTGTGTTGAAAAGGGAAGGATGGAAAAACATCGTAGTGAAATTCTGAAAGAAGTGATCAAGCTAGAGAGCTAACTCCTCACTACAGGGACAATAGACCTATTTAATTGGTCCACCACGGGCACTAACTGGGTTCCAGAGAGTGTTTGGAATTATTCCACAAGATTTGATACATGGTCTGGCTGAAATCTTAGTTGGAGCTTGGAATGAGAGGGCATCTTGGACCAGATTTTGCCTGCAGTATGTCGCCTCTCCTCACATCCCATCATGGATCCCAGGTCTACTCTTAATTTACAGATGAACTGAGGGAGGTAAAACAGGAAAAGACACATCTAGAGTGCCATTGGAGGGCCCCTAGGTATGAATCTGGTGAAGTATGAATTGGAGACACTATTAAGGGCAGCAAAGTATCAGCCCTGTAATAGTCACTTCTGAGAAACACATTTGTAAGGACACTGTAAAGAATATACTAGGCACCTGCCAGAGAAAGTCACTCAGATGTGCCACAATCTGATCCAAGATCCCATCATATCTCATATGATGACTCTAGGTGGCTTACAAAAATCCATAAAGAAGGTAGTTAAAATAAAATACCAAATTAAACCCTTCATGGCATGGGACTGGTATACTTTAAATTCATGGTGGTCTCTACCTACCCTATTTGATCCATCAGAGGGACATACATTAGTCTCATCAGTTTAAAAAAAAGATCATATTGTAGAATCCAGAAACTGTGCTTGTTTTGATAGCTGCCCTTTGAAATTACCTGATATTAGATTGACCCCCAACTCTGCCAACCTTCTAGAATGCATTGAATTCCTGGTTGTTTGCTTAGGCACGGGGGTTGTGAAGTTAGTGAAACTAAAGAGGTTAATATAATTTTGATTTTTGCTTTATTCTTGGCTGCCATTTTGGTTTTGTTACATATGTAACAATGTATATTTTATGGTGTGATTTCCATTTCCATTTTGTTCACTGCCAAGAGTTGCTGTAGCAAGAGGGGTGATCATATAAGTCAAAACAAACCAATGTAATAAAACACAAGCATTGAGGTGTTGTAAGATTTTTTAATTAAAAAAAATAACACTGCAGGTGGGTTTCAGGAAAAGGAAAATGAACAGTGAGAAGGGCAGTGCAAGTGATGGAAAAGCTCACAGGAAACATAATAATCAAATGTTAAAGGGAATGGCAAGTACTTTAGGCCAAAATGAAATAAATTCTTAATGTAGTGGAAAGTGGAGATTTTGGAAACAGTGATTTGGTTTTGTTTATTTAATTTCTATAGTTATATCAGGGACACATAGTGTTATGACTCATGTCACCTAGGCAAAGGCAGACTTTGATGGAATCCTTTATTGCTCTGCTAATTTCACAACAAACAGCTCCACAATGGCCAGTAAGGCTCCATTCCAAATTTCCCTGAAGGCAGCCAACTACAGTCTCCACAAACAATATCCAGTAAGCGACAAAACTGATTTGCAAAGGCAGAGAGAAAGTCAAAGGTGTGAGCTCACAGGGCAAGGTCCAGAGACATGGTCTGCAAGGCAAGGTAGGTCCATGAAGCAAAGGCAAATCCACAGGGGAAGGCAAGTCCATGAGGCAAAAGCACAAGGCAAGGCACAGGCAAAAATACAAGGCAAGGCTGAATTCTTTTCCAAGGCCAGGGGAGTGCATGCAAAAGCAAACAATTGTTCCTGACAAAAACAACTTTCCCCCAGCCTCTGCTTAAGTCAACCCAAGCCAGGTGTTCCTTTGTGAGGTGGGGTCAGAGGTGGTATTCAGCCAGTTCAGGCAAACCAGTAGTAGTGACCTGCAGGTGGCCCACCCGCCCCGACGCTATGCCATCCTATTTAGCCATGTTTTCAAGCCGCGCGCATGCGTGCAAGCCACACACGTGAGCAAAGTGCATGTGTGAAAGGCTGCACATATGCGCGGAAGTTGCGTGCACGACCGAAGCGAGTGTGCACATGCGCGCACTCACCTTTTCGGTGCTGGATGAACCAGTAGGGAAATTATGTGAATTATGTCAATTATGTAGGTGTGTGGCTACCTTCTCCCAAGCGGCATTGCAGTCCTCTTTTGAGCTTGTCTCTGCTCTACTCTTCATGCCCCCGAATCAAGTGGGGGAGGCAGCTCTCTGTCTGGTTGATCACCTCCTCCAATGCCTGAGAGCTAGGGACAGCATCATCCTCAGCCCCTGGCCTCTGCAAACATTCCAAGGGGGGCAATCCCAGTTCCAACTCCTCGTCCTCCTCCAACCCAGGATCTGATGGGTCCATGATATGAAGAAACGACCAAACCAAGAAAGAAAACTTTCAGAAGTGTTAAGGGTAGGACATTTAATGAGCAGCTCACAGGCAATCCATAAATTATAGGGCTGTGCATGCCTTGAAATTGGTTGGGAAGACATGGTATGGATTTATGTCAGCAAAGGAACTCCCTGCTCTCTGGCAAAGCTAAAATAATTGCAGCTGCTTTAAGAAGTCAATCTGATGGACCTTTGAAAGTATCACCTGATTGAGCAATGAGTAAAACAGAAATCAGACAGAGGTGTGTGTGTGCTGCACATGAGCCTTGTTCCTAACTATAGAAGCCACCTGATCAGATACAAGGATTTCTGAGTACTCATTTGTATAGCCAGTCATTCAAGCCTTTCACTCCAACAGATGTTGTGTTTATTTATAGCTCATGCACTCCAGATTAGCTCATTCATCAGATGGACTTGGAAAGCAGGGTGAATTGTGGAAATAACAAATGGATGTACTGAACTGTGAAAGGCAGCATTAACGTATTTAAGGCGTGGACAGAAAATTAATCTCCTCATGGACCAATTTATTTGCAAGATAAAACACTATGTTGTGTTTGTGTGTGCTTGTGCGTGAGAGGGAGAGACAGTGAAGAAAAATCTTGTTCTGTATTGCATAACACACACCAAAAGAGGAGATAATGGCTAGTAGTAATGAATGTTTCTACATTCAGCTCAGCAAATTTGACATATTTTAGAGACCCAGGTGCTATTATTGCAAAATAATTAAATAAAAGGCATTGTGATTATATGTTGATTTTGTTAGTTTAATACAGGAAATTTTATTGATCCTATTGCATATCACACTCAAATAAGTTCGTCCCTGTGGAAAATGAATCCACTATTCCCTGACTTCTTTTGTGTAAAAAAAATCCTCCACAAAAACCTATATTAAAAAAGGCATTTTGCAGCCTTTTTTACCTGAATCTTCCAGATTGATTTGTAGAACTGCCATTTCTTTCCCTACAGAATGTTCAGAATGATGCTTAGAGATGAAAATGGAACAAGGCTACCAACAAGAGAGAAAAAAAACAGGAAAGGAGCAATACACACTGTTTCATTGCTTTGGTTTGTAAAAATAACTCTCACGTTTCTATTGTATTTATTCTCATGAAGATATTTGGTGAAACTGACACCAGTTTCATTTCCCAAAATGACAGTGGAAAATGTTAATAAAACATTTGCAAATATGTTGCTGGCTTTCAATGCAATGTATTTAATTAATTTCAATTGAGTTCATTTCAATGTAAAGTACAATGGATTATTTTGGCCTTGGTCCCACCTACTTCTTTGTGAAGAGCAGAAAGTCTGTTTTCAGGCAGAAACAAAACCAAGGGTGCTTGTCCTGTAGGAAATATTTATTGTATGTACATAAAAAGCAGATGATCACAAGTTTCCCATTTATTCTGTTACTGAGCGCAAGAACAATTGCATATATCAGGAATAATTTTTGAGGAAATGTGGTAAAGACTATGCTGTTGATCTTCAGCAAGATGAAGAAAAACTGTGAGACAGGCAGTCTCTAAATTTGATAATACATAAATAACAATTTCTTAATTGTTGTTATAAAATATTTTAACTTTTCCACTGTAATCAAAGTATTTGTCCTTGTCCAGTGACCATAGTAAATTAATGTTATTGAATGTTAATTACACATAATTCTCAATTGTATTCTGAAGCATGAAGAAACTCAAGCTTTTATTAGCAATAATTGATAACAAGGCTGATTGTTTCTAATAGCTACAGAGCAGAGGTGCTATTCAGGCGGTTCGGACCAGTTTGGGCAAACTGGTAGCAGAAATTTTGAGTAGTCTGAGAATGGGCAAATGCCATCTCTGCCTGGCCCTGCCCCCACCTGCCCGCTTGCTGGCTCACCACTCGCCCCGCCTACCCACTTGCTCCACCCCACCCCACCCACCCCACCCTGCCCTGCCCTGCCCCACCCTGCCCTATATATCTTGCCTTTGCCATGCGGCCCAGCTAATTTCCATGTCTCACCTCCATGCCTCGCCCGCTCTGCTCACCAAAGGTAAGCATGCTTCCCGTTTGCCCTTCGCCTTGGGTCGGGGCGAGGGGTGAAATCATTTGAAGTCTGCTAATGGTTCACTTCGCAAAATCCTGCTTTCTAGCAAATCTAGATTGCATGGCACAGCTGATCATCACACGTGCCATTCCCCTGCTCCGGCCTTGGTCTGGATCCTCCGCCCGCTTGCTGTTCACCTCGGCCAGGTCAGGGAACACGCCATTCCCCCACTGCAGCCTTGGTCTGGATCTTCCGCCTGCTCGCTGTTCACCTCAGCCGGGTCAGGGAACATGCCATTCCCCCACTCTGGCCTTGCACTGGGCCTCCACCTGCATGCCACCACCACCCTCTGGCCTCAAACTATGGCCCCCTGGGCCAAAGCAATTTATTCAGCCTGCAGCCTGCCACGCTAGGCCGAAGGGCCATGGGGTATGTATGTGGCATGGGCGCAGGAGAGCCGAAGCGGTTTGGGAATTGACTGGATGGTTCTTCTTACCTGTATGAAGTCCCATCTGGAAAGCGCTGCAGTGGAGATCTTGCAACTGCTTCTTTCATCCCTTGCTGAGCCTCAGTCGCTTGCGGAGATGCTCCATGTGCTCTCTCGGTTGCTGCTGCTCTTTCTGGAAGAGCATCTTGTGCAATTTAGCAGCTGTGAGCTGCCACTTTCCTCTAAGTCCCAACCGGAAAGTGCTGCAGAACAGAGAAGCAGCAGCCATGTTGAATGCTGTTTCTCTCAGCTGCAGCACTTTCCGGATGGGACTTAGAGGAAAGCGGTGGCTCACAGCTGCTAAATTGCACAAGACACTCTCCCAGCAATGTGGAGAGAAGTAGCTGCTGCCCCGGAGAGCAGAGATGGAGGGGAGCAGGCCCCGAATGTTGTACTCTGACAGTAAAGATTTGAAATTGAATTTGAAAGGCTGTTCGGTTGAGCCTCGTCGTGTGGCAGAAGCCTTGTGCACATGGATGCACAGAAGCTGTGCGCACATGGATGCACAGAAGCCGTGCATGCAGAAAACCAGTGGTGGAATTATTTGAATCCCACCACTGCTACAGAGAGAATTGCAGGCCCTAAAATCTTAGGCTATTTCTATAGTATTGACTGATAGCCTCCTCTAACTATTACCATAAAAAAATACAGGATGATGCTATAAAAACCTATTCATTAGTTGGATGAAAACAACCAAGTTCTTGTACACAGACATATACTTTACATTGTATGTCTAATCTCTTTATAAATAATAATATAATAAATGATGCACTTATATTTATTCAAAAATGATTCAGTAAAGCAGCCTCATACATCTTAATTATCAATAAATAATCCAAATAATTTATATAGATCATTGACAATATGTCATGGACAAATTTCTCATTTTGGGTATGAACTACATTTTAATATAGTTAAATGAGATGCAAACTCCCACTCATCAGTGAAGTATATTGGATAAATTGTTTTAATAATCCCAAGATGTAATTATGCTGAGTAAACCCATGAAATCAGAATTGTAAAGGATATTCACTATTTAATTGTAAGTAAAATCCATGGTAATAGGTAGCTCAAATGTTAAGCTGTTCTTATGTGATAGCCATTACAAGAAGTAATGTGAGATAAGTGAATGTGAGATGGATGGCTGTATAAATTGAATGAATGAATGAATGAATGAATGAATGAATGAATGAATGAATGAATACAGAAAAATATATTGTTGTCCATTGTAGAAGAAAATTTAAAAATGATGTCACTTATGTTAGCTTGCATTGTTGCATATGTATGTGTGCGTGCATGTTTACAAACACACATTATTTTCTTATTGCTGCTTTTAAGATGATAATATTTGTTATCTGAATATTTGTTATCTGAATACTGAATCACGCTTGAGAAATCTAACTCCCTGACACACACACACACACACACACACACACACACACGTGTGTGTGTGTGTGTGTGTGTGTGTGTGTGTGTGTGTGTGTGTGTGTGTGTGTGTGTGTGTGTGTATAAAAGCGAAATACCACTCATGCATCATCACGAAATCTCCAGAAACATAAAGCCTACAAATTTGAAACTTGGCACATATGTTCCTCTTGGCTTTTAGGTGCTCACTAAGAAAGAATTTTTTGAAATGACCATCAGATCATTAGTTATTTCTTATATTATTATTAACATGCTCTGATGCTAAGGAGTTAGACGTTCTACTTCCCTTCCCCACCTGAAAAAAACTCTGTTCCAACTGCCAGTGGGTGTGGCCAGTGCAGCCTGCGGGCTGGGAGTTTAGACATTCTACTCCATGCTAAGGAGTTCAGTTTCGTAGCAAAGCACGGGTATCCAGCTACTGGTATGTATGTATGTATGTATGTATGTATGTATGTATGTATGTATGTATGTATGTATGCATGCATGCATGCATGCATGCATGTATGTAAATGTGTGTGTGTGTATTCAAACTTACAAAGAACTGATAAAGAAATAAAGGGAGACTAGTATAGATCTATTTCAAGCTATTTAGCTCTCATCAGCTAGCCAAAGCCTTCTAGGATTCGAACTTGGGCTGCTTGCCTTGTTAGGCAGTGCTTTTACCCTCTAAGCAACAAGTTCTCCTCCCTTATCAGCTGAGCCAGGGGAAAGATTAAATGTTTTTCTGTCAAGTCACCTGGTATACCCAAATATGGGAGGGAGCATACTGCTTCCTTTTGCCTTTCAGCCCCACTCCAGGGGCCATCCAGGCTACAAACCATATTTTCAAACTTACAAAGAACTGATAAAGAAATAAAGGGAGACAAGTGTGTGTGTGTGTGTGTGTGTGTGTGTGTGTGTGTGTGTGTGTGTGTGTGAAGGCAAGGTGTCCTTGATGTTTGCTAGTATAAGATGTTTGCAATCAATCATTGTGCAGAATGTCATACCTTACTGTAGCTGAAAACTGAAGATGGAATGAAAATCATTCCATCATTCAAAACCTGTTATTAATTTCATTTATCTTTCGCCGTACCCCCTTAAAAACAGCAGCACTGACTTTTCACAATTAGTTTGTTGGACACTGAAGGTCAATTCATATGAATTGTGAAAATGGGGATTGAGAATATGCAGGCTTGATGAAAGAAATCTCTGATACTTCATCAAAAAATCTGTGAATCATCCCTATGGTTTTATCTTAGATTATGAAGATTCAAAAACTATGATTTTAATAGGAAACCTACAGAGGTGATATATACACAGCATGGCTCTCCTATTCTTTTCACTGCTGTAGCAGTACAACCTGTACATTCTCTTTCAGAGTGAGTTTGCGAAGTCTGTTTTTCCCCTATTTTACTGCCTTTCTTCAATAGGATTTTTTTCCCTTGCTGTTAATACACTGAGTATCATTAGGTGTTTTTCATGCCCCTGTGAGTGTCACATGACACTCAGTCTCATTTTTGCAATTGCCCTTCCTGATTACAGGATCAACTTGCAATCTCATGATTCTGATGATTTTATAGCTTTAAATGCCTCAGTTACCAAAATATGTCTTAAAGTCAGTATTCAGGATCCTGTATCCAGATTAAGCAGAATTATTTATTATGGATCAGCCATGCAATATTGTGGTTAAACAGATGGAAGATTCTCAGGCCATGCCAATCTAGATAGGTAATTTCCATTACAGACTATAATTATCAGCTGTAAGACTATGGATTAGCTTCAGGTTGAGCACATGGAATTCAAGATAACACATAAACAAGGTGACAAGACAAAAAAAAAAGATAGGAATTGATATTTAGGGCAGGACAAGCTTTTGGCTGTCTCATCCCTATGATTGCTACCTGGTTGATTACATGGTTTTTGGGCCCATCCTTCTTGTCTTTCACTGTCCTACATGGCTATATATCAGGAATGATCATACTTTTATGGCCAGTGTTTTCATTCAGATTGTTACCTTCCATTCTCTATAACCTTGTCACAACACTTGAATTTTAAAGGAAGGCCACCTTGTTTATGTCTTTCATTTCCTACTCATAGCTACTCATTTTTATTCATGCTCCAAAACATGCTTTCTGCTGTAAATAAACTCCATGCAATTATCATGTTAAAATAGGGAAGTGTTGAAGGCTTATTTCCATGGCTGAGATTAGAGCAGGGCAGTCAAACTTGCGGGTCATGGGCTGGATGCGTCGTGCACTGGCTACACCCATGCCCAGTTTAATGAAGGAAAAAAGTCGCTATACGTCATGTGACGATGCCAATTTGACACCCCTGATCTAAACCATACATCTTTAGCCCTATCAGGGTTTTCCCATTGCTATATAACCAATTTTCAAGTAGGCACTGGATGTTTTTAACTGGAGAAATCATAAATATCCTGAATGGATGCAGATGCCAAAGACTTTCGATTCAATTCTTTTTAGAATGGTCAAGAAGTTCTGTAATAATATCATCCATGCAGTTTTCATCCAGTCTTACCTAGATTCTTGGTGATGTTATTTTTCTCAGTATCCCATATTATTCCAAATCATAGAGCCTGCTGATCCAAACCCTGAAGTAAAATCCATACTGCTCTATTTTATAGAAAAGGCATGAAATATGGGATTAAAAATTTATTCCAGCATTCTTCTATTCTACCAATAACATATCCTTAATGTAATTTCTGACAATTGTGGGACCTTCCAGAACCTTTACTCATTTAGTTCTGAATGCTTAGTATTTATAGTTTATACATTCAATAAATACTGTGCATCCTTATCACATATATTACAATTCATTAGTTCTATCCTAGTGAAGTGACAGGATGCGGTATTATTACCAAATACTTGTTTTAATGCAAACACGTTTTTACACAAAAATACATTTCTGTCTGGCTTATCCTCTGTCTCTTTGGTCTTACAATCTCCACTATCGCTGTCAATGTATTCCCGTGGCTGTGGCTACAGCTCTTGCAATTTTAGTTCCTGAAGATGGTTTTTAGCTGTTCCGTCTTGTTAAGCCTGAGGTCTCTCAGTCTACTGTCAATAAATCAAAAACAGAGAAGAACCAACTTTCCCAATAGCCACACTTCACATTATGTCTTTCTGTTAACAATCCTTATGTACGGCTTCAGCTGCCACTGTAAAAATTGACCTCAGATCTCCTCTTTGTCATTGTGGTTATTTTTTCCCCACAAAGTCAGATGTAAGCAAGACATCTTTTTGAAATCTGAGCAGAGCAATGAATCCCTGTAAGCAGGTGAAATTGCCAGCATAACCGAAGTTTACTATCCCTAGTTGATGCCTTCATTTGTATTCTTTGGGTCCAAGACTCGCATCTCTGGATTAGGCAACTCATCCCTTATAATTATAATGGCGCAGCTCTTTGCAATAAATATTAATAGCTTTTAGCGTCTTTTATTCAGGTTACTTAATAGAACCTTGCAATATTACCTAATTAACAATGCATAAGAATTATGCAAACAAGGGACTTCCGGTTTGGAGCGCTTCATCGCGGACGTCCCTTCGTCGGACGCCTTTCCGATCTTTGTTAAAAGCCGCCAGAACAGCTGTCTGGCGGCTTTGAAATCTCTTCCCCGGGCAAAGGGGAGAGATGAGAGCCTGACAGGAGGGGTAGAGCCCCCCCAGCGCCCTAGGAGCCATCTGGTAGGGTGCGAAGGGAGAGCTCCCCATGCAGCCTGTCTCCAGCTCCGAAGATCAGGAAACCTCTGCCTTTGCAGAGCTAGATGTCGTGACCAGCCGCTGCTTCAAGAATGGGATTTATAATTATATTTAAACTACAGAAGCAGACAGAGAGAAACAGGCGTGAGATGGGCAAGTACTGAAACCTCTTTTTTTCTTTTTTTTTTCAACTCCTGGGTAAGCTTTCACTTCGGCAAGGGAACAAAGGAAACAGAGTAACAATATGGCGATTGAGAAGTGAAAGTGACTTTCGTTTTCCCAGAGGCTTTTTTTTTTCCTCTCTCTCTCTTATGGAAACTTTTAACTTGGAAAAATGGTTTTTTCTCTCTCTGTCTCCTAACTCTGGATTAAAGTTATAATAGAAATATTTCCAATAATAAAAGACTATCTGATTTTTAAACTGGAAAGAACTTTAATCAGGCATCTGGCTTTCTCTCTTTTTTGTACTCTTTTGAAACACCAATGGCTTCAAAGTCTGGAAAGATTGTTTTGACTAAAAGAAATGACTATTCATCTGGATATATTTCTAAAATGCAACTTAACACTGAGCTAACACCTCCACAGCTTTTGACACCTGAAAATTTATTAAATAATTTAAAGATTATGAAACATGAACTTACTTTGGAATTTAATCAGAAAATAAGTGAGATAGACAAAAAAATGCAGGCTGCTTTGAAGAATATGAATCAACAACTCAGATTTGATGTGTTAGAGGTTTGCAAAGGCTTAGCAACAAATATTGAAGTTTTGGCAGAACGTATTGAAACAAATAAACAAGCTTTGGCAACTTCGGTGAATTACATAGATAAAATCCAAAATGATATTGCAAATTTTGAAAAAGAGGTCTTAATGACTCAGTTTAGATCCATGGAAGTTGCTATAAGGATTAGAGGTTTGAAAGAAGGATTATATGAAAATTTAAAAGGCAGGATGGTTGACATATTGGATCAGGTGTCTGGAATTTCTAAAGTGGAATTGGCTACACAAATCGACAAAATATACAGAATCAATTCGTGGTACGCTAAACAAAAGCATTTACCAAGGGACATTGTCATATATTTTACCACAAGAGCTCTACGGAACAGAATTATACAAGCAACGTTTAACAATAATCTTATGGTGAATGGTCAGGAACTAAAGATTTGGAAAGAAATCCCCTCTAAAATGCTTAAAGCCAGAAAAAGCTATACTTTTTTGATTGATGAATTTAAGAGATTAAATTTACAATATAAATGGGAAGCGCCAGTTGGAGTAGCAGTGAAATTTTCTGGAAAAAGATACCGGCTCAACACGATAAAAAAAGCTACTGAATTTTATGTCAATGTTCTAAAGGCTGATATATCCAAGATTCCAGAGGAAGGATGTATGAAAATAAAAGAGGAGGAGGAGGGGAAGCCACCTTTGATGGATCAAAAGGAAATAGATTCAAAAATCCAAAAGGAGTGCCTGAACCAGATAGCTGGGGAAAAGGAGATGGAGGTTTGGGATCAGACGGGAGACGACTCGACAAATTCGAATTTATTGAACTATTAAAAGATGAACTATCAAGATACAAAACGATGTGATGTTGAAATATATTGGACGGATAGAGACTAATATGATTGTATTTTATCTTTTCCCTATCTAATGATTACTTATGCAATATTTAGTTAAGTTTTATATAATTTTGAGGTTATTTTTAATGTTAATAATATTAGATATATATAGTTTGTTGAAGATTTGTTTATTCTTCTTTTATTTTCTTTTTTTTGTTTATTGAAGTTAGTAAGTTAATTTAGAATAATATTATTTTATTAATATCATGACGAAATTTAATATTTGATGATCACTTATGTAACATTTAGTTAAGTTTTATCTTAGAGGTTATTTTTAATGTCAATAATATCAGTTTAAGATTTGTGTATTTTATATTTAGTTATTACTTATGTAACATTTACCTTGTATAAGATAGAGGACTGAAGGGAGGAGGTAGGAGGTTTGTTTGTTTGTATTGTTAAAGAGTTTTCTCTTTCTTTCTTTCTTTTTTTTTCTTTTTTGTATCTTTACTATTGTATACAAATGCGATATATTAGTAGTGTATAATCTGGAGTTGAAGTTTTTTTAAAAAATAGTGTTCTTTTTTCTCCTCTTTTTTTTCTCTTTTTATTAACAATTTAAATTTATTATTATGCCCTGTATTATCTCTGGGAAGTCCGGGGGGGAGGTGGGGAGGGAAGGGGGTGGGTTTGGGGGGGGGGAGAAAAAAACAAAAATGTTTGTACTTTATATTTAATATTTTGCTACTACTTATGTAAGTCTGTACTAATAAAACTTTTTGAATAAAAAAAAAAGAATTATGCAAACAAGAAGTAAATTACAAGCATAAGTACGTAGATCCAGATATAAGAATCAGGTGACAAACTTGCTCTGTGTCCATTACATTTGCTGCCTTGGCTGAAAAAGTAGAGGAAGTGATAGTAGAGGAAGTGATAGATGAAGAAGCAAAAGGAGTTTAACGTCTTTTGTGACGAAGAACATGTGCCGGAAGCTCATTGATAAAATTCTTCAGAACTTCATGGTCCATCTTCACCTTGACCATTCCAATACTTCAGATTTGATGTTCATCACGTAGCTGAATTTGAGATTAGCTTTTTCAGGTAATAGAGCTTCATAACTGGCAGATAAGGTGCTGCATATCTCAATATTTGGTATTCAAAACAATAAATCTGTACAACTTCTGCCTTTTCCATTTCAGCTCATTAGCCAAACTATTTACTATTTCCCCAAATTCTTACAATGTAGCCTATACCTTAAAGTTGCCAAGGTTGAGAAACATTGTTTGATGCCATTGAGCAATTCTATATCAAAGAGTTTTTTTCTCTCCTGTTTAGAAAGAAGAGGAATCAATTTTCCCTTGCAGAACAGGGAAAATTTTGTCATTTGTAACATGGGTAGTGAGAACACAACATTGTACCTCACTAATTTTCTCCATTCATTGTGACAGCTGATGTTCCCAATGGGACAGTTGATGTTATCCTTGATTCTTCTGTTGATGGCATCCAACCACACTCACATGCATATCCACTGACTATTAGTCTAAACAGACACCATAAGGATTCTAGGAATTAAATTTTTTGGTATAGGGTATAATATTAGAGCCCTGAAAATCTGTCAGGGTTTCCTTCTGCTCCATCAAGGTTGCTTTGACTTTCTACATCCATATCATTAATACTTTTGAGACAGAGAAGGAGTCATATGCTGAGATGGGTGGCTAGAGAAATCAATCAATCAATCAATCAATCAATCAATCAATCAATCATCAATCAAATAAATAAATGCTCCCCCCAGGGGATATTTGAATTATGACATTGTAGCCTATCTACACCCAATACCAGGGGAAACATGTATGGAAGCTGCGATATAGATTGGTAGGAATTCTGCACTTTTATTGATTTTCAGTTGTAGAGAAATAGTATGTTGCAAAGTAAGATCAGGCTGAAGCAATTGCCCATCAATCATTTCCACAAGCATAGGTTCCACAAGCACAGGTTTAATAACTGTGTGGGCAATTTAAGTTGCTGCACTGTAATCTCATCTATGAAAGTGGCTGTTGCACCAGAATCTAAAAGAGGAGACAGCTATATTTCTATGCCCAAGAGGGCACAAAAAATAACAAGGGATAATTAAATGCACTTGCCTGTGGTCAGATGTCTGACCTCTTTTAAATTCTCTCAGGAAGCCCCTGTTGAGCATTAGGGAGGGGAGCCTGTGAAGTTTCCAAAGAACAAGGCTTTGGAATTATTCGGTTGCTTGCATGCTAGGCGTCCTGCAGTTCCACACGTATGGCACTTTGCAACTGACTCAGAGGTTTGTACTTCAGTGGAGCAGTGTTTTGGCTAGATATCCTGGGACTCCATTGAAAAGACATAAACCACGGCTCTTTTGTATTTCTCTGCTGGGAACAGGAATTAGTTCACTGCTTCTATTTGCATGGGGTCTCCAGAATTGGAGTAGGAGGTGGTCATGGGGCATGGAGGGCAAAGAAAGGCTATAAAATCTTCCCTTTATTATTCCCTCTGCACCTCATCTTCCTCCCTGATCCTTCAATTAGCACACACAACATTGTAACAGTTCTTCCATATTCTCTGATATTTCTTCTTTCACTAATTCATCTCTCAGTTCATCATCAGTTCACCCTAACCCTAACCCTAACCAGGGGTAGGTTCTAACTTACCTAGCTGCCAGTTCGCTTTCTCCCGCGCTGCGTGGCTGCACCTCACACGCATGTGAAGTAGCAAAAAATCCAAAAAAATCCCCATCCCCAAAAAGCTGAAAACAAGATGGTGACTGCATGCACAGTGCCGGAAACTCGGCTTCTGCGCATGTGCAGAAGAAGAAAAAACCAGAACCCCCCCAAAAAAAATTCAAAAAAAGAGATGGCGGCGCCCACGGACCGGCACCGACCGAACTGGTTCCATGACATCATCGTGACATCACCAGTGGGTTGCTACCAGTTCGGGCAAACTGCTCCGAACCGGGAGGAACCCACCTCTGACCCTAACCCAAGCTGGTCAATCAGAATCAGATCTTCTACCCCACCTCGCTGGCAGAGAAGTGGATGAGGGGACCTAATTCTCTAGTGGCATCTGCTTTACAGAATTCTCTCCCCAAAGAGGCTCATCTGGCACCCACAAGTAACATCATTTTTGTTCCAAGTAAAAACCTTGCTATTGTCACAGACTTTGCAACTTTTAATGTTTTACTTGTATTGTACATTAATTGCAATTTCATTCATACTGTTTTAGTTTCTGACTGATCATCTTGTAGCTGCCTAGTATATATAGTGTTATTATTTTGTATTTTATTATTTTTCTTTTACTCAAATTTTATATTTCTTGTGTTTTATTCTGCCTGGAGAATTTTGACTACTAATTTATTAAATCAATATCTACTATGTATTCCAGACTCTGGTTATTTTGCTTCAGCTTGTGAATCTCCCATTCTTGCTGTTACTCTCCTAGTCAAATAATCAAAAGCAACTCTTAATCTTTGCATGAAATTCTGGTAATTATCCAGTGATGGATCATTGCTTTTAATGAGGAGCACAGCCAATTTGGCATCCATCCACTTCTTTCAGCAGAGTAAAAACAAAGGCACTTTTCTGTAAGAAATTCTACTGGCCAACTTGCATTGGGTTGTGAAAGTCAGAAATGGATCCTGAGACCTCTGAAACCTGGCAGACCTCCCTGAGAATGAAGCAATACTTATTGGTTTACAAGTTGTTGATTGCTCCTGGCAGAAGCAAGCCTCTTCTAATGGTTTTGTGGAGATTCATTATTTGCATATCCATTTACTTTTGATGCTGTAAGAATACCTTGGCATTTCTTTTGCAAGGAACGGAATGACCTGAGGATTCATCACCATCTTCAAAATCTAATGGCAAGGTTGTCACCTTTTTGAAGGGAGAGTAATGAAGCTTTCAGAATTGGTATTAGTCTGTCAAGGAGAGACCAAGTGAAGAAACAGACAACCCAAGAATTCAATACTCCTTTATTGCTATTGGGTAGAGTTTCCCAACCATGGCAATTTCCAGCTATATGGATTTCAGCAGCCAGAATTCCATAGCCAGCATGGCCATTGCTAAGAATTTTGAGAGTTGAAGTCCACTCACCTTCAATTTGCCAAAGTTGGGAATAATGCTATAGGTATAATATAGGTATAATAATAGAATATTGAAGGTCTGCCAGAGTTTCTCACTGCCCCATTTTATACAAGGCAAAATCATGATAGTATTTTGAATTTCTTTCTCACACTTTCCACTTTCTCTGAATTGATGAAAAATCATGTATACATAGCATAAATAATTACAAAGATACACAGGATATCTTTACACCTTTGAGTTGCATACCCTGAACAGAATTCATCATCTGTTAAGCTAATAAACTAAGTGTGAAAGTTTAGCAGGGGCAAAAAAGCATGACCATGGAGAGGTTATTCTAAGTAAGCAAAAATATACTTGAATTGGGCCTCAAATTCCTAGTAACTAAAATCCTTTAGGATATAATTGATTTCCTTGCCATGAATTCCATGGACAAATTTTTCCCATAAGCCTTCTAAAAACATGACCATAACTTTTCAAGATAAAAATATTTTAAAACAATGGTATTTGTTTATTTCATTTTATTCTATATAATGCATGCATTTAGTATGAAGAATATTGGACTGTAGCTGCAAAGAACTTTATATTGATATATAGTATATTTAATTTAAGCACAGACTAAGAACAATGCTCCTCTTTAATCAAATAATGTAGAGAGGAAAATATAATTAGAAAGTGTACACTGTATATGGACCCATCTATTTTGTATCAAAAATATGTGACTTTGCTATATAAAATATTTTTTCCCTATTTGCAAGTCAAAAACTTGGAGTTTCATACATTTTTTTAGCTTTAGTATCTATGGTATTTTTTTCATACATAGCCAACATCTCTTTTTACATGCTCTGACACCAAAATACAAATTATGTTCAGATTATAGGATTATTATTATTAGTTGGTCATACAGTCATCCAGATGTTCAGTCTGGATTTGGCATTTGTGTATATTTATGATTGGTAAACACCTTTCCTTCCAATAGTTCTACAGCTGCTGTCCCTGGTTGCTCAGCCAACACTCTTGAGCCCATTTTTCACCAGATATCCAGGAACTTCAACAACTAGCATGCTTTTGTTGATCCAGGTGATGACAGAGCTGGTATGTTTTTCTGTAATTTATGTCTCACCATATTTTATTATGGCTGTGACACTCTGCATCTGACTTCTCTGATGAGTCTTGTCCAATATGGTTGAACCTCTTGCTTAACTTTAGATAGATAGATAGATATTGTTATTTGTCAAGCTTGTACAAGATACAGGTATAGTATAAACATAGATATGAGCATAGTAAATGGGTATGAAAAAAAATGGAGACAATAGGACAGGGACGTTAGGCATGCTGGTGTGCTTATGCACGCCCCTTACAGACTTCTTAGGAATGGAGTGAGGTCAACAGTAGACAGTCTAAGGTTAAAGTTATGGGGGTTTGGGGATGTAACAACAGAGTCAGGTAGTGCATTCCAGGCATTGACCACTCTATTACTGAAGTCATATTTTCTGCAGTCGAGTTTGGAGCGATTTACCTTGAATTTGTATCTATTGTGTGCTCTTGTATTATTGCAGTTGAAGCTGAAGTAGTCATTAACAGGTAGGATGTTGTAGCGGATAATTTTGTGTGCTACGTTTAGGTCGGACCATAGGCGGCATAGTTCTAGGTTGTCCAAGCCTAAAATTTCAAGTCTGGTGGCATAAGGTATTTTATTGCAAGCAGAGGAGTGGAGTACTCTTCTCATGAAATACCTCTGGACTCATTCAATTGTGTTAATGTCCAATATACAGTGCGGATTCCAGGCAGATGAGCTGTATTCAAGAATTGGTCTAGCAAACGTTTTGTACGCCCTAGTTTGCAGTACAATATTACCGGAGAAGAAGCTTTGCAAGATTAGGTTGACAATCTTAATGCCTTTTTGGCAATGCTATTACAGTGAGCTCTAGTGCTTAGGTCGTTTGAGATGAGAACTCCAAGGTCCTTGACAGAGTGAGGGTCGTCTACAAGGTCATATCTGCCCAACTTGTATTTGGTGTTCTGGGGTTTTTTGCCAATGTGTAAGACAGAACATTTGTTGGTTGAAATTTGGAGTTGCCAATTGTTTGACCATTCTGACACATAGTCAAGGTTGTCTTCCTTAGAGCGCACAAGTCCCACAACCATATCAATGTAGTGCCTCACTGACAGTTTATTATTATTTTGGTGTCTTCAAGTCAGGCTTGATTCATGGCAACTGTCTGGACAAAACCCTTCAGTTTTCTTGGCAAAACTTTCAGAAGTGCTTTTCAATTGTTTCTTTCCTTGAGCTGAGAGAGAGTGACTGGCTCAAGGGCACCCAGCTAGTTATGAGCTTGAGGCCAGATGAGAACTTACAGTTTCCTGATTTCTAGCTAGGGACTTTAATCACTACACCAAACTGGCTCTCGGTTAAAAAAAATACAATATTTGTCCCCCCAAACAATCTGGCCGCTTTTTTGCTTTGTTCTGTTCATGTTACCTAGAAATTGATCCAACTTTTCTTAAAAGTTACTTTTGGAACCTGATGTTCAACTTGGTGAATAGTGGATATCCTAAATCAGGTATTTTGGAAATGTAAGACTGCAAAAAGTAGCTTTAAGTCTAGAAGGCAAACTAAAATCTTGCCAGTTTTAGCTTGAAGTCTGCTTTGCCTGCATGAGTCTTTCACCCATTTTACCTTTGTTTTTCTTTCTTGTAATTCACTGCTGACTTATTCTCCTTCCATTCTCTGCACACACTCCACAGTCTGTGGTATCCCAAGCACCTTTTGCCCATGTAACAGCTGATTTCTTTGGCTGTACATTTAATATCAGAAAAGATATTACAGTAGTTGTTTCCCAGCACATCATTTGGATTACAGCCTTGACCGCAAATTATACCACAGCTAATTATACTCAAGTAGTCCTGTGTTTGTCATCATCATAGGAGTTATTCCTCCATAATTTATGACTGCCACTTGGCACTGAACATACTTAGTATTCTTATATCTTTAGCCAAAGAAGCTACCCATTCTTTCATCCCCAGGGTTGTTTCAAGCCATCAACACTAACTGCCCTAGTCCTTGAACCATGACAGACTAAAAATCTGTGGTTCAGGCACTAATTTGCCAGGAAAGGGGGAAATTCATATTTTTGTTTTTCGAGGCTTTGCCTGTCATCCTTGATTTTTAATAATGCACAAATGAGACCAACAAATGCTGCTCCTCTGGGTTCCCAAAAAAGTAGTCTTGCAATTCCTCTCCCCACTATAACTTTTATTACTGCCCATTCCCTCATCTCCATTGCAGATGTGTCCATAGTTTATCATGTGAGACTTACAACATGCCTAGTGCTGGAGCAACCTTGTAGTCCTTTAGGAGCAAAATGGTCCAGGATCTTTCTCTATGTGTCAGCTGTCCTGATTTGTTACAGTGTTTCTCAAATTCTCAATCTTAGGCCATCATATGATCAGAGCAGTACTGGAGAGGGTTACACCCGTCTTCCTGGTATTAACTTGTACTCCCTTTGTGTCTGCCCTTTATTCTTCAGCTGCTAAGCTTTGGCACAATTGAGCAGTAGCCTTTAGTCATGTCATCCTTCCTGTCTCTGAGTCTGTTTCAAATTATTCCACATTCAGTTTCATTAAGGTGACCGCCCATTTAAAAGTCAATCTGATATCCGACAGACATTCTTGCTCTATTGCCATACTTTATAGCTGCTAATTATTGCTGTCCTTTTTAGAGGGAGATGGTTCCTACAACTTCTTGATGCCTGTCTCTTGAAGCATTAAAATAATTACATACTCCAGGCTACCAGAAATCAAGATATGTAATATATCGAAAGAAAGAAAAAATCACTAGCTCTTACTCTTCACTCTTCAAGAATGGCCTATAAAACATGTAACAGCTCCCTCCTCTGGCAGCTGAATTGCTCCAGAGCTCTTTGAGCCACTAGGAACTACCATTTGTTTTAAGAAGGGTGCTTTTTACACGGGATGGAAAGGCCACTACTGCAACGTTATAATGAATCGCTTCCAAGAGCAAGAAATCACTGATTTGCTCATGTAAAAATGTTAGCAATATTCAGAGCATTGCTAATATTCAAAGGCAACATCATGCACTAAATGGTCCAGGTTATAATGAACAATATATCAGTGGTCAAGTGTCTGACCACTTTGGATAAAAGCCAGACTGCTTCTACGTCTAACACTTAGAATTCATGATTGCAACAGATGACTTTACTAGGGCAAAATTACCAGCTGGTAGGCCTGTTTGGTCATTCATTATGAGCTTCCAGAAGTGGATAGTATAAGAGGTTATCTTGCAGCTTTCTATTAGGATCTTGGCATTGAAATTGGAGCTGAAACTTAATCTCTCTCTCTCTCTCTCTCTCTCTCTCTCTCTCTCTCTCTCTCTCTCTCTCTCTCTCTCTCTCTCTCTCTCTCTCTCACTCTCACTCTCACTCTCACTCTCACTCTCTCACTCCCCCCTCTCTCTGTGCCTTCATATAGTCTTTAATTTTAATAGAAAAGTTTCCTTTTATACAAACCCCATCATTTCCTTTGCTAAGCTGAATTTCATGCAAGACTGACAGTATCCAGAGTCATGGCTATGATCTGGTTGTGCTACTGGTTAGGCTGCCAAGATACCATTAAAGAACATTTTACTTATGCCCAAGGTATCATCTGTGGATGACCTTTATACACTGTGGTTGTGGACAGCATCTGGAAAATATGGGAAAGAATATTTCTAATGTGGCATTGGAATTTGTAATATTTTTATCCATGTTTGTCGTTTAAAGCTGCATTTAAAGATCTGCTCCTTCTTTTCTACTTAAACAAACCCAAACTTTGTGTTTTTATTATTGCCCATATGGCTATATTCCAGATATGATTTGCATAGCTTTTCATGTAATTAAAGCTAATAATGGTAAAGGAAGACAGATTTCCCTTTCAAATATTGTCTCTTGTTTGTATCATTCTTTCTTTGCAGATTTGTCTAATTCTGAAATGACAGAGTTTTCCCTCTCTTCTTCTACCACCCAACAAGTAATTCAGTTCCCTTGTTGCTTCTTAACAAAAACTATTCTATCCAGCATTCCCAGAGAGGAGAATTTGCAGTGTTCCTGCTGTTACTTCTTTAGCAGCTGAATGGCTGAGAAGCCACATTCCTGTTGTGAAGCAATTTTGAGATCCAGCAAGCCAATAAGTGCAACTGGAATTAACTGTTTCCGTGTATTGCCTAACCATTGGCTAGGTATCTTTCACAATATCTCAGGTTTAAACAGAGTACTGTGTGTTAAAACAGCAGGAGGAATAACTAGGAGTTTACTAAATCTTGTGCTTTCCAGAAGCACTGTATTAGAACTGCAGCTGACACAATTTCTAATCAGTATAATTTGTCACACAATCAGATTTCCAAGACCAACAGAGTTTGTGGCGTATGCCTGTCTCTAACTTCATACAGTACTGGTGGCAGCTGATGCCCAATGGGGCTAGTCGAGCTGGTAGGGCAGGGGGCAGTGTGACAAATGACCAGCAAAGCTAAGTAGAAAGTAGAAGGACAGAAATGCTTTTGTAATTATATCTGTCCGTCCTTCTCTTGCAAAGCACCACCAAAGAGAATTAAGCTATATTTACTAATAAATATAAAAATAGTGTCTTCATTTGTCTCAGGAAGACTGCATGATTTGAGAACAGGTTCACGTCTTTTACTGTCCCTTAAAGCCACCATAATCCTCTAATTGCCTCACATTTTTATTTTTGTGAAAGGATGCTTATTTTATTATTTATTTATTAGTCAGATTTTTATAGCTGTCCATCTCACAAAAAAAAAGACTCTGGGTGGTTTACAACATTCCTTGTGTCTGACATTCAATTCAATTGTTCAGTGATTAAAGTCTGGCATTTTTCTATTCACCTGTCTTTCAATAAGATAGCATTGCTGAGATACAGAATCTGCTTATGGCGTTCCACAGAAAAGTCATAAAATCAATTTGGGAGCCGAAAATGTCTATTCTGTTTTGCTGTTGACAATGCAGTGGGGATTAGACCTCTCAGCACTCTTTGCTTTAAAGTTGTCTCCAGATTTCTTCTCAGAAGCATGGACAGGAATACACATGTACCCTTAAAAATGATGGACACTTATTTGTCAGAAAAGATAGGAAGTTCTGTTGTTCATCTCTCTTTCGGATGAAATAGATAGGCTTCCAGATCTCTTGATTAAGGCCTGCGGTGGGCACCTTTTATTATCTACAGGATGATTAATTGAAAACTTCCCTTTATCACAGTTGCACTTGCTAAATGATGTGTCAACATGTTCTTCAGCAGTGATGATATCATAGCTTTTTTTATTGAAACAAGATCTAACTTCCTCTGTTTTACCAGCTGGGATTACGGAGGTAGCTCAGAAAACAAGTTTCCAATGGACTCTCTGACTAAATTGATGGTACTCAGAATTCTGTCTACTGAATTTCACTATGTAGTATATCCACACGGGTCATTTTATTTATTTATTTATTTAGTGTTCTTCTATGCCACCCTACTCCCTGAGGACTCATTACTCTGTGAAACAAGAGACAAGTATTATAGGGGCAATTAATCTTCCTATATGTGAAGAGATACCTTGTCTGTAATCTGCAATTGTTGCACTATTGAACCCATTGCTCCTGGGGCTGTCATTCCATTATCTATTCTGCTCCATTCCCAACAAGCCTTCATGCCCCCTTAGTGGCAACTAGAATTTGCTTTTCTGCTTAATGGAGTCTGAGCATTCATATCTGCTGGTGTGAATATATCTTTTCTTCCTATGGCATCTCAAGAAAAGTCTGAGTTACTCCTCCCCTGAGCACATGCAGTTCTCAAAACTAGTTCCTCAGATAGTTCTTTCATTTATAGTGCACCCACCTACATCTACTGTTCTTTGCCATGAGCTAGTCACTAGCTGCAAGACTTTCCAGTGGGCTTTCCCCCACTTCTTTGTAGTATAGCTTCTATGCTGCTTTCTTGTGTTTATTCTTCTCAGAGTTAGTTAGACTGGAATAAAGGGCACTTGCATTACCAGAGACACCTCCTCTGGGCTGCAGAAACTGCCACCAGTAGAGGGCAGCAAGTAGTTAGATTTTTTTTTCTCTGCTGCCATTTAGTGGTTGTATAGAGTCTTGCAATCTAGAGATGATATACCTATAACTTGTTCCTGAAAGAAACATCAGGAAAAGCATCAAAATATAAAGAAAATAGGAAATGGAATGGTTGGAGTACTCATAAGAATATTCAACAAATTTACTTTCCTTTCACTAACCTTAGTCTGGGCTTATTTCTTTCCCCCAAACAAAAAAACATGTGTTAACTATATATAATAACATATAGAGAAAGTAATATTTTTAGATCTAGTCAATAATAGTGTACTGCAGTAGAATACAAGAATTGCTTCTGGACTGCACAAATCTGTGCAGCCACTAGACCCAAGTAAAAAAAACAACAACACAGAAAACTCTTAGCTCTTTCATGCCATCTAATGATCATCTAGATTTTTGCAGCTGATTGTGGGTAGGGGAGGAAATCTAGCTCTCCTGATCTTTAGCCATGAAACTACTCTGCTTCCCATCATTTGATGATGTCAAAAGAAGGAAAAAAGCATCTTTATTCACTTTCTAGGTGTCATATCTCATGCTATACAACAACCAAGTTTCCTCTTTGGATAAACTTTACAAGTCCTGCGTATCATTTTTATTCATTAGCGAATTGTCCAAGTATCTTGATCATTCGTTGGTTGCTTGATCCCTTTTCTCAGTTTCTTAGTCCTGAAAGATTATTTTTCATCGGCAATGGCCAGACCCATACATCAAATTCAAAGTGTGTTTACATTCTAGATGTGTATACATGCATTGCAATATTGGAAGCTTTACTTTCAGTTCTTTTCTTGATGATTCCTAATATCAAACACATCCTTTTTGTAGTAGACTCATAGCAGGCAGCATTATTATATCATACTTAATAATGTTATTTGTTTGGTTTCAGCATAATGATTTTTACACCATAGTTGATGGCTTATTCTGGTATATGGAACCAGACAATGATAGTTTATTAACTGAACTTTAGTTAAATGAACTGTGACATAGCATAATGTACAAAGACAACCTGACTTAAATTTTAAATGAGTTATCCATCACAGATTGAAAGTCATGTTGTGGGTCAACACATTTTTGCCAACATAAACTGCATCCCTCTCCCTCTCCCTCCCCCTCTCTCTCCCTCCCTCTCTCTCCCATCTCTCTCCCATCTATTTATATCTACAGCTTGTCAACAGCTATATATCCTATATTACCAAATAGTTATACTCTTCTATAGAACTCCGGTAGATATACTGTAGATGGAATAAAATGCCCAAGGAAACAATTTAGATGTCTCGTTTGTAAGTTACAACCAAGATATAAACTTAGTCTGGAAGAGATCATGTGCTTATTGAACACACCATTCTAGGCTGGAAAAGTTGCACTAGAAAGGAGAAAGTTGTTTTGCTACTCTTTGTTTTGTTTTGTTAGATGCTGGCAGCCTAGCACACAAAATTTGCAGCTCAAAAAAGTCCCAAGACTATTTATCTCTGGAGGACATTGAATGCTAAGTAAAATGGATCAAACTCACCTTTTTTTATTGAGGTTGCTTTGTAGAAAATATTCCTATAAGGCTCTCCTAGTCAAATTATTCTGTTTGAGGGAGTTTGTCAATAAAGTATATATGCATTACTTTCTGAAATGAATAAATATTTCTCCAAAGGATAATTTTTAGTAGCTGAACCATTTGAATAGGAGGCTTATTTTTTTAAAAAAATAAGCTGTATTCAAATCAAAAAGCAATTACTGGGAAAGACAGCAGGCTAGTAGGGTTAGAAGAGGAGGCCAGAGGTGAATAAGGAAAGGCCTAGGGGAGGAGAGAGATTCAGAGATGAAGCAAGAAAATTAAAAGCAATTCCCTGCCTGGGAGGAGGCAACACTCCCCCAGATCACCCCCCCCCCCCAGGCAGGAATGTCTCCCCTGGCTTGGAAAAGTGTCTCCCCCAGCTTGGAAAGTTACTCTTGGTAGATCAGGATGGCTTCCAGGTGGGCAAGGAGAAAGGAGGCGTCCTGGCCCTCGCCCCTCTTGTCCCCAAAGCTCCCCAGTTCCAGAGACAGACCCAAAGCAAAGCCAAAGCGCCAGCGGCCAAGGCAGATCCTCATCAGCCTCCAGCAGGGTGGGAAGGAAGCTTCTTCTTTAAAAGAGGGGGGTCGTCCTCTAATCAGCCTCCTCTCCCCCTTGTCCCCCTCCTCTTTTAAAGGACAGCGCACAACTAAGAGCAACTTTCCAAGCCGGGTGAGATAATTTTCCAAGCCGGGGGCAACACCCCCCCACACACACACATCACATACCTACAGGCAGGGGTGTCACCCCTGGCTTGGAAAAGCATCTTCCCCGTCTTGGAAAGTTGCTCTTGGTGGTGCACAGTCCTTTTAAGAGGAGGAGGACAAGGG